>OZ020308.1:17436327-17555312 GCA_963971305.1 Arcuatula senhousia | reverse complement strand
CTTATCACATGTTGAAAGTGTTGAAATTTTGAAAATATACTTGTTTTATATTAAACAAGAAATTTAATTTTGATCTGAAAAACTTTAGTTGCTGAAGGCGAAACATAGGTATTACTTTCCGCCGGCAGCGGTG
This sequence comes from Arcuatula senhousia, assembly GCA_963971305.1. NCBI lineage: Eukaryota > Metazoa > Mollusca > Bivalvia > Mytilida > Mytilidae > Arcuatula > Arcuatula senhousia. The sequence goes on along the minus strand of OZ020308.1, from coordinate 17,555,179 downwards.
ACGGCGACGGCGTAAACTTTTTTGAAAGACTTTTGTGGAAAATGAATTGCAAGAAAAGTATAATAGCTAGGCATCTGATATTTGGTATACAGACAGTTCAGGTTATGGTCTACGCAACTGGCACCATGCCGTTTGACCTTGACCCAAATTTCATGATTCAGTGACTCTGTGAACTTAGATGTTTTTTCGGGCCAAAAAAAACACTTTGTAAGACTTTTGTGGAAAATGAATTACAAGAAAAGTATGATAGCTAGGCATCTGATATTTGGTATACAGACATTTCAGGTTATGGTCTACGCAACTGGCACCATGCCATTTGACCCTGACCCAAATTTCATGGTTCAGTGACTCTGTGAACTTAGATGTTTTTTCAGGCCAAAAAAACCCTTTGTAAGACTTTTGTGGAAAATGAATTTCAAGTAAAGTATGATAGCTAGGCATCTGATATTTGTTATACGAACAGTTGGGGTTATGGTCTACACAACTGGCACCATGCCATTTGACCTTGACCCCCAATTTCATGGTTCATTGACTCTGTTAACTTTGATGTTTCTCTGGCTAAAAAACCCCTTTGTAAGACTTTAGTGGAAAATGAATAAAGTGAAAATTATAATAGGTAGGCATTTGATATCTGGTATACAGACACTTTGGGTTATGGTCTATGCAACTGGTGCCGTGCCATTTGACCTTGGCCCCATCTTCATGGTTCAGTGACTCTGTGGACTTGGATGATTTTGGGGGCCAAAAAACCTCTTTGTAGGACTTTTGTGGAAAATGAATTAAGTGAAAAGTATAATAGCTAGGCATCTGATATCTGGTATACAGACACCTGGAGTTATGGTCTATGGAACTGACACAATGTCCTGTGACCTTGAAACAATTTCCATGGTTCAGTGACTCTGTGGACTTAGATGATTCTTTGGACAATTAAAACTTTTGTCTGTCTGTCACATGACCTTGACCTTAACTTTTCTGAAGGCCCAGCTAGACCTTCAATGAGTTCTGTGATGGTGCCGACAGGCGAGACATACTTTAGTGTCAACTCTTGTTTTTTTATATGTTAGAAAATATTTACTATTAGCTTTAAATATTGCTTGCTGAACCTATGAACCTATCCGTCAAAAACACATTTAGACTCTAATACAGATTCATAACATGTAATTGGTATCCTATTAATCATGAAATTATTAAACCATTTTCTTGTTGTCTCGCCTGCGACTTAAGTTGCTGAAGGCAAGACAAAGGTATTACTTTCCGGCAGCGGAGGCGTAAACTTTTTTGTAAGACTTTTGTGGAAAATGAATTCCAAGAAAAGTATAATAGCTAGGCATCTGTTATTTGGTATACAGACAGTTGAGGTTATGGTCTATGCAACTGGCACCATGCTGTTTGACCCTGACCCCAATTTCATGGTTCAGCGACTCTGTGAACTTAGATGTTTTTTCGGGCCAAAAAACCTCTTTGTAAGACTTTTGTGGAAAATGTATTAAGTGAAAGGTATAATAGCTAGGCATCTGATATCTGGTATACAGACACTTCGGGTTATGGTCTATGCAACTGGTGCCAAGCCGTTTGACCTTGACCTCATTTTCATGGTTCAGTGACTCTGTGGACTTAGATGATTTTTGGGCCCAAAAACCTCTTTGTAAGACTTTTGTGGAAAATGAATTAAGCGAAAAGTATAATAGCTAGGCATCTGATATCTGGTATACAGACACCTGAAGTTATGGTCTATGCAACTTGAAACCATGTCCTGTGACCTTGATACAATTTTCATGGTTCAGTGACTCTGTGGACTTAGATGATTGTTGGAACAATTAAAACTTTTGTGGAAAATAAATTGAGTTCAAAGTATAATAGCTAGACATCTGATATTTGGTATACAGACATTTGGGGTTTTAGTTTACACAACTGACCATGACCCCATTTTCATGGTTCAGTGACTTTGTGAACTTAGATGATTTTTGGGTGGAAAATGAGTTAAGTGAAAAGTATACATGTAATATTATAGCTAGGCATCTGATATTTGGGGATTATGGTATACACAACTGATGTCACCATGTAATGTGACTTTGACCCCATTTTCATGGTTGAATGACTTAGTGAATGTTGGTCTTTTGTCATTGTTTCTCAATAACTATGGTATCTAGAACACACTTCAGACATTTTTTGTGATGATGAAATTGATTTCTGTCACCTGTCACATGACCTTGACCTTAACTTTTCTGAAGGCCCAGATAGACCTTCAATGAGTTCTGTGATGGTGCCGACAGGCGAGACATACTTTAGTCTCAACTCTTGTTTTATGTTTTTTTTTTCACTTTTAAACAGATAGTTTAAAGAAAAAAGATCTTAATATCATTACTTTAATAAATTGTTATCACTTTAAAATTGTCTTTTTCTATTTCTTTAACTCTATTAGGTTTATTTGAATTTGACAAGTCTTACTGTGCCAGGTTAAAATTGAATGCTGCTGGCTCTTTTTTATTGCCGATTTGAATTTGTATCAATGATTTTTTGTGAACATTTTACATATATACTTTTTTTACAGGGAAAAAAGGGGGTGGATGGCACTTATTTGAATGCACCTTACCCATTTGAGCTATTCCCATCACTTGGCATCTATTGTTGTCCAACATTATCTGTTTCAATCTGTTGTCAATATTTTTTCTTTACCAATCTCCTCTTTAACCTCTAGAAAAATTACACATTTATAGGAAGTCCTCCTCTAGTATTTCACAAAGGGTGACTGTAGACCAACAACATGGCCATCATTGCTAAACTCCACAAACCCCTCTTCACTTGAAGTTGTCAGAGGACCACTTTAAAGGTAAAAAATGTACTTTTCATGCATTTTGACCTTTAAAATGAAAACTTTTCCAGGTAGAGGAAAGCTGTTGTTCTCTTAAACCTCCAGCTCATTAGGCTTAAAAAATCAATAAGATGACTCTTTACAGGAGTTGTTGCCCCCTTAAAAGTGAGTTTTTAAAATAAATTGTTTTTGTCTCAAATGAGATATAAAAAAAACCTATGTTTGCATACATGTTTTGCTTAATAATTTAACAAGTTAAAGTTGAATGATGACCTCTTATAGGACTTTTCATTGAATATAAAGACAGGTGAGTTATCCAGCTCCCTGGAGCCTTTTGCTAAGTAAATTGCAATTTGATCAAATATTTGATGTCATATTGTTTGTAAAATAGCAAAATGGTTTGATCATAAGGGGGGTTCCAGTGGTTTTGTGAAGATTTTTGACACAAAAACCCCCTTTCCTCTTCAGTAGACAATAGGAAAACCCCTTTCTAAAATTTCTGATACCAACCCTTGTCTCTATGATTTTCATATGTGTTATAGACATGAATTTATCTGTACAATTTTCACAGCAAAAAAAGAGACACCTTGTGATGTTAGTAGCTTATCTAGAAGCCACTGCCATGCCTTGTGTTTCTAGATAACAAAAAGACTCCATTCTGGTCATTTTGCTTGTCTTGCTACAGGCACATATGAAACATGGTGAAGTAAAAATGATTTGTGGACCCAACTTTATTTATAACAATTTGCATCCTTTTTTTATTCTGTTTGGTTTTCCAATATGTTAGTTTTAGAATTTATAGTTTATTTGAGATTTTACTATAGCAGCTATTGTGTGTCAATGTGGAACTTGCCTCCGAAGTAGTGAACTCAATCCAAAAGGTCAGATGCAAGTCCCTGTGGTAACCACAAACTTTTGAAATACTCTATAAGTATCGACATTGCTTCGGAAAGCAGACGATGTTCAAGGCAATTTAGCCCATTCAAGATTTAGCATAATTAAGATAACTTGAAAGCTATATGGGTTTTCAAATTGGATAACAAATCCCCAGATATTCTAACATTTTTCTGAAAACTGAAGGGGTTTTTCATCGCACCCCTCCCCCCAGACACACACACACACACACAACATCACCACTTTCTTTTGGTGGTTTAAAATCGTTGGCATTATCAGTTAAAGTGACATTTTTTTAAGATTCTAGGAAAGGCTTTGCGTCTTTTTCAATGTGTAAAAAAATGTGAAGAAAGACAGAAGCCATTTACTGTTATAGCATTGACATAAGTTGAAACATCACTCAAAGCAAGAACTCTTTGACCGTTTACCATTTAGTAAAGACTGGGTTGATGCCAACCAACTTTAGCACTAGAGTGTATATTTGAGATTGGTTTGTTAATGCATTTCATACAGACAACTGTCCAGTGGGTTATGGAGAGTCGAAAAAAGCTTTACTACGTTACATATGCTGGACAGATAAAACTTTTAAAAACTAGGTGCAGTGCAGATAGCAAAATACCATTAACGGTCTTAATACCTATTCTCCCGTAAAATGTACATTCTCACTTTTCAAATTCGAAAAAAAGCTTTTATTTGGATAAAATCAGTGTTTAGGAAATTTTCTGATAAAATTTAAGCAACACTGCAACAAGAAAATCAAGACAACACTCATTTAAAAAGAAGCACGCAACTTTAATTTACTCCAACTTGTTAAAATTGACATCGTTCAGTTCAATGTATTTTTTCCGCCTGTGGTTTGGAGGTTTCTAATACCATAGACCTGTATATTAAAAATTCTAATATAAAGGTCTATGCTAATACTAAACATAGGCCTCGACTTCGGTATAAACAGATTATGAGATAGCGGTATCTGCACCTTGTAAACAAATCCTTACGCACTATTGTCACTAAACAGCAATTAACTTTGAACTTGCTCATCCGATGCAGAACTAGAGGCTCCCAGGAGCCTGAATCGCTCACCTTGTATTCGATGATACTTATATGCTGGATATTTATTAAAGGACTGCTACTCTGTGGAATTATCAATTTTAATGTTCTAAGGGAAACAACTCCTATCAAGAAAGGTCTTACAACTTTGACCCCATTACATATTTTTTAGATCTTTATGTGCTTAACCATATGCAATTTAAATTTTTCAAATATCTTGTATTGTTTTCAAGATATAAGCCTTAAAAGAGCATAATTTGAATAAAAAACAAGAAAAAGGGCAATAACTCCTACAACCATTGTAAGATCTTCTTCAAAACTTCAGGGCAGGTAGATCTTTATGTGCTGATCATTATTATCCAAATAGAATTTTAATATCTATTACCATTTTTGAGTTATTTGCAAAAAACTACAATTTACCTTATGTTCTATTTTTAGCCATGGCGGCCATGTTTTTTGTCGAATCGAAATTTCGAACGATAGTTTTGTAGACCACATACTATTGAACAACCCTACCAAGTTTCATTTCATTTGACTAAGCAGTTTCAGAGAAGAAGATTTTTGAAAAGTTGAACAAAAAACTGTGAAAATGGTCAATTTTTACAATCCAAGGGGTATAACTCCTAAAGGAATGATCCTACAACTTTGACTCTGTTACAACTTTTGTAGATCTTGATGTGCTTAGTCATATGCAATTTAAATTTTTGAAATATCTTGTATAGTTTTCAAGATATAGGGCTAAATAAGTAAAATTTTTGAAAAAAATCCAGAAAAAGGGCAATAACTCCTACATCGGTTATTGGATCTACTTGAAAATTTCTGGGCAGGTAGATCTTGAGGTGCTGATCATTTTAACCCTATGCCAGAATTTTGATATCTGTTACCGTTTTTGAGTAATTTGCAAAAAACTGCAATTTACCCCTATGTTCTATTTTTAGCCATGGCGGCCATGTTTTTTGTCGAATCAAAATTTCGAACGATAATTTTGTAGAGGACATACTACAGAACAACCCTACCAAGTTTCATTACATTTGGCCAAGCGGTTTCAGAGAAGAAGATTTTTGAAAAGTTGGACGACGGACGACGGACGACGGACGACGGACGCCAAGTGATTGCAAAAGCTCACATTGCCTTCGGCAAGGTGAGCTAAAAAGAAGGTCACAGCGAGCATCTGATCCATGCATCTTGTTGAACATCCCTAGGTGCACTTACCATACCACTTTGGTTGATGTGGTACTTGTCTGTTTTCCCTATGTACTGCAGTTCCTACATTCCGATTTTCTGTCCCACCAACTCCGTGTCTTGCCAAATAAGGCCAAGTGGCAAATGGAATCTCGAACAAAAAACTGTCCTAATTTGTAGCAATGTTTATTATCTGTGGGATTCTGTTCGATCCTGTATTGACTGGTTGGACTGTCCGAAATATGCATGGTGAACATATTTGATGTTTGGTAAAAAGGCTTTTGTATGGTGGCATATTTCTGCCAACACATAATCATATACATAACTAGTTAATTAAGTAGATATCTAGTTATCTAACTAGATAAATATCTAGTTATTTAACTAGATAAATATCTAGTTATTTAACTAGATAAATTATCTAGATATTTAACTAGATAATTAAGTGGTTATCTAGTTATAATATTTAACTAGATAAATATCTAGATAACTACTTATTATCTAGATATTTAACTAGATATTTAACTAGATAAATTATCTAGATATTTAACTAGATAAATATCTAGATAACTACTTATTATCTAGATAAATTATCTAGATATTTAACTAGATAAATATCTAGATAACTACTTATTATCTAGATAAATTATCTAGATATTTAACTAGATAAATTATCTAGATAATAAGTAGTTATCTAGATATTTATCTAGTTAAATATCTAGATAATTTATCTAGTTAAATATCTAGTTAAATATCTAGATAATAAGTAGTTATCTAGATATTTATCTAGTTAAATATCTAGTTAAATATCTAGATAATAAGTAGTTATCTAGTTAAATATCTAGATAACCTCTTAAAATTACGGAAGCGTATAGTGGACTCGTATTGTCTTAATAAAACCCGTTATAACGCACTATTTCTCTTAAATAAAACAACTTTATCTCCTTATAAGACAATAAATCGCGTTATTTAGTGTGATTTATTGTATTAAAAAGATATTTGTTGCATTAACTTAAGTCGTTTTATTCTTAATAATGTAAGCCACCTCGGCCGTGCCCTGTCCGCAACACGACCGTGGCGGTTTACGAATGATAGGACCAATAATCATACTAACTTGTGAAGTATATCAAGAGGCTTTAAAGATAATGGAGACTGTAATTCAGACAAATGATTATTTATTCACGTTAATTATGTTGACATGTATATCCATACAGTTTACAATATGACATGAAATAGTCAAAGGTGGTGTCCGACGTGTTGGGAGATAGCGCATGATGGTTCCATGGTTTAGGTCTTCCTCTCCAGCGGCAGCGGCATTCTTCTATTAGGGTTCCTTTCCTTCTTAAAGTATTGTGTGTCCAGTTATTCCAAACCCCGAGATAAAGCTATGGATCCGTCTTCCTTATTGAGAAAATAACGTCTGTTATGTGATTTCTGTGTTTCAAGTTCTAATTGGGAGTCCCTTGTCCAGAAGTCCTTTATGTTCCAGTCCTCTGACAGCTAATGATCATGAGTCCATGTCCTAAAGTTTCCTTATCCAATAATCCAAGTAAAAGTTCAGAGTCCAAGATCCAATGCTTGGTGGCTTGTGTTCTAGCGTCGTCAGGGTAAAGGTTCCGAGTCCATGATCCAATGTTCCTAGCGTCCTCCAAGTAAAGGTGCAAAGCCAAAGATCTAATGTTCCTAGCGTCCTCCAAGTAAAGGTCCCAAGTCCAAGATCCAATGTTCCTAGAAGTCCTCCAAGTGGAGGTCCCGAGATCCTATGTTCCTAGCGTCCTCCAAGTCCAAGATCCAATGTGTGACAGCTTGCTCCCTATTTCTGCTGGATTGGCATACTATTGACGTTACTCTAATAATTCCCTTGATAGCTTCTTTTGTATAAATGTTTCCACATGATCCTCTAATGTAAACGTATTGTGGTCTTCTATCTAAAGCACCGTCCCTTGCGTTCCTTGTTCCAAGGTGCTGTTTGCCGCTGGAGAGACGTTCAGCTATCTGCCATTGTGAAGTGCTCGCTCGCTTTTATATCCTTTCAGCGACGTCACATGACGTCATCAACCAATCAGTGCTTGTCCTTTTTGCGTAGCCGGAACTATAGTGATCCAAGAGACGTCAGATCTAAATAAATTGGTTGCCAGGACTTGTCCTCTGCTTGCCCTTTTATTTGAATGTATTCCTGGAGTTGATTCATCCATTTACTTGTCCCAAAAACGTTAGATCAACGTCCCAACACCACTTTTGACGTGCGTAACAATACATAAAATCATTCACTCAAGTTATCAAAAATACGACATAAAATAGTTCCTTACTTGCTCTTCAATTACTTCATAAAATGAGCGGCCGGCAGTCTATAAATTATTGATTTACTTTTGGTATCTTTAGAGTGACACTCGATCGACAAAATAACTTTATAAAGTGCAATGTTAATATCTTCAAATACGTTTCATTCCCCATATGATTTTAGCCGGCGAAATGTCAACAAAAATGAACATGACTTGTTTCTGCTTTATAAAAGACTTCCTAGCATTAAAATATGAACAGGCATCATATCATTGGCATGAAAATGTGCCTTAACAATAGATCCTTAATTGAAAAGGTAAAACTTTAAAAATAAACCATGGTACAGGTCTCAAACTTGGTTTCACATTGCACAAAAACATTGACAAACTTGCACTGATTATAAATCAAGATTATCATCTTCCTATTACTCTGACTGATGCTTAACAAAATTATCATTGCAACACATAATCCATGTGCCAAATGACATCTCATGTACCAGGTTATGAAATACTTAAACAGGGTGAAAAGGGTCTGACAATAAGAAACCCTGTTTCTTACACTCCCCCCAACTTAATAAAATGAATTCTCCTGAATTCAATGCAAAATCAGAAATATTACAATACATATAATGTCATTAAATTGTTCATTGTTTTCATAGTCGCTATCTTCCTCTTCATTGTCCATGTTGTCTGTCTCTTCATCTTCATTGTCTGTTCCAACATCAGTATCCTCATCCTGCCCATGGTCATCATATAAATGCTTGTCATCTTTGTTTTCATCTTCTGTCCTCAATTTAATGTTCATCATCTTTTCCGTCGTCTTCTGCTACCAGCCTCCTGAGCGAATGCTAACATCAGGTTCATAATGGAAACTCGTAAAAGTCATGTCAGGTCTTATCTTTCCTAGTGTTGCTTGTCCATCACTCCTCCTTACTTTTCCTTTCTGACTGACCTGTCTATCCTCCAGTTCCTGTTCCTGAGAGTATCTATGGTTCTCCTGGTTCCTGGTGTTTTTGGCTTATCCAAGCCCTTCTTTATGTTCATGACTACTTCTCCATCTGGATGATGGGATCCTCCCGATTTTTTTTTCTCCTGGCTGTGTGATTCCTCTTGATTCTCCCTATACTCCTTAGGCTGCTGTTGTCCTGGTTCAGCATAAGTACATCCTCCTGGCTCTACGGGCCTACCACTACAGAACATTCGTGGTGCCCAAATTTCAAATGTACAAGTCCACCACTACAGAACATTTATGGTTACTTGTCTCAACTGCTTCTTCAGCTACACCAGTGGTTCTCCTGACCACCCAGGGCAACCACTACAGAACATTCATGGTTCCCTTAATCCACAATACAAGCCTACCACTACAGAACTTTCGTGGTTACTTGCCTCTTCTGGTACACAACTGTGCACGTGGTTCTCCTGACCACTACAACTCGTGGTGCTCCTGACCACTACAACTCGTGGTTCTCCTGACCACTACAACTCGTGGTGCTCCTGACCACTACAACTCGTGGTGCTCCTGACCACTACAACTCGTGGTGCTCCTGACCACTACAACTCGTGGTGCTCCTGACCACTACAACTCGTGGTTCTCCTGACCACTACAACTCGTGGTTCTCCTGACCACTACAACTCGTGGTGCTCCTGACCACTACAACTCGTGGTGCTCCTGACCACTACAACTCGTGGTGCTCCTGGCCACTACAACTCGTGGTTCTCCTGCTCATACAGGTCTACCACTACAACTTATAGTTACACACAATCAATCCACCTTTTCTTCTCTCTGGTCTTCAAAATATGTCCCTGGTTCCTTATATCATCTTATCTTCTTTGCTGTTAAATTGGCGATCTTCTACTTTCATCTTAATCATGTTAATAATAATTGTTGATGTCACAGGTGTTCACGGTGCTGGAAGTGCTTTGATTTCTATTTCCGACTAAATTGGCTGCCGATTTCCTTCTTTCATCCTATTTTTACAGTTCTTGGAATTTGTCTTCATGCTCAATGACTACTTGTAGTAAAAAGTAATTTCATCAACATTATGTTTTCTTTTTCAGGCATCTTCATGGTGTGAGAAAAGACGCATTTCTTAGATTATCCAATGTTTTTCAAATTTATCCAAAGCATTTTGTCATCTCCAATAAAATTTTATGTTTCTAATTATCATTAACTACAGCAGGTGATGGAATGGTAAGTATGATCCTTAATTGTCATTCAAATAAAATAATATAAAACCAAATGAGTTATTTATTTCTCCACCTCGGACATAACTTTATTCATATTGGCATTCAGGTATAGGTGTCACTGAGCTTCACTTGGTATTTGCCTTGGTGTCTCTTTTTGATTCTCCATGTTCTAACATTCAATCTTGTCAGGTGTTTCTTTTTCCTTAAATAGCATCAGATGGTATCAGCCAGAAAATCCAGGGATCTCTTGGTTTTTTTTGTGTGGATTCATCTTGTCCTACTCTTCCTGAAAGAAACCCTCCATGGTCTTTCCTGGGCGACTTATCTATTGATACTTAGTCCACATTTTGACTAAGGTTGGTTAGCCACTGGGTGATCAAGCCAGTCCTAACCTACCAGACAGAAAATTAATCTGCCTGGCCACAGGTATACATCTTCATACCTGAGTACGTGCGCACGATTTTCCAATAGACAATCCCCGAACATTCCACCATGTGTCCTTTCCAGGTGATGTTATCTTCATATTGATCGCCTTTCTTGCTTTATTGTCCTCATTTCATGAGTATGTTCTTATTGCTACTTTTTCCTTCTAAAAGGTCTTCTTGCACTTCCGTAGTAAAAGTAAAATCTCGATTTTCCGCAAAATGTTCCAATTTCTATAAATGTTTCTTTAAATTCCCTTTAGTCCTCAAACTTCGAAAACTCCTGCTAGATACTGGCATTAAGAATTCCAAATTTCCCTATTTATTCCCCCGAAATATAATTTATAATTCGATTCTGAGCTGGACCTCTATAATTCTAAAATTCCGACTGGTGAAGGTGTTCGTCAAGGTAGTCATCTATTTCCTCTTCTAAATATATGAGTTTTATGCTTGAAAGTTACTGCTACTTTCTTTTAAACATAAGGTATGGACAATCCCTCTTGAAATGGCCAAATAAATTGCAAATAAAACATCTTTTACTTCTTTTGTGCTGTTTGTTCGTGGGCCTTCTATGAGTTTTCTCTTCTATTAGGGGTTTGCTGTCATAATAACTTTTCTTTTTCAAGTTTATATTCTTCGATTCTGTTTGGCAAGCGTTCTTTTTGTTTGTTGAATAAATAGTTCTTGTGCTTTCTTTATGTTTATTTATTATTTCTTCGTGTGCCTCTATTACTTCTACAGCATCTTCTAACGTCTTGCAATTCCGATCAAAACAACGTAGTTTTATTTCTGGTCTTATTGATTTATAGAGCTGGTCCAATGCTAAAGATTCTTGTGTGTTGACGTCAAAATTCCCGTAGGCCCTTCTAGATAACAAGCGTAAATCGTCTGCAAGTGATGTAATGGATTCTCCGAAATTTCGTCTTCTGTTTTCGAATTCCCGTCTCCATTTTAGGATTTGTCCTTTTCTTGTTTCTCCAAATCTTTTCTCCAATTTCTTCCTTAATAAATTGTAGTCTTCCCTATCTGTCTTCTGTAATCCAGTATAAAACGTTCTTGCTTGTCCTGTTAATGATATCCCTAGTATAAGTGTCTTCTCTTTATCAGTCCATTTTCCGATTTTGGCACATAACTCAAAGTGTAAAATATATTCCTCCCAGTCTTCCAATCCATTATAAGTGTCAGGTTTAAATGCCATGTTTACTCCGAATCTTCGCAGAGTAAACTTATTGTGTCCCTTTCCTTTTTCATCTTCGAATATTTCAGATGATGGCATCCTTTAAATGTGTTTTTTTATATCAAGCTCTTATAAATTCCACGACTATAAATGACCCTCCAACATTTTCATCAGCCTCGTTTTCCTTTGACTAAATTTTACCAACACGTCGGTCATGCACGTACGTTATCCTTGTAAATCCTGGACAGTTCCTGGGTCCGTATCCTGGATACTAAATAGAATTAGTATCCCACTTCTGACACCAAATTGTAAGCCACCTCGGCCGTGCCCTGTCCGCAACACGACCGTGGCGGTTTACGAATGATAGGACCAATAATCATACTAACTTGTGAAGTATATCAAGAGGCTTTAAAGATAATGGAGACTGTAATTCAGACAAATGATTATTTATTCACGTTAATTATGTTGACATGTATATCCATACAGTTTACAATATGACATGAAATAGTCAAAGGTGGTGTCCGACGTGTTGGGAGATAGCGCATGATGGTTCCATGGTTTAGGTCTTCCTCTCCAGCGGCAGCGGCATTCTTCTATTAGGGTTCCTTTCCTTCTTAAAGTATTGTGTGTCCAGTTATTCCAAACCCCGAGATAAAGCTATGGATCCGTCTTCCTTATTGAGAAAATAACGTCTGTTATGTGATTTCTGTGTTTCAAGTTCTAATTGGGAGTCCCTTGTCCAGAAGTCCTTTATGTTCCAGTCCTCTGACAGCTAATGATCATGAGTCCATGTCCTAAAGTTTCCTTATCCAATAATCCAAGTAAAAGTTCAGAGTCCAAGATCCAATGCTTGGTGGCTTGTGTTCTAGCGTCGTCAGGGTAAAGGTTCCGAGTCCATGATCCAATGTTCCTAGCGTCCTCCAAGTAAAGGTGCAAAGCCAAAGATCTAATGTTCCTAGCGTCCTCCAAGTAAAGGTCCCAAGTCCAAGATCCAATGTTCCTAGAAGTCCTCCAAGTGGAGGTCCCGAGATCCTATGTTCCTAGCGTCCTCCAAGTCCAAGATCCAATGTGTGACAGCTTGCTCCCTATTTCTGCTGGATTGGCATACTATTGACGTTACTCTAATAATTCCCTTGATAGCTTCTTTTGTATAAATGTTTCCACATGATCCTCTAATGTAAACGTATTGTGGTCTTCTATCTAAAGCACCGTCCCTTGCGTTCCTTGTTCCAAGGTGCTGTTTGCCGCTGGAGAGACGTTCAGCTATCTGCCATTGTGAAGTGCTCGCTCGCTTTTATATCCTTTCAGCGACGTCACATGACGTCATCAACCAATCAGTGCTTGTCCTTTTTGCGTAGCCGGAACTATAGTGATCCAAGAGACGTCAGATCTAAATAAATTGGTTGCCAGGACTTGTCCTCTGCTTGCCCTTTTATTTGAATGTATTCCTGGAGTTGATTCATCCATTTACTTGTCCCAAAAACGTTAGATCAACGTCCCAACACCACTTTTGACGTGCGTAACAATACATAAAATCATTCACTCAAGTTATCAAAAATACGACATAAAATAGTTCCTTACTTGCTCTTCAATTACTTCATAAAATGAGCGGCCGGCAGTCTATAAATTATTGATTTACTTTTGGTATCTTTAGAGTGACACTCGATCGACAAAATAACTTTATAAAGTGCAATGTTAATATCTTCAAATACGTTTCATTCCCCATATGATTTTAGCCGGCGAAATGTCAACAAAAATGAACATGACTTGTTTCTGCTTTATAAAAGACTTCCTAGCATTAAAATATGAACAGGCATCATATCATTGGCATGAAAATGTGCCTTAACAATAGATCCTTAATTGAAAAGGTAAAACTTTAAAAATAAACCATGGTACAGGTCTCAAACTTGGTTTCACATTGCACAAAAACATTGACAAACTTGCACTGATTATAAATCAAGATTATCATCTTCCTATTACTCTGACTGATGCTTAACAAAATTATCATTGCAACACATAATCCATGTGCCAAATGACATCTCATGTACCAGGTTATGAAATACTTAAACAGGGTGAAAAAGGTCTGACAATAAGAAACCCTGTTTCTTACAATAATTTTTATTTTGTCTTAAATTACTGCCAGATACAATAATAAGAGTTAAGAGCGTATTAATTTAACACGTGTTGTGCTATAAAAAGCAACAACTGTTTTAGTTCAAAGTAATGTTTTGTGTTTTAAAGCAATAAGTCGTCTTAGTTTACTCGTTTTACTTCAGTAACAAAAAAGCCCGTTGGCACTTAAATGCACCCGGGACGTGCCCGAGAAGGAAATGCACCCGAGAGGTTTTTCAATGGTTTCCAAGCTACATGTAAAATAGGTGTAACATGAACAGAGTAAATGTATTTTAATTGGACAGAGTAAATGTATTTTATCGCATCTTAGTTTTTTTGTATTCATTAAAACTCGTTAAATAAAGGTAATAACAAAATCATTGAACTTTTCAAAGATCAATCAAGGCTCTATGACAAATGTGATGACTTCAACTTTCCAATCGTCAACTTTCCCTTCTTGTGTAGCAACATTCCGTCCGCTCCAGCTTATGGAGTTTACGTATCTCAATTGATTCGTTACTCCAGAGCGTGCGGGACTTAGATCGATTTCCTTAGCAGAGCGACAGGTCTGACGCAAAAATTGTTCACACAGGGTTATGTTGCTCCTCGGTTGCTGTCTTCACTCAAGAAATTTTACGGCAGACATCATGCACCTATAGACAAATATGGGATTTCGATCTCTCAGATGAGTGCAGATGTTGGTTTGTCATAGGGTGTTGTTTTGTCTTCCTTTACCGGATTTGACACGCTGAATGGACTATTGGCAACGCGACGGAACTGCTTACTCTTCCGGAGCACCTGAGTTCACTCTTGTTTCGACTGGAGTTCGCTTTGTTGATTGATATTCAGTTATTTTGTGTTTCCATGTTTTTTTTTGTCCCGTTCTTGTTCGTGTTTACTGGTTTTGTCTCTGCCCTTTCGGACTTTTGACATTCGGATACCCCATTGGTACCTCTGCTTCTCTCAAATGTTTAAGAAAAAGAACAAGAAATTGAAGGGCGCGATGGTCTTGGCTTGGTTTATTAAAAGAAGCAGAGGTAGCAATGGGGCACCCGAAAGTCAAAATTCAGCAGGGCAGAGAGTGAACTCATGATCAGGTGCTTCGGAAGAGAAAGCAGTTTCTGCTCTACATCTCGAAATAGAATCTCAAGGAAAACTTTCAACTAAGCTTTATAACAGGCGTGATGACTTCAACTTTTCATTTGTCAACTGTCCTTTCTTGTAAAGCAATTCAACATTCCGTTCGCTCCACATTATGGAGTCTGCGTATCACAATCCATTCCATTCGTTACTACAGAGCTTGCAGGACTTACAACGATTTCCCTGGCAGAACGTCATGTTGGCTACGCGGCAGGTGTGCAAACTCCCTGAGTCCTCGTTTTTTATTGCTTTTCAGTTACTTATGTAATTTTGTGTTTTATGTTGTCTGTTTTCCATCCTGTTCTCGTTGGTTGTTACTAATTGTGTCTCTGCCCTTCGAATTTTTTGGCATTCGGATGCCCAATTGGTACATATTCTTCTTTAAGTGGGACATTGCGTTAAAAACGACGTTACGGATAAAAAGATGAGGGGCATTAGGGTCCATAAATGGCCAAAGAAAATATTGTTGGTTCAAATGATATTTAATTATAAGTATTATCAACTTAGGTGTATATATACAAAGAAAACACATCATATAAGGCAAATTTCATTAAGCACATTTTTTAGCTGCTCTGAAATTTCGATCAAATATGCAATTTAAAAGGTGCAATAGAATGACAATAATGTGAAGATAACACATTTCATCTCTCCGTACATGTTTAAAGGTGCAATCATACACTATTTAACCTATTAACCCACAAAATCATCGATATCTGTACGAAAACAATATGGGACGCCCAAGGACCAAAAATAAAGAATACTACGCTGTTTCCAGGGGTTTAGATGGAATTAGCGGAATTTATAAAGAATGGACTGATTGTAGTAAAGTCGTCCTTAATGTTAAGGCAGCCATTTATCAAGGTTGTGAAACCTATGATCAAGCAAAATCTGTATTACAAAACACAGGAGGTACACTGCAAGTATTTTTAGATGGCAAATTTTTGTCCTGTGCTCAGTTTGAAAAATCAATCTCTAATAACAATGACATTAATAGTAAAAGCACAGCAGATATGTCAGATGAAGATGCCGAAATCTCTTTTAACAACACAGTAATCCAAATTGAGAATGAAAATGAATTAGATATAAACAATGAACAGACAGAACTTAAACAGGTATTCACAAATTGTGATACCGATTTAGTCGAAGAGACAAATACAGAAATCGAAAGGGTAAAATTGAAATCAGCTGTTAATACATCCCAAAGCAACCCATGTATTTGCGAAAAAGAAATAAATGACCAAATGCTACAATGTGACATATGTTCGACTTGGCTGCACTATCCATGCACATTACTACCAAAATATGAATTAGCAAAATACATTAAAACTAAGAGTAAGAAATTTATGTGTCAACAGTGTGTAATGAAGGACCACAAGTTATGTACAATAATTACTAATCTAGACTACAGTGAAAATGGTCATAATGAAAACAGGAATTTAAAAGATAACAAATGTGACTCAAACTTTACTGAGCAATTAGAAAACAGACTATTGGGTATAATAGAAGACAAAATCTCACATTTTACAAACAATACCTTACAATCTATGCAGGACAGTGTAATGCTAGCTATTGACAATCAAAATAAAAGTTACACAAAGTTAAGTGAGCTGGTTGAAAAGCTCCATGAGCAACAAACAACAACCCTAAAGAAAAGCTCAACCCAAAATCTAAATGAGACGCAAAAGGAAGTCCCTGTCTTGAACATAGAAACCAACCCAAAATTCCAAGAAATGTCTAAAACCAACTGTTTACTGAGGAAAGAAATTGAGGAACTCAAGAAAAACATGCAATCTGAGAAGCATACTTTTTCACTAAAGGAAGCTGAACTTGAATTTCATCTGAAGCAAGAAAAAGACATAGCGCAACAAAGCATGAAAGGTTACAATGATCATATGAAAACGCTACAACAAGACATTGAGTCCAAAAATCATACATTAGACTACACTAATTCGACATTAAATGACACAAGACAACAATGCTCCAAACTCCAGAAAGAATTAGAGTTAGCAAATGATGAGATTTTATCATTGAAAGCACACATAGGATCATTATCGAATCCGATGCAAAACTGGTCAAAAACATCTGAGCAAAGCAGCAGAAATAGAAACGATCAACCAAATAACGAAAATGTCGTGAACAAGAGTGATGAATCCAACAAAAACAAGAAAGGAATCCCGAAGGTTATCCTCATAGGTACCTCAAATGTGGACATGATTGAACCATCAAAATTTACAAAGCAAGTTGAAATGTTAAAAGTTACAAGGTATACTGTTAGTGCTGCTAAAGATTACATGAAAAGTCTGAGCTGCGAGGCACACATTTTCATATTTCATGTGTTAACCAATGATATCATGACAAAAGGCACAGAGGCAGTCTTTAAAGAGCTTATAGAACTTGTGAATATTACAAAGAGCAAATACCCTGAGAGTAAAATCATTATATCTACAGCAACTAATAGAAGAGACAGCAAGAAAATTGACCTTAAAGTTAACTGCATTAACTCAATGATCAAAGAGTACTACTTTGACACGAAGGATATATATATAGCAGATAATAGCATCCTTTCTGAAAATGGTGTGATTCTGAATAGATTTGTGAAGAGGGATGGACGTCACTTAACGGAGGAAGGAGTTAAGGTACTGGCTGCTAATATGAGATATGTGGTTGAAAACATCTTAGGAGTCCGTAGAGAACGAAACGATATGAATGGGAATGTTAGGTCTAGTCGCCAAAGTCTTCATGAGCAAAAATATCAGGAGAATTATAGTAGAACGGATCATAGAAACTCAGGTTATAATGATCGTCAGAACCGAGGCTATAGATACCAAGGTAGTTATAGATCTGATTCCAGGAACTATAAGAATTATGGTTACCAGAACTCATCCACCAACATTTATAATTGGTAGATCATTTGTTTATATAGTATATTGTACATATATTGTATGGAGGGGTTGAAAGTTATTTTCTGATAGCTATAGTTACATGAATAGAAAACAATTATTAGTTTCAAAAAAGTCACTAAATATTGCAGCATGGAATGTAAATGGCTGCAAATCAAAGTTGTTAAACAAATTTAATGATAAAACTTTTTTAGATAACATCAAGTATTATGATATTGTTGGTTTAGTAGAAACTCATCTAGTTGAATCTCTACCATTTCCTTTAAAACAATTTACTATAACGCATTTTTTTAGACCCCAAAACGCAAGATCTAAGCGCAATTTTGGGGGGATTAGTATTATAATTAGAAATAGTATAAAAGATGGAGTTAAAGTATTGAACAATAGAAATAGTAGCTTTGTCTGGATAAAACAAGAGAAATCTTATTTTGACTTATCAAAAGACTTGTATGTTTGTTTTTTACATATACCCCCAGAAAACTCAACATATAGTTTAAATGAAGGTGATCAGTTTGATATTCTATATCATGACGTTATTGAATATTATGATAAAGGTGATATTTTATTATGTGGGGATTTTAATGGTAGAGTTTCAACACTACATGATTTTATAGTGAATGATAATGGATGTAAAAATATAGTTGATGATGATGAATATCTTGTAGATAACTGTAGATTAAGAAATACTGTAGATAAAGTACTTACTGGCAGAGGGAGACATATTGTAGACTTATGTATAGAAAGTCGACAGAATATTAAATGGTAGAACCCTTGGTGATTTGCAAGGAAAACATACATTTCACAACTCGCAAGGTAGCAGCACCATTGATTATTTTATAGCAAGTGAAGCCTTATTAGATAAGATCATGTTTATGAAAATCCACCCCTTTATTAAATCCTTATCAGATCATTGCTGTTTGTCTGTTAATATAAAAGTTAATATTAAAGTTAATACTATGAAGATAAATATCACCAAGGGTTCTCCACTTTGTCAAGAAGGGTATGTGTGGAATGAAAAGAGCATTTTAAGATTTCAAAATATACTTAAGTCAAGTGTTATCACATCTAAAGTCCAAAATTTTATTGGTACTGATTATAATAGTAGTGCATGTAATGATGATGTTAACAAAGCAACAGATGACATAAATAACATTTTTACAACTGCAGCTGAGTTATCACTCAAGAAAAAAAGAAAGAAAACACATAATAATAAAAACAATAATAATAATAATTGGTTTGATAGATCACTTCAAGAGTTGTGCAGTTCAGTAGATCATTACAGCAGATTAGTATCATTTGATCCATTCAATAGACAACTTAGACAAAAATGTTTCCAATTATATTCTAAGTATAATAAGGAAAGAAAAAGAAAAAAACGTTCATACTTTCAATCGATTATGAATAAATTAGACTCATTGGAAGATTCAAATCCTAAACTATTTTGGAAATTACTTAATACATTAAAACCGGAGGAGAATGATAAAAATTCATGTATTGATCACCAAACCTGGTTTACTCATTTCAAAAATTTAAATACACTACCTGATCAACAAGAAGAATTGGTTAACAAATATGAAAATATGATTAAACACAAAGAGTACTCAGTAAATGAATTTTTAGATAAACCTATTTCAATAAAGGAAATTTTAGATGCATGTAAAAACCTTAAAAATAATAAAGCTAATGGGCTTGATAATATATTAAATGAAATGATAAAATACGGACAATTTGCATTAGAATCTTGCTTAGAAAAGTTATTTAACTTAGTACTATCAAAGGGCGTGTATCCTAAATCATGGAGTACTGGCTACTTGGTTACAATTTTCAAGGGTTCATCTCCTATGGATCCTAATAACTATAGGGGCATTACTATAAACAGTTGTTTAGGGAAGCTTTTCAACTGTATTTTAAATAAAAGACTTGTTGAATTTTTTAGATACAAACAAGATCATGAATGATGAACAAATTGGTTTTCGTAAAGATTCGAGGACAGCAGATCATATTTTTAAACTAAAAACACTTTTATGTAAATATTTTCAAAAATCTTGTAAAATTTATGCCTGTTTTGTTGACCTAAAAAAGGCATTTGATTCTGTTATACATCCAGCCTTATTCTATAAACTGCAGAACTATGGAATTAATGGAAAATTTTTAAACACCATTCAATCTATGTATTACAACAATTTACTCCGTGTAAAAGTCAACGACAGATTAACTGAAGAATTTAAATCAGAGATAGGGGTCAAACAAGGAGATAATTTAAGCCCTACATTGTTTAATTTGTTTATGAATGATTTGATTAACTGCTTTGATGAAACCTGCCACCCTGTTAGTATAGGTTCAAGTATGTTAAATTGTATGTTATATGCTGATGATATTATGTTATTGTCTACAAATGCAAATGGTCTGCAAAAATGCTTGGATAAGTTGTCTAGTTACTGCTTGAGTTGGGGCCTTTCTGTTAATTATAATAAAACCAAGGTAATTATCTGTAATAAGGCATGTAAGCTAATCAGAGAAAACTTTGTCATTAATAATGAAAGTCTACAATGTGTAAAAGAGTATAAATATCTTGGGTTGTTAATAACCTGTGGTGGAAATTTTTCAGCAGCATCAGCTGATCTATTAAACAGAGGACAAAAGGCCTTTTTTAAGTTAAAAAGTATCTTTAAGAATGGAAGTCCTAGTGTAAATACCCTGATTAAAATATTTGATCATACAGTAAAACCAGTTTTATTATATTGCTCTGAAGTGTGGGGAATGTTAAATGCTTCAGTTAACTCCAACAAAGCCAAAGGGAATATGAATCCTGGAGAGAGTTTTATATATAACTTATATAAAAACAATAAAATAGAAAAATTAAATTTAAAATTTTGTAAGTATGTTCTTGGTGTTGGGAATAAAACCTCCAACTTAGCAGTGACTGGGGAACTTGGTAGATACCCATTATATATTGATATTGTTTTAAGTATAGTAAAATATTGGTTGTATCTGAATAAATCTCAAAGTAAATTGCTTCAAGATGCTTTAAGTGAAAACCTTTGTATGTTACAAAACAATCAGAATTGTTGGGTAAGTTGCATATATAATATGTTGAAAGAACTGAATATGCTTAAGGTGTTTAACAATCCTGAGGCATGTGGAAATAGAGATATTTACAAAATAAAACAACTTTTGAAAAGTAAATATGTCAAAATATGGAAGACAGAAATTAATAAAGTCAAAATCAATCCCGCTACAAATAGAAACGAGAATAAACTACGCACATATTGCAAATTTAAATTTGAGTTCAAACAGGAAAAATATTTGGATTTGAAAGATTTTAATGATCGTAATACATTAACCCGTTTTCGCGTAAGTGCCCACAAGCTAGAAATTGAAAGAGGAAGGTACTCTATTCCTAAAACACCACTAGAAGAAAGACTTTGTAAGCAGTGTAATAAATCTTCCATCGAAGATGAACTGCATTTTTTAACTGCTTGTCCTAAATATAGCAATATTAGAGAAATCTATTTTAAGAATATTAATAACTCTAATTTCTTAGAACTTAGTGAGGAAAATAAATTTATATGGCTTCTTATAAATGAAGATTTAGATATCATTAAACAATTATCTAAAATTATTTCCACATGCTTCAATATCAGAAATAATGTAACTTAACGAATGACTATTAATGTTAATCTTGTATGATCTTGTATGTCAAGTATATTGGAGTATGAATATATACTAGAGTTATTTCTCTTGAAACAGTCTCCTTCTGTCAGTATTGGTAATGTCAGAATTGTTTTGCGGGCGGGGAAGAAATTTTCGTAACAGTTTTCTCAGCAACTACTAATCACAGCCACTTGATATTTGGTATACAGCATCAGGGTGAGATCCCATAACGTGGGATGCGATTTCATGTCTGTCGCTCACCTACTTCCTGTTTACCGACTTAGTTAATTTTTGACAATAATGTCTAATAGAAGAAAATTTTCGTAACAGTTTTCTCAGCAACTATAAATCACAGCCACTTGATATTTGGTATACAGTATCAGGGTGAGGTCCCATAACGTGGGATGCGATTTCAGGTCTGTCCGTCATCTACTTCCTGTTTACCGACTTAGTTAATTTTTGACAATAATGTCCAATAGTAGAAAATTTTCGTAACAGTTTTCGTAGCAACTACTTATCACAGCCTCTTGATATTTGGTATGCAGCATCAACATGGGCTCCCATAACATGGGATGTGATTTCAGGTCTGTCGCTCACCTACTTCTTGTTAAACGAAATCCGGCCATTTCTGTCTTTGACCCATTTTTATTTCATATATGGATGTATATCAATAAGAACTAGATGTCTACCAATTTTCATTAAAATATGGATCTATGTCATTTTGTATGGTCCCACCCTGAAGAAAAGACACTAACCAAATCAATACTGAAATTAATGCTTGTACCAAGTCAACACCATTGCAACCTTCAATTTATATGGTATTTCTTCCTTTTTCTTTCTTCTTGAACATTTGAGATTGATCTTCGAAATGGTCAATGATTTTATTATTACCTTTATTTAATGAGTTTTAATGAATACAAAAACCAAGATGCGATAAAATACATTTACTCTGTCCAATTAAAATACGTTTACTCTGTTCATGTTACACCTTTTTAATATGTAGCTCGGAGACCATTTAAAAACCTCTCGGATGGATTTTCCTTCCCGGGCACGTCCCGGGTGCATTTTAATGTCACTAAGCTTTTTGTTACTGAAGTAAAACGAGTAAAATAAGAGACGACTAATTGCTTTTAAAACACAAAACATTACTTTAAAGACATAGAACCTATCAATTTCGTAATTTTTTATATTGAATAAAAAGTACATATATTAAAAATATACTATCTAAAACTTACCTTTACCAACATAAAAACTCAATGTTTTGCAGTTTTCTATAAAATAATCTTATTTAAATTATTCGCTTTGATTAAGTATCGTCCAGCATAAATATTTACATTTGGTAAACTGGGTACTGTTAAACTGAGAAACGAAATGTAACCAAACGCGGCGAAGAGAAAAACGAAATCGGTAAATTAAGAAAAACGACTGGTGTCGGCTAAAATCGATTCAATTTTCCTTTTTACCAGTTTCGCTTGATTTCGTTTCCTTTCTAAATACAGATTTCGGTTGCTAATTTTTCTGTTTACGTTTCCTTCTTTACCGATATCATTTTTGTGCAGCTCCGTTTCTTTTGGTTACTTTTTGTTTCTCAGTTTACCAGTACCCGCAAGTGTTTACATTCTATAATTAGCTTGTCCTCTTTTTTGACACTGCGTTTTTTTCATCAGTTTTCCGTCGAAAAGAATACTTTCTGGCAGGTTTTTTGTAAATTTAACAGTTTCTTCAAAGGTTTTACAATGTATTCTTCAAATAGTGTGAATTCTAATATTTTTAAAAAATTGCCAAAATGATAGGTTCTATGTCTTTAAACTAAAAAAGTTGTTGCCTTCTATAGCACAACACGTGTTAAATTAATACGCTCTTAACTCTTATTATTGTATTTTGCAGTAATTTAAGACAAAATAAAAATTATTAAGAATAAAACGACTTAAGTTAATGCAACAAATATCTTTATAATACAATATATCACACTAAATAACGCGATTTATTGTCTTATAAGGAGATAAAGTTGTTTTATTTAAGAGAAATAGTGCGTTATATCGGGTTTTATTAAGACAATACGAGTCCACTATACGCTTCCGTATAAAATAGAGGTGAATAATAATATAATAATGGCAGTTACAAGCGCTAACATGCATTTTTTCACGTTATGATATTAAAATTAACTAGTTAAATATCTAGTTAAATAACTAGATAACTACTTAATTAACTAGTTAAATATCTAGTTAAATAACTAGATAACCACTTAATTATCTAGTTAAATATCTAGATAATTTATCTAGTTAAATAACTAGATATTTATCTAGTTAGATAACTAGATATCTACTTAATTAACTAGTTATGTATATGATTATGTGTTGGCAGAAATATGCCACCATACTTTTGCAAACAGAAAACAACTTACGAAAAAATTCCTCTTATACTAAAAACACACGGCAGAACCATTAAGACGAGAAATAATGTTGACGGACGGGACATAGACGTAAAATCCTTGAAACGGATTAAAACACAGGTAAAATACACCATTTTGGATGGATATAGTCAGAAAAGGTAAGACATTTTATTTGTTTACAAATAATAATAGAAAAACTGAAGCGTACAGTATAAAGAAAAACGAACTAGCTAAATATCTATGTTTGAAACATTGAAATCGGCCATGTAGTTTTCGAGAACATTAACAAACCAATAGCCTACCCTCGTACTATAGCACACTTTCAATACGAGCAACGTGTAGCAAAAACCACTTTATTGTGTTTTTTTGTGCTCTTTTAATGATTTTTGAAATTGTATAGGCTGTTCATCAATTTATTCGCGAAGCCATGTACTGCAAAGCATGTCGCTGTCCAAGAAATAGGGGTACATGCAAATAATCTACGTTACGGACGAATACATGCATGATTTATAATGTATCAGACAAATTGTTCGTGTATATACTTTGTCAGCGACTGTCGTATGCACGTCGTGTCTTAACTGCAAACGACAGTCTGGGTTAAATTTATTAATATTAAATAAAAATGTATCAATAACAGTTCTGGTGCCGCCAGGTGGATGCAACAACCTTCTCCTTTCTTGTAATTGTAAGATGGCTATTGATGTGTTCGTTCGTATGAAGCTTCATGTACGTAATGGTTTTAGTTATGTCAAAAGCTGCAGAACCATATACATGTATCTTAAAGGTCAGGGGTATGTACATCTGTAATGGACTTACATGTAATACATTGCTACATAAATGTCTCGTCTTCATCTGCAAGTGAATTGGCTAATCATGATTTAAGATTGGATAGAAAATAAATAATTTTGCGTTTTCTGTTTATTTGGATAAGTCGTCAATCGTACATGTATCCAAAGTGTTACTAATGTGTGTTATGTAGGTCACCTGTTTGTTCCATTTGTCGTGAATAACAATATTATGCATCTGCATTAACATAAATTCATCTTGACTTACATTTTCAGCATGTATAACTCTGGTTACAGTTTTGGTAAATGTCCATAGCTAAGAATCTGCAAGTGGTAGAGAGTCGCCCTAAAGTTTTCAAGTTATCCGTCCGTCCTATTGCCCGTCTACAACTCTTGTGAAAAATATACCTTAAGGTAGTACAGTCATCTTTTCTGAGCATGTTACCAAATTTAAGCAAAGGCAAAAACATTGCTATTTAACTGTATGAAGGTTGTTTGTATGATAAAGTATTAGAGAAAAAATAAGTTTGAAACAAAACCTAACTGCTATATTCATTTTATAACATTTCCCGTACTTTTTTCAAGGGAGATAATTTGTATGAAATGTGTACGGAAAATTCAGTTTTTCCTATCTATTTTCAGAAAACTAACGGTGACCCCATGATTTTTATACCTTATTTTCAAAGAACTAACAAAACTTGATGTTTTGACAAAATTTAACAAAAATCTGTCCCGTGAAATTTGAAAAAAAAATGATTAAAACCATTTTTCCCTATATAATCTATATAAAAATAGCCAAATTTGAACTGTTTTTGATCAATTTTCTATAAAAATTAAGCACGGTGACCTATTCTTTTTATTTTAATTTTCAAACATATATACTTAGATACTTCTTATGACAAAATTTAAAAAAAATTCTATCCTACAAATTTTTTACCATTGTACTTCCTTAAACTAAAAACTTCTTACAATACAGTTCTGTACAGTTGGAAAAACTTATATAATTTTGATAGATTTTGAAAACGGGCTTTGTGATCACTTTAACGCCAAAACTATTTACAATATCCTTATGATAAAGTTGCAGGGTAGGTTCAGTGTAGCATGTCATGATAAGTATATTAAAACATATTTCATGCAAATCCATATAAAATTTGTTTGAAAAAAAAGTTCATAGAAAATCACGAATTTTCAAATTGGACTTAGTGAACAATAACTGAAAAACAACTTTTTACTAATACCGTTCTGAAAACACTTAGATGTTTGCCGACGGGACCCTTCCAGACTTTGGCAGTATTTTACACTTTAATATAACGGGCAAGAGGATTTGCTGTTATGTGTTCAGTATAAGTTTGGTGCATGAAACTGCTTCATGTCCATGTTAATATTAAATAAAACAGTTTAATAAATAAATGCAATTATCTGGAATGAAAAAAAGATTGTGTTCCACTGGTAAAAGTTGAAGTAAATCTGTGTAAAAACACACATTTATAATAAATATCCGTTATTTTAGCTATATGAATGAGGGAGGTTTTGGTGCATTAAAACCAAGTTCAACCATATTTTTAAAGTCCTGTTCTAGATCAAGACCATTGCGATCTCTTATTTCTCCGGTGTGTCTGCGTTGTTCTGTTTTTCCAGTTCCACGTTTCAGATTGATTCTTCAAGTTCTGTCGTTTTGTTATTACCTTTTATAATATTTGAATTATTGGTTGGGATTAAGTTGTTGTTTTAAACTTTGTAATATGCATTACAGAATTTATTCCCCGTCTGAACGCTGACATTTTGATGTTGTGGTAAATAGAGCATTAGGTAAAATTGTTTTTTTCCAATGATTTTTTTATGTTTTGTGTTTACTATGAATTCTTAATATTAACGATGACATTATGTATTACTTTTTGCAGTCAACATAACAAGAGTGACCTGTCTTGTATTTGTATCATCAGAACACTGTCAAATTATGTACCTCTTAATTGTATTTCAGTTACACCTGTTGACTGCAACGCAATTATTTTGCATGTATCGGTCCGTTACCAAGTTTTATTGCATGTATTTTTAAAAGGTCATTTTGTTATGCTTGAAATATAGAAAAATTATTGAACGTTATTATTGGATATTGATATTTTCATTAAAACAAAACTTTATTAACGTCTTTTACTTATATAGAAGCATAACTTGCCAGATTATTACTCTATACAGGCTTGTTTATATTAACCAGTTTAAATTGTCCGTGTCAATGTAATCAAATCGAGCACACCGTTCGTGAATGATTTAAAAATATACCATTGTGTTCGACAAAAAGAAATTAAATCCTTATACAATATGTTCTTGTTAATATACTGGGCATGTTTTTAAAGTTTATTTCATTCATATTTTTGATATTTTCGAGATTAAAAGTTGAAAATTGTCATAAACCGTGAAAAAAATGCATGTATTGTCCGTTAACAATGTTTTTCTCCATAATGGTTCTGCCGTGTGAAAAAAAGACCAAACGATTTATGGCCCGATTCCACACTAGGTAAACGCTGTCCGCGAGAGCAAAGATATTTCGCGTTTTCACTGTACGGATATTTCGGGTTGTTGTTGACATTGGACACCAGGATTAAAATCGGTGTTTATTTTTACTATTTGAAGCATGGAATTGTATATACTGACCCAATGTCTTTTTAAAATATACATTTCCAATCTCCTTTCAGTTTTAATGAAATTATTTGGTACTTTATCAACAATATTTGTATTTTTTTAGCAGATGTATGGTTTAAAAAAAATACGATCATTTACCTATTTTTCTAATATTGTAAATGAACGGTGATTCAAAACACTTCAAAACAAGATTACTATTTACCCAAAATGCATTAACACCCCTTCTTCCTTATTATAAATCGCAGAAAATGCTCGTAACAGAGAACCTTCTGTACTGTTATTTCCTGTTCCAATTTGGCTGTCAAAATCTTACTGTACTGTTATTTCTGTTAAACTGTACTGATATTCTGTGTTCTTGAAAATTTCATTCGTATATAAAAAAAAACAGACGTCAAATTGCAAGATTGACTTACTGTCATATACCCATGCAGGGCAATGGAACTAGTAATATATACTACCTCCCGTTTACCGAATGGTCGAGTTGGAGTATCCATAGCACGACTTGGTGCAGCACCTTGTTACACAATACAATCATATAACAGCCAGATAAGCAAGTAACTATTCTAACAGTTATTATTTTTTTTAAATAGATACTTTTTTTAATTAAACAACATTGCAATCTTATTTATACCCCCCCCCCAAAAAAAAAACTGCGTGGAAAATCGAAAGAATATTATGTTATTCTATGTATTTATTTCTCAACCCCATTCCATGCATAATACTATACGTTCACGTACATAAACAAACAAAATGAAATTCATGTCAAACCCCATTCATTCATAAGTTACAAATTGTTGTCCCCCTAAGAATGAATATTTCTTGATCTACCTACATGTACTTCACCATTGTTCTATGGGGAATTTAATGTTGCACGTATGAAATCTGCATATGCAAATGCGAGAGTTCAACTCGAGATGTAGCACATAGGTCCCTAGCACATATGCCTTTAGTGAAAATATATATTTAAAAAATAATACATAATACCACCTGGTCTCCAAAACACACTACTATTAAGCTTTTAACCAAAAGTGAATATTTACAGGATTTCAATTTGTGCTCACAAATCTGAACTTTGAACTGAATAATGAAATGTCAACTTTTGATTAAAATTGATTATAAAAAGGTGGTACTTTTTTATTTGACTACTTTTTTCACATGTTTGCTAAACGATATACATATAGGTTTATATAGGTTTATTTTTCTATGAATTTTAATTAAATAAGTAATTTGGGCCTATACTTTCACGTTAGACAGATAGAGAAAAAAGGTTTCACAACTACAAGTGATGAGATACGAATTTTTATCACACTCTTTAGATATTTGTCAAAGGAAACTCGCAAATGCTCGTTTCCTAACTTGACAAATATCTAACTCGATGTAATAGAAATCTGTATCTCATCACTTGTAGTTGTGAAACCTGTATTTAAAGTATAACCGTGGAGATATGATATATATGCTATATCATATCTACATGGTGTAACTAACTAATGATTCCTAAAGTGAGGTAATATTGAACGAGTGACCAAACATTCCAATAACTCACGAGTGCGCTTAGCGCATGCCTTGAGTGAATTGTAAAGGGTTGAATATATCTTAAGTTAGTTATACTATTTATTACATAGTTAAACAATAATTATGGCTTTATTTGTGGCTGACTTCCTAACATTTTCAGGTGAACTATTTTAATGCAAATGTAATAGTTTTCGATACTTTTAGATTAATTACCTATTACTTTGAATTTGGATTTAACATAACTCTTGATTTTCTAGGAGGGATCTGTATTCTACTTCTAAAAATATTTTAATACCCGAAATAACAGTACAGTGTTGATAGATTAATACACGAAGTAACAGTACAGAATGATTTCATGAACACAGAATAACAGTACAGTCAATATTTTTAAGATTGCTGAATTTCAGTTAATAATCTATTAAATTACTAATTTTATGAATTATACTGACAAAAGATTTTATCAAAAAGCATTTGCACTAGCTTTTCTTTCAAACCGTATATTTTTCATATGTTTTAGCTGTGTTTCCACTGTTTTTTTCTAGTAATTATGCTTTTTTGGTTATTTTTCTTTTGTTTTATGCGGATGTTTTTAAAGATTAACCAAATTTGTCCAAGATACATATTCAATGATTTAAATTCTTACAACAAGCAGTATTAAAAAGGTAAAAACTCACGGAAATAACATGTTTAATGAGCCATCCTTGCCAGTAAACAAGACAACATGAAATATCAGTACAGAAAAAACGCGAAATATCATTTCTCTCGTGGACAGCGTTTACCTAGTGTGGATTCACCAACGTTATCTATGTAGTAAAGAAAAAAGGGTGTAGCT
Organism: Arcuatula senhousia; assembly: GCA_963971305.1. Lineage (NCBI taxonomy): Eukaryota > Metazoa > Mollusca > Bivalvia > Mytilida > Mytilidae > Arcuatula > Arcuatula senhousia. The sequence goes on along the minus strand of OZ020308.1, from coordinate 17,525,215 downwards.
ATATTATATTTGTATTCACGGAGGCGGACTTTACTTCATCCATTTCAGCAAAATTTATGTGTACAATTATGTGTTTTTCCCCACATTTTGATCTGTCTGTATTGTTTCTCAACCATTTCCATGTGTTGTCTAGACGTTTCAACTTCTTTTTTAATATGTTTTATGTGTTGCTTCTTGGATGCACATTGCCGTCGTGTCCCCGTCATAAGATTCCTGCCTTTTCCATACAGATTATGCAATTACTGGTATCACTGAGAATGGATCCGAATTGTTAGTTTTTGACGAAGTTTGGATTAGCTATTTGATATATGTCATTGATATATTGTTTTAACTTTTAATGTCAAATTTTGGTGATCAATACCGTTTTAGTGCACTAAAACAGTTTTTCCTAGTTAACATTATTTATTTTTACTGTATTTGTGATGTCATTGTATTGTCTGCATGCATGAAATTTTTATGTTTGTCTATATTCGGTAAAAAGCTCATCAGAGCTTGTGTTTATTGTTATATATATGTGCCGAATTGAAATAAAGTTTTCGTATTCGTATTCGTAATACAAAAAACATAGACAAATCTCCTGTTTTTTAAATGATGTGACGACCTTTGGTCTGTATTTGCAAAAGAGGGATAAACTTAACTTTCTCTCGGGGTTTTCTGTCGTTAATTTGCTTTACAGATTTGACAGGAAATCATTCAGAACTCTTTGTTTTGTAATTTTCCTTTTCATATTGTGACATCATGAATTGCGCTTTACCGCGTCTGTCCTGCTGTTTTCATTCGTTGAATTATGGACTACCTATTTATTTGACGTTCTTCTTTAGGGCTTCTTTCTTCCCTGTAGTGTTGTCCTAGCTCCTGTCCATTTGAAGCTCTTGTCCGATCGCTCTGATAAAATAAAATAAAAAAAATACACCCATTATCTCTTTTCAATTTTGCAAAAGTAATGGGTGAGGTGTGTTTTAACTTGTGTCTGTGCGTTTTGTTTTTGTAGGAGTTTATTATGCATTATCTTGGCTTAAAATATATAGTGATCTTATATGGCTGAAAACTGAAAAAAAAACTCAAAGACCTTTCAGACAAACTTAAAACTTGTAAAAGTGTGCAACCAGATTTCGTTTCTTTTCCGAAAAGTATTATTCTATACATGATAGATCTATCTGAATGGAATCCCTGTCGTCTTTTCCCCAATATTACATCCCAGCTCCTTTGTTCTAACAGGGGTGATCTGAGGCGGATCATCCCTCGGAATACCCTGTTCTACTTTTTTAACTCTATTGTTCCTTTTCTTTTGTTTTTCAAACACGTTTTTTGAGAAATGTTCACAAAGTTTAACATAGGAAAATTATAAATCAACAACAAAGTTTTTTTGAAGATTGAAAAATAACATAGTTTCCACCGGGGTTTGAACATCGGATTTCACTGTTTCAAGACTATCTTCGTATCCACTAGACCACGAAACCGATGGAAAATCTACGCTAAAAAATTGTACATAAAGAATATTGAAGGGGCCCAATAAGGATACTCTATAATATATATTATTAAAATGTTTTCTATTTGATTCTAAATGCACAAAATGTATTCTAATGTTTGTAATGGGTGATCTTTTACTGACACACCGCGTCCTCATGCAATAACTATTACTTATGCCGCTCACAAACTCATTGCACAATGTTTAATAGGCGAGCGGCGGAAAGGGTCTTGAACAAAATTTAAATTACCCCAAAACCTCATGGGATATTTTTAACTATATTGATAGTTTAATATTTCAGCTTTAATAATATCGATGTTTGCCATTTGAAATCTGGTCAGAACATGAAAAAAATAAGGTCAAAGGTCACTACCCAAAATCTAAAAGTTTGAGTCTGCAAACATTAATTACAAAATGTGGTTAAATGTTAGAAAATAAAGACTTAAAAGAAATTTTTTACGTCATTTTTTCTATTTTTAGAAAAGGGTCAAATTTTTTTTGATTTTTGTGTATAAAAGTTTGAATTGCGAAAAAAAGGATTCATATTTTCACTTCCTTTTTTTCTCTATTTGTAACAAAATTAAATGGTTCATATGTGTTCATTGAGTCAAAAACACCACATTTGTGGATTATACCAGAATATTAGGTTTTTTTTATTTGTTCTTGCATTCCTAACATCATCCTAAAATTTGTTCTGAAATATATATACATGTATTAAAAAAAAAATGTTAATGCAAAAAAACATGGATGAGAGTCGGGGCTATATGTCTGTTATATATCATTTTTGTCTGACTTGCATTTTTATTAATTATGAGTAGTTACAAAATATATTAGCAGCTTGCATACAATAAAATATGGTTCCGAGACAGACATTGTCAATATTGAAGCCTTAAAGCTCTGAGAAATTAGGGGTCTTAAATGGCATCTATTTGAAAACCTTTGAAGTCTATTATTATATGTGTATACATCCAATTTATGAATTATAAGACATCCCATTACAGAGTATACAGAAAGTTTCGATTATATTTTTATTATAGCCCCATCATCTAGCGGTACTGGTACGGCATGTAGTAAGGATGGTTAGTTATGAAATGTCTGCTTCGGTGCTGTAGAATAATATACCAGCAATAATTTTAATAATCACACTGAAAATTTATAATACAAGTTATATATAGAAAGCCTACACATGTTTTACAATGTTCCATGCCTTTTCACTGACTTATCATTAGACCATTATGCAGGTACATGTCTTCCTCATATATTTTCCCACGTATGTACACACCAATCGGAATATGTAAAATAAAGACATGTGCATGTATGTCTCTTGGTCTCTGTTAATTGAAGCCTGGATACACATAATTTTTTGTTTCCGACACCTTTGCTATAAGCCTATAAAAACCATATGATTTGTATTCATTTATTCAAATTCTATTTAAGAAAAGCAGTCAGAAACAAGAGACTAAAGATGATTCCAGCCTGCAAAAGTTCTTAAAAGAAAATGAGCTAGCAAAAAACAGCATTACATCATATTTCAGAGACACTAGATTTCACAACTACAAATAAGGGTAACTTCGTGTTTTTCTTTAAGAAAGATTCACCATTTAGTCAGTTTCATCCATGTAATTTTGAGATAGACGGAAAAATATATAACTGTGCAGAGCAATACATGATGTTTCAAAAGGCAGTTAGATTTAATGATATGAAAATTGCATCATACATAATGGCAGAGGCTAAACCATTAAACCAGAAAATGCTAGGTAAATTAGTTAAAGGCTTCAACACACAAATATGGGAAAGAGAAGCTCTAAAAATAGTAAAAAGAGGAAACATTGCAAAATTTGAACAGAATCCAATATTAAGGGAACAACTATTGCAAACATTTCCAAAGATATTAGTTGAAGCAAGCCCCTATGATTGTATGTGGGGAATAGGTCTACATGAGAACAGTGAGGAGGCGTGGAATATTGGAACATGGAGGGGGAAAAACCTGTTGGGCTTTACTCTTATGGAAGTCAGATATCAATTATTGGGAAAAAATGAATAATTTAAACAATAATAAAACTGCTCAATGTTTCATTAAGATTCAGTTCATAAATATAATTTTGGCATATTAGCTATTACAATTATATGATACTTCATGTAATTTCTCATAACATTTCAGAGGTGCTTTTATTATTGGCCTAGTAAAAATTCATTTCTGTTCAATGAACAAATTGACAAAGCCAAATACGACCAAAACTTTACCTACGCTAAATTTTAAATCTCTTTGGAAATTTAAAGAAAATTGAGTTATCTCTCTTTTAGCACTCATATATAAGTTCTAGAATCGGGTGAATAGAATTAGCCTTGGGAAATAATCCAAAATTTGATTTTAAATTAAGATCTGGGAACAGGAATGAATTATGCATTGATGATATTGTTATTTTCGTTATTTTATGTTTATTGTCTTTTATTTTTTGTTATTATTTTATACCTTGTACTGCTGGGACATAACAATGCTTTGATATATGAAAACTGCTTTGAACATAATGACTATATAATGATTCTAAAAAATGGTATAAATGACTCTGCAGTTGTATGGGACACTAGGGTAGAATACCACTATAGGAATAAAGTAATAGTTTGTTTATTTCATATGCAAAATGAGTAATAATACTTTAAAAATAGTCTCATGCAATTGTCAGGGTCTTAATTCGCATGAGAAAAGGAGAGATGTTTTCGACTACCTTAAATCCAAAAAATTCAGTATATATTGCTTACAAGATACACATTTCAATCCACAAGATGAATCCAAAATTAGAAATGAATGGGGAGGAGAATGTGTCTTTAGTTCTTTTACATCAAATCAAAGGGGAGTAGCTGTTTTGTTTAGTAAAGATATTGAATTTAAAATAATTAAGGTATACAAAGATGATAACGGTAATATGCTCTGTTTAGAAGTTAAAATAGAAGGGAAAATAATAACATTAATGAACATATATGGCCCAAATGTAGATAGTCCACAATTTTATACTAAAGTAAGTGAAATTATACAAAATTTTGATAATCAGTTGGTATTCATAGTAGGAGATTACAACTTAGTTCAGAACCAACAGTTAGATACTTTCAATTACAAAAATATTAACAATCCAAAAGCTAAAGAAAAATTGTTAGAAGTGATGGAAATTAACAATCTAGTAGACCCATTTAGACAATTATACCCAGACAGAAAACTTTATACTTGGCGCAAAAGTAATCCTCTCAAGCAAGCTAGATTAGATTTTTTTTGGTCTCTCAAAGTCTTGATCAATATGTACATGATGTTCTGGTTCTAAATAGTTACAGGTCAGATCATTCTCCAATAGTTTTAGAGCTAAAATTGAATGATTTTACAATTGGCAAGGGTCTTTGGAAATTTAACAACTCTTTGCTATATGATGCTGACTATGTGAAAATTGTTAAAGAAGTAATAATAAAATGTAAAGAACAATATGGATCTCTTGTGTATGACAGAGATTACATTAAAACTCTAGATCCTTCACTGGTACAGCTCACTATTAATGAACAGCTATTTTTAGAAACCTTACTAATGGAAATAAGGGGGAAAACAATCGCATACTCATCATTCAAAAAGAAAGAGAGAACTGCGAGAGAGAAAAAGTTAACAGAAGAAATTTACAAATTAGAAGAAAATTTAGAAAATATGTATCAAATGAATGAAATAGAAACCAAAAAAACTGAACTGAGAATATTGAGGCAATATAAAACAAGGGGGAATTACATTAGATCAAGAGTCCAACATATTGAAGAAGGGGAAAAACCAACTAATTATTTTTTGAATTTAGAAACAAAAAATTTTGTTAACAAAACGATTCCAAAACTAGTTACTGAGAAAGGAATACTTGAAAAACAATCTCAAATACTAGATGAAGCCAAGTCTTTTTATCAAAAACTCTATACAAAAAATGAAACATTAGTAAATAATAACCTAAACGAAGAGATTACTTATCAGAATATTCCAAAATTGACAAATTTCACAAAAAAATCTTTGGAAGGTGAAATTTCATATGAGGAACTAACCGCTAGCTTAAAGAGACAAAAGAATGGTAAAAGTCCAGGGTCTGATGGATATACATCTGAATTCTTTAAATTTTTTTGGAAAGATATTGGATTCTTTGTATTACGCTCTTTGAACTATGGATATTCAATCGGTGAAATGTCTGTTACACAAAAAGTAGGTATTATAACTTGCCTTCCAAAAGGTGACAAACCCAGACACTTTATGAAAAACTGGCGTCCCATAAGTCTTTTAAACACAGTCTATAAACTAGGCTCCAGTTGTATAGCAGAAAGAATTAAATCCGTTTTATCTACTTTAATCAATTCTGATCAAACTGGATTCATTCCTGGCAGGTTTATCGGGGAAAATACACGTTTGATATATGATATCCTTCATCTTACAGAAGAGAGGGATATACCAGGCATTCTCCTCCTCATTGACTTTGAAAAAGCATTTGATTCTATATCCTGGACATTTATAAATCAAGTATTATCATTCTTCAATTTTGGCGATTCGATCAAACGCTGGGTTATAACATTCTACAAAAATATAAAATCCGCGATTACTCAAAACTGTCATTTATCAGATTTCTTTGAGATTCAAAGAGGGTGTAGACAGGGGGATCCTCTTTCACCTTATGTATTCCTTTTATGCGCAGAAATACTTGGTATAATGATACGTAACAATAGAGAAATTAAGGGTATCACTGTTGATGACACAGAATATTTGATATCCCAATATGCAGATGACACCTCCTTAATATTAGATGGCTCTCCTGTTTCATTAGATGCATCTCTCCGTACTCTCAGCAAATTTGCAGATTTATCAGGACTTAAGGTTAATCTTGAAAAGACCAAAGTAATTTGGATAGGAAAAAAAAGATATAGCACTGATACTATGTGTATAAAGCATGGCCTGGAATGGGGTTCCAGTAAATTCACATTATTAGGTATACATTTCTAGGTGGATTTGTCCGAATTAGAACGGCTAAATTACGAACAAAAATTAAAAGATATAGACAATACTCTCAAAAAATGGTCAAAGCAAATCCTTTCTCCTATAGGTAAAATCACAATTATAAAATCCTTACTGATTTCCAAATTAAATCATCTTTTCTTAGCAATTCCCGGACCAAGCGAAAACTTTACTAAAAAACTTACAAACATATTATATGCATATATATGGGAAGGAAAACCAGACAAAATTAAGAGAGATACTTTATGTCAAACCTATACATTAGGTGGGCTAAAAATGATCAATATTGAAGCATATATTAAAGGCCTAAAATTAACATGGATCCGTAGATTATTGAAAAATGACTCTAAGCTAGTTAAATTATTCTTCTCCCAAGTGGATGTAGAACCAAATTATTTTATATACACTGGTAATATTAAAAGAGCAACAAACCCATTTTGGAGTGAGATTATAAATGCCTGGAATGAATTAGAAAACAAACGTAATAACACCAGTAACATAACAAACGATACTATTTGGAACAACGATCGAATTAAGATTGACAATCGCAAAATATTCTACAAGAATTGGACAAAAGACGGAATTTGGACGATAAATGACTTACTTACGAACGATGGAAAACTTATGTCCTTTCAACAATTTTGCGAGATATATAATGTCAACACAAACTTCCTCACATACCAAGGTATAATATCTGCCATTAGAAATTTGTTTAGAAAAAAGAAGATACAGGAACATTCCTTGCAAAAAATAAAGGGACCAATACTACCAAATAGAATAAGTATATTTTTAAAATCTCAAAAAGGCTCCAAAGATATGTACGAAGTATTGATAAATAAAATAGAAACCAATAAACATGAAGAGAAATGGGACACCTCTTTGAATAAAACACATAAATGGGCAAAAATTAACTCCATGACATTTTCTTTCACCAAAAGTTCCAAATTACAATGGTTTCAATACCGAATTATTCATAGAGTTTTAGGTACAAACGAATTACTTCATAAGATGAATATGCGACAAAATCCAGATTGCGTTTTCTGTAAGGAAGAATCTGAATCTATTGAACACCTATTCTGGACTTGTCCCAAGATTTCTGAGGTATGGGATGAGTTAAACCGGTGGATATATAGGGAAACAGAAATTGAACTCCCACTTAATTTAGAAATAGTTTTATTCGGCATTTTAGATAAAAACGATAAAAACTATATTCGGAACCTAATAATAATACTGGCAAAGTTTTACATCTACCGATGTAAACTGAATGAAGATCAAGTTAATTTAATAGCACTTAGAAGTTATTTGAAAGAGAATCTTAACTTTGAGAAAACAATATTTCAAAAGAATAATCCTCCACAAAAATTCTTAAATTACTGGAACCCCTGGATGGCATTATTTTAGGAGTACTACTATACTTTCCACAACCTGCGACCAAAGTAAATATTTACAACTCACTTCTTAATCGTGGATACACAGAAATCTGCAAAATTACTTTCCAAGTACATAAATTTTTCCTGTTTAGATATCATTGTAACAAAATGCAAATGAGATCAGCTTTCAAATGTGCCGGCAGTACTATAGGGGTTTTGATTTGGGTATTTACATTTTCATTTTTTTTTGTTTTGTTTTGTTTGTTTGTTTTTTTTTTTTAATTATTTGATTTTGTTTTTGTTTTGTGTCTTTTTTCTACTTTTTCCTTTTTTTTTTGTTTGTTGTTTTCTTTTTATGTGTCAATATTATATCATCATCATATTCAAATTGTACATTTATAGTTGGAGTGTACCTTTCTACTAACAAGTACTAACACTAGCTACTCCAAAATGCAATACCTCAAAATATTATACTATTATACTAACATTAACGGGGCCGGGATAAGGTACCGGTATTCGATGTTTTTCATACTAACAAATGTACTTTTTGAAATAAAAATGAAAAAATTAAAAAAAAAAAAAAAAAAAAAAAAAAAAAAGAATATTAGGTTTTTAATAAAAAGTGTACTGAGTTACCATTAACATGTTTAAAACGAAATAGGTATCAAAAACCAACATAAATATCTTTAATCCAACTAGTTAAGTTGAGAACAATAACTTTGCATACAAAAAAAGAAAGAAAATCATCGAAAAATTAACTAAAAAACACATAAGAGTTAAGTGGCGAATAGAGGTTTTAGAAACTTTTAAGTTTTATAACTTACATGTAATAACAAGCCTTGGGAGATATTTTGGACTTAATAGAGAGATGAGAGTTTTGGCTTTCAGAACATATTAGTTTGACGCCTCTAAAATGGTCAGAACATTGTGCAATTTGAGCTCAAAGATTAGAACTTTTTAAGCGTCAGTCAGTCATAAGTTCAAAAGACGACCAAATCATTGTACAATAACGGGTCCAGAAGGTGGGCTGTTCCGGGAGCCACTTAATTTCGCTTAGTGACAAAATGTAAAAAAAAATCTTATAGATTTCAGGCAAAACTTTCATGAACATCTTCAACAACAAGGCTTGATGTAAAGCCCCCCCCCCCTTTTTTTTCGAAAATTTCTTGATTTGCTCCTGGATGCTTACGTGCACAGTTTATACTTTTAGTTTCAAATAGATAGTATAGTAGCATAATTTCAAATATTTTCACCAAAATATACGGCATCAATTTATTATTTTTCTGCAATCGAATTTTTATTCAGTTCAACATAACAAACACACCTCAAAAGTCAAGTACACCTTTTACAAATTTTTAAAACTTTGCTTTTATCAAACATCGCAGGTTGAAAATAAAAGCCAAGACCAAATAATAAATTTCTTGTATTCACTCAAACCCAAAACTAGCACATATTCTTCATAATTACACCAAAAAATAAAAATTCTTACAATTACCAATCAATCAGATTATAGTTAAAATGTAAATACGGGACACTCCGACAGTTTTCCGAGTCATCTGCAGTCAATTTTCTCAAAATCTTACATATTCAATTAAGTATAACTTTATTATCATTCGTCAGAAGTATGCAGTTTTAACTAAAAAGTAGCCTTACAATATTTTCTTGATCTAAGTATACAATTAGTTTGATTTTAATGGCAATTAATGTTGCACAAGTTAAAATTAACGTGTATTTTTGGTACTTTTATTCGTGATTCTAAATTCGATAAAAAATGTACAAAACTATTATTGTTTTTGAAAATTTCAGTTGCAAACAAAGAATTTGGCAAATTATTTCATGGTGTGATTTACAATTTTTTTTCGTGTGTGTTTTTTTTAGGTAATAAAAATAATTTTAAAAATCAAGCCGTTAAGAGATTTTCATAGGGTACATGTACAAAACAAAAATTTTGATATCTTCTGACCATATTCGACTTGTCAAACATATATATCCATAAAATAGAATAATCAACCTTTTATTTGAGTTCAAAAAATCTCATGAGGTTTTTGGGTAATTTAAAATTTTTAATTAGACGACTTTTTCGATATCCGCCGCTCGCCTATAACTAGTATTGACTACTATGAGGAAAACCAAACAATTTGAAATATCAATACTTAGAAACCCAGGGTTTCTTCGCTTGCTTACTCATTTATTACCCATGGGTCATTTCGTCAGATTTTGATCGTTTGCGCGTTCTTGATCTGATATTCACCCTACCTAATGTACACTTGACAATTGATCTTGAGTTGGTCGCAAATGGCATTAATTAGGACGCCTCAAACTTTGCAAGGTAAGGAAAACATCATTATGAAATTATTATTTATTATTTAGTTGCACAGTTCGGGGGCCTATTGATAAAGCTATATTGCAGTACCATTGTTTTTTAATTTAGTCAAGTCATTTTATCGTTGGACGTGTTTTAACAAGATAAAAGGGGGATGTCTTAAGGGTAAATATTGCATTTTCTATGTTGTTTTCAAATAAGGTCGTGTTAATTCTTCTTTTATCCACTTTTTTTAAATGTTGCTTTAACAATTGTTCTTATTCAAGATTAAACTTGCTTAAAAATATGATTTTCGATGAAAAAATAAGGAACACACAATTTGCATATGTGTAGATGAAGAACAAGCATTTTCGTTAAGAGGTTGTGCGTTTCCTTTGTTACAATTAGTATAAGCAATCACAAGCGTTTTGGTCCAGGTTTTTTTTCGTTTTACTATAAATTACGTGTACATATAAAAAAAATCATATCGTCTATATACAGGCGCTCGGGTGCAGTTTTTTTTAAATTATTAATTACGTGTATATAAAAATAATCATATCGTCTATATACTATTTCCACTTTCCACTTGGCGTTTGGTCCAGGTTTATTTCTTTTTATTATAAATAACGTGTATATAAAAAAAATCTTATCGTCTATATACTATTTCCACTTTCATTCGTATTGCCTTCGTGGAGGCATCTTCTGTCTAAGTGTCGTCGGTTTCATTTATCTTACGATTGCGGCACGAATGAAACGATGGTGCAAAGGAAACACGGCGCTTAAAATTGTATTCGTATATATCTGTCGTAACTGGAGTAATGGCACGGAGATGGAAACATGGCACTGGTCTGAAGTAAGAAATATCAAACGCGTCAAAGTGCCTTATAGGAACATTTATTTATCAATTTCAGTTAGACTTTCAGGTATGGCGTGTTACAGTGAATTGTCGAGAAAAATATAAGTACATGTAGCTCAGCTTTTGTTCTTTTAATTAACATGCAATAGGAGGAAGACTTACAAGACAGCAGCTTATGATACAAGTACCCTCATTAATTCTCTATTCATAATTTTCTCGTTTCCAAAAACTAATAAAGGAAATTCTAAGTAAAAAAATTGAAACTAGAATGATCAGTCTCAAAGGTTCAAGAAGAAAAAACAAGGCGAAGACACAGTCTGGATCTAGAATCTTCTGACGCTTTCCTTTTTTTTCTGTTCTTTCAAACCAGATGATTCCCTCTTCCACGCTCTCGTCCAGGCTTTTATTGAATCTTTTCAGGTCGTTTTGCAATAACGATGTATTCTTTGGTGTAATGTTTCTACATAGTTACAAAATATACTTGATGTTATAGGGTTATGTGTGCTTCGGTCAACTCACACAAGGCACGAACAAAACAAGATAACGTAACATTTTCTGAGTTTTTCTGTTCTATCTTTACAGTCTCTACATATTGGCTTTAAATCAAATGTCTCATTTACCCTTTTTGATCGACATCATGAACAGCAGGGGTATACTTGGAGAGCCTACGTTTTAACTTGTTATCCATGCATACTATTTAGAGGCAGCAAAGGACAATTTATATAGATTAAACGATATAATATTATAGGATTGAACACCTATTTTCGGTCGTTCATGCATGTATGAACGGATCTTGGAGCTCACAAACTGAATGAATGGCCGAAGGCCGTTCATGTTACAGTTTGTGAGTGAAGAGATCCGTTCATACATGCATGAACGACCGAAAATAGGGGTTCAATCCTTATAATTCTTCAAATTTTTACCTTTTTTTTAAAAAAGAAAAAATAAATAAATTCGGAAACAATTCGTTATTTAGGACGACGTCATCGGCACCATATTTGTTTACATTGGAAACGAGGCAGAGGCGTTCATGAAAGTATGAACGGATCTGGCAATGACGTTTCGACCAATCAGAAATGAGTATACGCATGAACGCATGTCTGATAAGAATTATTATTGCATGATCATTTGCCGACTCAGACCCAACACAGACTTTTGTAGGGCTTTCGATTCTGACGAGCCTTCTGTCATAGTCGCTGAGTTACAATCCAGTTTAAGTGATTTTACCCTCCCTATGTTCTATTTTAGCACATGTTATATAATTTATCGAATCTCTTAAAAAAGGGACAGTGTGCTGACAACATCAACGTCTAATTTTTCCTTCTGTCATAGTCTATGGCGCGGTATCAGGGTCAAAACTAAGTATTTATGTATATGCTGAAATCCAATTCTGTATATACTTAAAAGATTTAAGTATATGCTAAATTAATTTTGTATATACATAATTCAATATATGTATATACAAAATTCATTAAGCATATACTGAATTCTTTTAGCATATACAGAATTGGATTTGTGTATACAGATATGTCATTCTGTGTATACAAATACTTTTATGCATAAGCAAAATTGATATAATAAAACCAATCAAATAAGACATAACAAATACTAAAAGGGACGACATTTACAATATGGCGGATAGAAGTAGGAGGACAGATAGACATTCATTTACTAATTTTTTAAGTATTTGTGATCATACTGTTCAGGATGTTGTTCGTCTTTTGAAATCCGATCAATTAAATGCGGACTATATCGATTCAGCAACGTCAAGGCTCTATACTGTAGCTAGAAATGTGTCACACATTTCATCACGATATCCAGAACTAGATGACTTAGTGCCCATTCTTTCAAAACTTATTGTTGATGTTAAAGAGTTGAAATGGTAAAGACGCAATGTTAGAAAATAATATGATGTGGAATAAGTGTACACGACACAACTCACACAAACAAGCGGCAATTCTAAAACCCCAATAAAAAACAGCAAGCAGCCTCCAACGAGCCCAACGGGCACTGCTCGCCCTTTTGTGAAATATTTTTGGAAGAAGCTAAAAACCTTTAACAACACATTTTATACAGTTGCTAAGTAGCATGTGATGAGTTGCATAATAACATTTCGTGCAAATCTGTGAAATATTTTTGGAAAAACTTCATTTTTGATCAAAAATCACAGATTTTTAGAATTGGACTTTAGCTGTGACCAATAAAACTTAATGCTATTACAATACAGCTCTGAAGTTTAATACGCATTCTATGGAGCATGCCTTAGTGGTTATAATAAAATTCGCATGGTTTTGAAAACGCTTAGATTTTTGCAGTCGGGCCCTTTCTGACTTTGTTAGTATTCTAGTTGAATATAATTTTCTTTTACTTTTTTCAGTCCACAAAAAGACATAAGCTTTAAAATCGAGAGACTGGATGGAAAACCTGGACGTCCAGTATTCAACATAACAAAAGATCAACTAGAATATTTGCTGGGCCTAAACTTTTCGGGAACTGACATTGCAAAACTTTTACAGGTTTCATATTCAACAGTAAAAAGGAGAATGAGGTGACTTTCGAGATTTTATTTATATTGAAAAAACATCAATTAATGTTTAATGTTAAAATATTTTTATATGTGCAAAGATGGTAGAAAACTACAACAAGAATTGTTAGCAAGCAACGGCTTTTCTCTTATATTAAATACGAAAGAATATGGAATATGTACCAAAAAGATAATTTCCACATATTGACACGATTTAAAGATGACAAAAAGCAATTTTTCACTGCGTGTAAACAACCCTAGTAAGATGAGTTCACGTAAACACGATTTTGGTAAATATTTCGGTTTCTAATTACGATAATTTAAATTCCCCAATATGTAAAATCGATATAAAACGGAATCCAAACTTGTTTACTTTATTCTCTACCGGACAAAACATTTTCCATTCAAATGCCTTACCAAATCCAACTTTATGTGAAGCACCAACCGGACAAAACCAATTGCCGTGAATCCACCTTACTAGGGGTGGTTAAGCGCTTTTCTGGATTAACCTTCATCAGACACGCTAGGGGTAGAAAAATTGGAAGACCATTAATACTAGATTTGATACAACAAAATACAAAAGCCCAAAATATTACAATGAATAAACCAGGTAAATTTATCAACTACATTAGAGAAAGCCAAAAGTTCAGATAAAGTCTGCAATAGTTTTCATTCTATAGGCAAAAAAACCTTTATTTTTCTCCTGTAAAGGACCGTAATCTCCTATGAAAAATTTTGTAGAGCTAAATTAGCTGAACCGCTATTTTCACCTTTAATCTCTATAAGGGTTATCAAACAACTTCGACCTATGGATGCTTTTGTAGAGCTTTTGATGCTGAAGCAGTGGGGTGGCATGGAATTTCATCTATCTCTTATATATACTTTTTGATCTATAAGCCAAAAACAGTTACTGTAGTCTGACCCCCTGGTCTATTTTTAGTAACGGCGGCCATGTGTATTTGTCTATTAGACATATCAAAAATCAAAACACAAGTTTGGTGCAGGACACCCTAAGTATCATTCATACCAAGTTTCATTAAATTCTCTTCAGTAGTTTCAGAGGAGAAGATTTTTTGAAAAATTGTTAACAGACGACGACGGACACAAGTGATAGTAATACCTTCGATCCAGGTGAGCTAAAAGGTTTTTTTTTATGTTTGTTAATACCTTGTATATAGGATTTATTCAGGCGCGAATTTATGTGGGCGGACCCGGTGTACGCTTCTCCCCCTAAAACTGACAATTAAAAACACTAAAAAATCAGTTTACTCTTTCCTAACCTGGACACGATTTGTCCTTTACTCATTTGATAAATATAATAATGATATTTATCAAATGAGTAAAGGACAAATCGTGTCCAGGTTAGGAAAGAGTAAACTGATTATATAGGGTGTAAATCCTGTTTTGTGACTCAGTTTTTCATTAATTGGAAAACTAAAAATAAAGTTAAAGCACAAAATTCGAATGTCCCACTGGTCTTTTAATTATGCCTCCCCTTTTTGGTGGGGAGACATATTTTTTGTTATGTCCCTATAACAGTCATATAGTATATGTCAGCAGCAATTAACTCCTCCGAAACTACTGAACCAAATTCAACGAAACTTGGTACATGTACACTGTATATATATATCATATGTTGTGTACAAGTTATTATTTTGTATAAGTTATTACTTGAACAAAAATTCTGTACAAGTTATTATTATTATTTTGGTTTTTTAGGGGGGGGGTCAAACATTGCATTCTGTACAAAAAATCCATTTCTATGTTATAACTTTTGTATTATAAAATTCATTGATAGGTTTTATGGTCTGTCATTGAATCAGCTGTACAGTTCGATGTCCGATGATGATTTAGATCAACTCATAAAACCCATCACTGAGGAAAACCACCATCTTGGTTACAGATTGATCCAGGCAAGACTTAGAGGAATCGGATACAAGGTGCAAGAGTCAAGAGTGAGAGAGTCTTTATCCAGAATTGATCCATCAACCGTTGCTCTAAGGTGGTGCGATTCTGTACAAAGAAGACAGTACAGTGTAGCTGGGCCTAACTCGTTATGGCATATAGATGGCAATCATAAACTAATCAGGTAATCTTTGCAATAGTCGAGCATTACCCATGTTACCCGACATAAACCACCTACCTGTGGCTAGTATGACATACTCTATCACGTGTTTGTGCTATTTGAACGCGTCATGTCATTTTTGCAAAAACCCTGCCCCGACCAGCCGGTTCGAACAAAAACGCTGAATTGAAAAGCTATAATGACCTGTAAAGGTCTACATAGGAAACCAGTTCAAATGTAACACCATTTATCTAAATCTTTCATCTGACAGTATGCCCCCAGTTACAATGTTATAAGCGCTTTTGCTTTGTGCTAAGATTTGGCCAACAAAACTAGTTTAACTCTGCCACATTAATCTGGTATGTGTCTGTCATAAGCCAGGAAGTTTTGTCTAGTTTTGATAGAGCTTCTGTTTGTATTTGTTTTTTTTTTTATGTATTTCTGTTCTTTTTTTAAGAAGGGGGTCTTTCTTTGACTAATTCAGGACTGTATACTAGCTGTTTTTTTATTGGGGTTTTTAAATTTCCGCTCGTTTATGAAAGTTGTGTCACGTACACTTATTCCATATATCTTATTTCACGGGGTTTTACCGGCGAAGGTAACAACTGGCAAAGAGTATTTAACTGCGTGTGATTTTTAAAAATGAAAAGAACAAAAGATGGCAATGGTAGACAGCAGTCTTATTGAACTATAATCATAGACTGCTGTCTACCATTGCCGTCTTTTGTTCTATTCATTCTTGACAACCATAAATCGTTAAATCCTTTTGAACTGTTTTTTGTTTGCCAGTAATGTTGTTACCTTAGCCGGTAATACCCCGTGTATTTGCAAAACAAATTTTCTCTTGAATTTTCAACATTAACACTACCAACGTGAAACTTCAAGACATTTTTGAAAATCACTTTAATTTATTGTCACAAGACTAATACATTTTTCCTACTTAATAATCAGTTAAAGTAGACCAGTCTATTTTGCCGTAATTTCTGCAAAATAGACCCCAGGCTAATAGCAACAGCCAACAAGTACAAAGTCTTCCAAGGACAAACCGTCTGGTATGACATTGTCAAGTATATTTGTCCCACTTAGTCTCAATTATAGATCGTTATACATTCAGTATCGCAGTATTTGCTAATGAACCCATTAGAATTATATGAATGCATTAATTATGTTATTTATTTGCTATCGTTTTAGGTGGCGGCTTGTAGTTCATGGTGGCATTGACGGTTTTAGTCGTTTGATTGTTTTCCTAAGAGCCTCAACTGACAATAAAGCTTCGACTGTTCTCAGTGCATTCCTAAATGCCGTACACCAGTATGGATTACCATCACGTGTAAGATCAGACCATGGAACTGAAAACACAGATGTTGCTACTTTTATGATTCTACAGAGGGGACCAAACAGGGGAAGCATGTTGCAGGGCAAAAGCGTGCATAATCAGAGAATTGAGCGTCTATGGCTCGATATGTACAAGGGATGTACAAATATATACTATGACTTATTTTCATTCTTAGAGATGGAAGGAATACTGGATGTACAAAACGAAACTCATATTTGGTGTTTGCACTATGTATTTCTACCAAGGCTTCAACAAGCTCTAACTACCTTTGCTAAGATGTGGAACAATCACAAACTTAGAACAGAGAGAGGGAAAACACCACAACAACTCTTTTTGACTGGAGCATTTGACATATGTTATGGTAATAGTGTTGCTGTATCAGAATTATTTGCTGATGATAATGATAACAACACTTTTGACCCAGACTTTGGAATAGACTGGAATGGCCCATTTTCAGTAGAAGAAAGTAATGAAAATAATTTGACAGTCCACCCAACAAACTGTCCTTTACTACCACGAGATTTAGAAGAATTACAACAGGAGATAGATCCTCTTTTGGACAGAGAAGACTTTGGTATATCAAATTTCCTTGATACCCTACAATTTGTTGCACGTTGCCAAGAATAAAATGTTTTTATTTTATATATCTGTTCAGACATTTTTGTGTTTAATGTTCATCTAACCTTGACCAGTATTGCCTTCACGTAAACAAGAGGCCCCCAAGAGCCTGAATCGCTCACCTGGTCTTGATGTCGACCTTATGAAGAATTTTGTAAAGCTAAATGTTTAGTACACAACAGCTTTTGTCTATCTACATTAGTTTTCTTTCGATAAGCAAAAGAACCTATTTTCTATCTTTAAGGGGCCATAACGATTAAACCCCTATAAGGTGTCAACTGACAACTTTGACCATATGATTATTTTTTTGGAGCCAAATGAGTTAAACACTAAAGCAAGCAACAGCTAATATCCATCTGCTATTGTTTTTATTCTGCAGGCCAAAAACAAAAACCGTTACCCCTTTCGTGGTCACCTGACAACTTCGACCCTATGAAGACTTTTCTGGAGCTAAATAAGCTTAACAATTCAGTAAGCAACATCCATTACCTTCGCCTATAAGAAACCATCTAATAATCACGACCCTTGGAGACACTTTATAGAGCTTAATGAGCTGAACATTAAAACAAGCAATTGTTTTTCTCTTTCTGTATAGTTTTCATTCCATAGGCCAAAACACTTATTTTTCACCTTTAACGGACTGTAATCCATATAACAGATCATCTGACAACATTGGACATATGGAGCTAAATAAGGTGAACATTTAAGAAAGCAACAACTTCTATCTGCAGCAGTTTTCATTTCAAAGTCCAAAAACACTATTTTTCACTTTGAAGGACCGAAACCCCTATAAGGGGCCATCTGACAACCACAACCCTATGAAGACATTTGTAGAGTCAATGAGCTGAACCTTTAAGCAGGCACCTGCTTTTCTCCATCATGCAATGGTTTTCATTCTATAAGCCAAAAAACGCTATTTTCACCTTAAAAGGGTCCATCTGACAACCTCGACATTTGTAGAGCTCAATGAGCTGAACATTTAAGCAAGCAGCAACATTTCTCTTTCTGCAATAGTTTTCTTTTAAAAAGCCAAAAACATGGAAAATGTTATTTTTGACCTTTAAGGGGCATTGACTCCTGTAAGGGATCTCTAACAACTTCAACCCAATGGAAACTGTGGTAGAACTTTTGATGCTGAAGCAGTAGGATGGCACCAAAACTCATCTACCTCTTATACCTTTTGAACAAAGGTCTGATCTCCCTGGTCTATGGCAATGGCCTGGCTGCTATGTTTTATGGATGCCCTGAGAATCATTCATGTAAAGTTTCATTAATATTCAATAGTGTCAGAGAAGAAGATTTTTGAAATGATGTTTGAAATAAAGAATGTGTCCATGGGACATGGATGCCCCCACTGGCCTCAAATAAAAAAATGAAGTCCAACAGGTCTGAAAGTCGCTTATGACATATAGATTAACATCACACTTAATGCATTTTGATGAAATTTTTAAACAGTTTGCGGCATGTGCACTTTCTATTTCAAAATTTCTTGCGATTGATATTTTGGAGTTGAAGGAATTGCTGCTGCTCAAATCTTCTAGTCTAAACTAGAGGGCGTGTCTGTAAGCCATGGATGGCCCTCCCGTCATAAAAACATCAGTCATGCTACCATATTAAACACATCTAGGTAAAATATCATAACCATATTGCATAAAGTATCCAAGATATGGACTAAAACCAAGAACTTAACTCAATGTAGGTCACAGTGACCTAATTCTTAGTGGGTTGTGTCATGCTACCCAGTATGCATCTGCTAGTGCAATATCATAACCCTACTACAGATAGTACCTGAGATATGGACCTAAACCAAGAACTTAACCAAAGTTGTTCATGCATAAAATGTAGGTCACAGTGACCTAATTCTTAGTGGGTTGTGTCGTGCTACCCAAGATGCATCTGCTGGTGCAATATCATAACCCTACTACAGATAGTACCTGAGATATGGACCTAAACCAAGAACTTAACCAAAGTGTTACGGACACACTGATGGACAAGGGTAAAACTATATGTCCGACCCACATACGTGGACGGGCCATAAAAAAACAGTGACATAATGAATGCATAAACTACATGACTTGTGGCTAAACATATATCTGTGATATAAGATAGTTTATACTTATAACAAACTTTATTAAAACAAATGTAGTTAAAAATATTAAAACAGTGAACATTCTAACAATAACTAAATTCGTAGATGTGCCATGGAACCTGGTGTCGAGACTGCCCTAATATGTAGAGGATTATTGCTTCCTCTCTGTAATAACAAACTCTATGAACAGTATATATTAATAACATTGAAAATTCTAAAACTAACAAGTACATCTGTGAGCCAATCAGTATTAGTAATACAATGGATTCCTCTTATTTGCATTCCTTATTTAAAACTGCAAATAAGCAAATGACCCAATTCAGTGAAGCATAACATTTATGTAAAACGAATAAAAATTTCTCTTAATAATAACTAGCTGTTGATCTTCAATAATTCTTATATTATTTACAATATATTTGAAAATACATTAACTTTCAAGACACTTGATGTCTATGGAAGAGTATATGACACTATGATATAATCCAAAAGAAACCTGAAGCATTGTGGTAGATTTCCATACAAAAGTCAGTTCATAATCTATAATTATTTAGAAAGAACGTTTGAAAAACTGAAATATCAGTACATTTTCAAAGTTCAAAGAGTCATAAATCCTGTAAAAATTTGTGGGTCAGAATGAAATGTACTGTGGTTTCATTATTATTCGTGGAGTACGGTACCAACTTTCATGGATTTCATGGGTGGTCTTGATCAACGAAATTTGATGCCCCACGAAAAGGAAATTTAACATTAATCTTTATGCTGCACAACTTCGAAACATGAATGAAAGAATCCACAAAATGAAACTTTTTCATCAAACCACAAAAATTGGTACCCACGAAAACAAATGAATTCACAGTAACCTTTGTCAGTTACTCATCATAGTAGACTCGCATACCAAGAATCAACTTATAATCTTGCAAGCAGTCTGCACCTTAGCCACTAGTCAAATGCCCCAGACTAGTAAAAATTTGATTGGACTAGTGAAAATTATCTAAAATTTTATATAGACATATAGGAAAATTCTAAAGAAATTGTTGTCGGATTAGTTGTTGAAAAAGTTTGGTGCAGACTGTACAAGTGTTAATAAAATTAAGAAAGAATGTGTCCATGGGACATGGGTGCCCCGCTAGCCCTAAATAAAAAGTTGCACTCCAACAGGTCTGTAAGTCGCTTAGGAAGTATAGTTGGTGATGCTAAAACATCCCACCAAGTTTCAAATCATTCCCATGTACTGTTTCCGAGAAAAGCTTCCTTTTTCATATTGGTAAAGGGTTGAACAGGAAGTAGAAGTCTGACAGGTCTAAAAGTCACTTAGGACGTATAATTGGTCATTCTGAACCATCCAACCAAGTTTCAAGATCATTCCCATGCACGGTTTCTAAGAAAAGCAGCAAAGGTTTAAGGAAATTTGTATGGAGGGACGGACATGAGTAAAACTTAATGCCCCACCCCGACATGTCATTGCAGGGGCATAAAAATAAGAAAACTAAAATGTGACAAGACAGAAGGACAGAGCCCAAACCTATATCTTTGGCTTTCACCAGTAGATCTCTCCTATATACTATAATTTTGAGTTGCGATGCTCCAATGGGTGGTCTTCTGTATATGTTCTATTCTTAGCAATGATGGTCATATTTTTCAACACATCCTAACATAAAATTTTTGACAAATACCCTATGGAAAATTTATACAAAATTCTTGCAACTCTGTTGTGGGTTATTCCAGTAAAAATGTCCTCTGAGGCAAAACTTAGTTTTATACTATTGTTAATGGGAGTAAAAGTTCATTCGGAAAATTGTTGGTTGGGGTATGAAACACCTTTAAATACTTAGAGAAATGGTAGGTTGGAGATTATATTTTATCTTAAATCTATTGGTGGTACCCCTAATTTGCAAGTGCATTCTGCCCACACAGGACGTTTTTTCTGTAATAGTCCTTTACAAGTGGTTTTAAGATGAAAACGTTAAGGGGCAAAATGATGACATTACATTGGCAGTAGTTTTAACAAGTCAAAAATCTTCAAAAAGTCAAAAACCAACTTTTTAAACAAGTCCAAATCCAACACTGTTTGTTATCCATTCAACTACTGTCCTCATTATAATTTCTGGGTTTACAAACTTAGACAACAGCGGCATAAACAGCTGCAAGGAACATGTTTTTACACAAGGAAGAATATAATCAGGGGAGAATTTAATTTCTATTTTCGAAGAAAAGCCAATTGCTGGCACCCTGGTTGCTCCTGTTAGCCACTGCAAGATGCTGGACAGATTAGTTTCTACTTCCATTTCGTCTATGTAGAACTTTTTTTATATGTTCTATTCTTAGCAATGATGGTCATATTTTTCAACAAATAAAAAATCCTAACATATAAATTTTTGACAAATATCCTATGGAAAATTTATACAAAATTCTTGTTACTCTGTTGTGGATTATTCCAGTAAAAATGTCCTCTGAGGCAAAACTTAGTTTTATACTATTGTTAATGGGAGTAAAAGTTCATTCCGAAAATTGTTGGTTGGGGTATAAAACACCTTTAAATACCTACGAGAAATGGTAGGTTGGAGATTATACTTTATCTAAAATCTATTGGTGGTACCCCTAATTTGCAAGTGCATTCTGCCCACACAGGACGTTTTTTCTGTAATAGTCCTTTACATGTGGTCTTCAGATGAAAACGTTAAGGGGCAAAATGATGACATTACATTGGCAGTAGTTTTAACAAGTCAAAAATCTTCAAAAAGTCAAAAACCAACTTTTTAAACAAGTCCAAATCCAACACTGTTTGTTATCCATTCAACTACTGTCCTCATTACAATTTCTGGGTTTACAAACTTAGCGACAGCGGCATAAACAGCTGCAGGGAACATGTATTTACACAAGGAAGAATATAATCAGGGGAGAATTTAATTTCTATTTTCGAAGAAAAGCCAATTGCTGGCACCCTGGTTGCTCCTGTTAGCCACTGCAAGATGCTGGACAGATTAGTTTCTACTTCCATTTCGTCTATGTAGAACTTTTTTATATGTTCTATTCTTAGCAATGATGGTCATATTTTTCAACAAATAAAAAATCCTAACATATAAATTTTTGACAAATTCCCTATGGAAAATTTATACAAAATACTTGTAACTCTGTTGTGGATTATTCCAGTAAAAATGTCCTCTGAGGCAAAACTTAGTTTTATACTATTGTTAATGGGAGTAAAAGTTCATTCGGAAAATTGTTGGTTGGGGTATAAAACACCTTTATGGAGTAAGTAAGTAAGTAAATACTTTATTTCAAGAGGATAGCACAACACTAATCTTCCCTGAGGCCCTCATAATGCACAATATACAATTTAAAATTTAAACAAACTAATATATTTGTATACAAAACATTATTGATCAAAATTCATAAAATAAAAGAAGAAAAGAGGCACCAATGGGGCATTCTTAAGCCAATGTCCAAAAGATCAAAAGAAGGCAAAAACAGGCCAACACAAAACAGAACAAGCACGAACACACAAGAGACAAAAAACAGAGACACTTAATTTACGTCTCTGCACAAAACACATAAATATCAATTAACGGACAACGCGAACTCAAGTCGTAACGAGAGTGAACTCAGGTGCTCCGGATGAGTAAGCAGTTCCTGCCTGTTGCAACACACCCGTCGCGTTGTCAATGATAAAAAACAGAATGTCAAATCCGGTAAAGGAGAACAAAACAAAACTCTATGACAAACCAACATCTACACTCATCTTCGAGACAGTAACTCACCATATCTCTCCATAATGAGCTGATGATGTCTTCCATAGAACTTCTTAAATGATGACAACAATCGAGGAACAGCATAACCCTGCGTTAACAACTTTTGTGTTAAACGTACTGCTCTGTCAAGGAAATCAATGTATACCTTGCAAGCTCTGGAGTAACGAATCAATTGTGATACGTAAACTCCATAAGCTGGAGCGGCCGGAATGTTGCCACACAAGAAAGTAAATAGACGATATCGAGATGTGGACTAAGTGTACGCGACACAACAAACACAAACAAACAGCAATTCAAGAAGTCACAACGGAAAACAGCAAGCAGTCTTCAACATGACCAGAGGTCACTGCTTGTCGTCTTGCATTGGCCCAAGACTTATAAAACAATACAAAAGTATCAAAATCAATCCCTAAATCATCAACGAAAGACCCAATTCTTGACATAAAACAGTTAACATAGAATGACAAGGACAAACAAAGGCTTTGGCAAAGTTTCCTGGCTTAGGACATGCAGGCACATATAAATTTGTGGCGGGGTTAAACTAGTTTTGTGGATCCAACCTTCCCCCTTTTGATAATATCCACCAAAGCAGACAAACACACAATAGAACATGACAGAATACATTAATTACAAAAGCTTTGTGAAAGATTCCTGACTTAGGACAGGCACATATTTAAAAATATGCAGCGGGTTAAAGTAGTTTTTTGGATACAACCTCCCCCTATTGATAAGCTTGCACAAAGCATACATGTAAAACACACTGTAAAACTCAATCGACAAAAGTTCAATTCAACAAGAGAGAACCTAAGACAAAATACTATACGAAAACAACAAGACGTGGAGGAACTCTCTTGAGAACACTCGAAGTTACTGACAACTAGCTAAGAAACATTTATCGATTGATGTAAAAGAATCATATACATCAATTCTAAATCCGACACCCCACGTCAAAACAATGAATAATTTAGAGTTGTATCACCACACAGAACCGATATATTTTACCGCTGTGGTGCTTCAAAATAATACAGTGGATAAGAAGTGAAATTTTAACGTTTTAAAGTTCCTATTAAGCTATCAATATTTCTACCAAAACATACCAAATGCAATGATTTTACTAAAACATTTAATTCGTATCCTTTTTTCAAAAGGTTTTTAAGCCAGTTTTTTTAATCTCCATAAGGTTGTTTTTGAATTTTTGTGCTTTATAAACTACATTACCATAGAAATCAGGATGAGATATTCCTTTGACAATCAGAAACCTACGTGTACAATTAAATTTTCGATGAGATGTCCATATTTATGTGCAACTTTTGTAAAAGATTTGACTAATTTGTGGTATCGGTTGTTTTAGCAATTTTTCTGTAATAAAACGGTTTTTGTCATTAAAATCAGACACATCACTGCAAATGCGAGCATACTGGACTAATTGTGAGATGTATACCCCGTAAGATGGAGCTGATGGTACGTCCCCTTCAAGAAACAGAAAATTAACTATAGGGAATGAAAAGTCATCCCGTTTATAATATACTTTAGTGTGTAATCTACCATTGTTAATGTTTAAGTCCAAATCTAGAAATGGACATCTACTGTCGGTCAAGTTTGATTTATTTAGTGTTAATTCTTAAGGATATATATCATTAATAAATTTTGAGAATGTGGGGTTGTTAAGAGCAAGTATATCATCTAAGTACCTATATGTATTGTTAAAAGTTTCGATAAGGTGGTGCTTGTTTGGGTCTTGCTGTAGCTTGGCCATAAACTGTGATTAGTAACAATATAAAAAATATCAGCTATAAGTGGAGCACAATTGGTTCCCATTGGAATACCAATGACTTGGCGATATTTTTGTTTACCGAACCGGATGTAAATATTATCTAAAAGAAAGTTTAATGCAGTAATTACTTCTACGTCGGTCCAATTAACACAACCTTTGTGGGTTTCGTTACTAAAAACGATTTACTAAATGCTTGTGAAACTTTGGAACAGATGAAGTCACTTTTATATTTGTCAAAGCACCATTTAATTAAATATTCAAATTTCTGTTTGATAAGATTGTGAGGTAGATTAGTGAGGGGGGGGGTAGGACCTTTTTCGGGACACCGGGATTGGCCATATTTAAGCTCGGGATTCCGGGATTTGGACAATTTTAGTTCGGGATTCCGGGATAAAATTATATCAACTTTACCGGGCTTCGGGATTTTCTCATTTTTAAGTCGGGATGACGGGATTTTGTAAAAATTAGTTCGGGATTCCGGGATCAGACCCCCTCCTACCCCCCTCATTAGTATATAAAGTGGGAAAGTCAAAGCTGTCACGAAGTTTGTCTAAAACATCAAGAGAATTTTTTATGATTTATTCCACTACTTTCGAAAATTTTATCACAATATCTGATGATAAATTCTTTCATAGGTAATTTATTGTATGTAGTGGCTGCTCGAAGTGCTGTGGTTGCTATGACATGATCGTCAATAATACTGGTTTCTAACGAAAGTACATGAGTCTTTAATTTCATGCATTAAAATATCCAGATAATATTTACGTCATACGTAAATATTTACGTTACAACAACATTGTTAGCCGCTTTATCCACAGGAACAAAAACATATCGTGAACCTAATAAACGTGCGTGTTAAGCGCTTCTCTAGATTAACCTTCATCAGACGCGCTGGAGGTAGAAACTTGGAAGACCGGTGCTACATACTAGTTTTTCCCCCTACTCATCTTTCCCCCCGGAAAAACCAGTATATACTGAGATTTCCCCCCGGAAATATCAGTATATACTGAATCTTCCCCCCTAAAATTTGGGTAGGAAAAATGAGTATATACTAGATTTTCCCCTTTTCGCCAACCCATACTGATCTTTCCCCTTCAAATTCAGGCTCCGTATAGTCTTGTTTGAATATATGTGATATAATTTTTATCACTAATGTCAATGGAGCACTTCTAATAATGCACTTTGAGAAAACAAATGATCTATTTGTAAGAATTGTTATCAAATTCAATTGATTTTTTTTATTGTTTGTTTTAACTTTAAATTGCCTAGATTGTGTTTTATTATGCTAGTCTTTTTTTGCTTTTTGCTTCATAATGGGACATATTAGAAAAAGCATTAAGTAACATCTTTTTGAGTTAAAATAAAAAAATAAAATAAAACAGGCACTGTAAACGAAGCTTTCGAGAATAAATAAAATACAAGAATATATTTTTTGTCTTCCCCAAGGGCAAAACATTCTACGTCGTTTTTTTACTCAGGAAACAGATAAGCGACAGTCCTGAAAACAAATTCCACCGTTTGAGACTCCAACCTAAAGCTGCATACCAAATATCGAAAACCTTACATAACAGTTGCTGAAATACATAAACTGTGACGGACGCACAAACGGACGGACGCTGCTATATTTCTATAATCCCGGTCCACGTTGTTGAGACACTCGAAGCAAGACTCTTTGTGCAATGGCTCTTGTAGAAGTGGTTCAACAGTAATATTAAAGCATTTAAGGCTCTCTTTTTGAGATGATTACGGATGGGTTGATAGAAAGTTATTTCTCTGTGTCACGTTGACAACGGTTTTACCATGAACATGTATTAGGAAAGGCGAGAAAAGGATGTGCCTGATAGACTGAAATTTTTGTAACGAAACCTGAAATTCGCATGGCCTTTACAATCTTAAAATATTTGATTTGCACTGAACGTGCACACAAACACTATGGGTTTCTCTTCTCAAATCTTTACAAACATCTATGATATCCCATCCGCACTATATATAATAAAAAAAGAATATTCTTTAACTAAAATTCATTATTAGTAATTATCTTAAAAATATTGAAAGCCCCACTTTTTCACAGTTATTATTAATAGTGCAACGGTTTTGAATACTGGGGGAAAGACCAGTATGGCGGAAAAATGAGTATGCGTTTACACATACCAGATTTTCCCCTGGGGGAAAACTTAGTATATACTCATTTTTCCCCGGGGGAAAATCTAGTATATACTAGATCTTCCGGGGGGGAAGCTGGGTATATACTCATTTTTCCGGGGGGAAATTCTAGTATGGGGGAAAAACTAGTATGTAACACCGGTAGGTTATTGGATTTGGAAAAACTAAACCTTTCAGCCAAAAACATAAAAACATAACAGCAATGACTAAACAAGATACATTTATCTACTTTATTATAGATAGCCCTAAGTTTGAGATTAGATAGTCAAAAACTGAATTTACAATTCTGGAAATATGAAAACAGTGTTTTTCAAACGCATATTCCAGTACTCGAATAATATAAGAGCATGCAACTGAAGCACGGGGAAGCTTTCTGCGACCTAAAGCCAAACTATGAAATAAATTTTATAAAGAAAGAATATCGAATATGTTGTAATAGATATGGTCGAGTCTCTGTGTTACAGGGAGAATTTTTTTCAAGTGGTTTCAGAATACAATACCAAAACGGGGTACAATATATGAAAACAAAACAAAAAACATATTTGTCCTCTATTTTTTTTTAATTAACCAATAGGACCAAGTCTTGTTTTTTCTCAACTCATATTTTTAACATGTAAGAGTTTGGAAGGTAAAATAAAATCTCAGCCATTAGTTTTATTGCACCTATAGTCGAGAATAATAAAAGTATGTTGCATATATTATAAGTCATAAAGTGGTCCGTTGCCAGAAAATATGAAGATCAGAAAAGGGCCATTGCCAGTGATTTTCTAAAAACCTTATTTTGAGTTATATTTTAATTTATAACCATTCAAAACATGTTGGTATCTTTCATTTCACCAAAGGTTTTAAAACATTGATATTTTTTCATTTCAGGTATTATAGGCATTCTATATTCTCTTATCAGTTTATAAAACAGTCAAACTTTTTTCATCATAGAAGTTTTATTCAAAAAATGATTTTTTAGCCAATCACACAAATCAATTGGATATTCCCTAAGCCCAATAATAATTGGTATATTGTCCTTAATATGCTATATTTTTCTGGTTTTTTTTTCTTCCGAGTCAATGGCACTATATATATTTGACCTGAAATACGCCGTTGCACGATCATATTAAAGTTACCGTTTCTCCTGAGAGGGTCTGTAACGACTTGTCACAGTGTACATTTCGAATCCGGTTGGGTAAAACATGATTTGCATACATGTGACGGATCTGTCATGACAAAGCTGGAGATTTTGACTTTTTTAGCTGGAGATCGGTCAAAAAAGCGGGAGATTTTCAAGGCTCTTTATAATTGCATTACAATGTTAATTGGGGGGCACAAGCGAGTGCCATATACACCCGGCTTCACTGACTAATCTCCAAATGTTTATACAATTATCAGGTCAATTAGGACAATAAACCTTCAATTAACACCTTAACCTGTGAAATTAACGACTGGCTAATTGACAAATCCCGAAATTACCGGAAATGATTTATGACTGAACAATTAAAATGTCTATAGAATATAAATTTTGTCATGTCTTGAAAAAGCGGGAGATTTAACAAAAAGTCGGGAGAACGGGAGATGTGTCAAAAAGTCGGGAGATTTTGTCTCCCGGCGGGAGAATCACATGTATGGATTTGGAATCTTCAAAGCATGATTGTAACACATTTTTTTTTAGATTCAAGAAAAAGAAACGCACCCCAGGAAGAAGAAGAACCTGAAAAAGGACCTGAAAAGAAAAAAATATCTTGAAGAAGTTTTCAATTTCGGCATTTTTTTCCATTTTTGAATGGATTTTCTTCAAATAAAGAGATAAAAAAAACTCGAGTAAGATTGATTTTTTAACGAAGTAAACGATATTGAGATGTGGAATAAGTGTACGCGATACAACAAACACAAACAAACAGCAGTTAAAAAATCACAACGGAAAACTGCAAGCAGTCTTCAACATGACCAGAGGTCACTTCTTGCCGTTTTGCTTTGGCCCAAGACTTATAATACAATACAAAAGTATCAAAACCAATCCATAAACCATCAACAAAAGACCCAATTCTTTAACGGTTAACACAGAATGACAATGACAAACAAAGGCTTTGGCAAAGTATCCTGGCTTAGGAAAGGCACATATAAAATGTGGCGGGGTTAAACTTGTTTTTTTTGGATCCAACCTTCCCCCTAGCTATTGATAAGCTTGCAAAAAGCATACATATAAAACACACTGTAAAACTCAATCGACAAAAGTTCAATTCAACAAGAGAGAACACTGTACGAAAACAACAAGACGTGGAGGAACTCTTTAGAACACTCGAAGTTACTGGCAACTAGCTAAGAAACATTTATCGATTGACGTAAAAGAATCAAATACATCAATTCTAAATCTGACACCCCTCGTCAAAACAATGAATGAGTTAACACCACACGGAACCGATATATTTGATCGCTGTGGTGCGTGTCTTTTTTTTTTGCCGTAACCGGCAAACATACATATGTATACACACCTTTCTCATAATATCGCGTCTCTATTAAAACGAAAATAATGTTGTCTACTCTACCAAGAGTTTCCATGCCGTCCACTTTCTGGAATATCAATTGTGATAAACTATAGCTAGGGACCCGAGGTTAGTTTTTGAGTATACAAGTAGATATTATCTCTCTATACCTCAAAAATAACCTCGGTCCCCTGTGTGATAAACTTTGTGAAGAGATTTTCGAGCACCTGTAGCCTGTAGGAAATAGAAAAGCACAATCGACCATTGGAGTTGATACTTTAAAAACAGATATCCAGTCCTCGCCAGTTGAGCTGTTGAGACATGGGGTGTACCTGGATCGGCGAGGTTATTCCTGTCCTGTTACGAACTTCGATCATCGCCATCGTGAAACACCGGTCTGATAGATTAACCTACCTGGCCCTGAAAAAGCGCCGTTGTTAGCGTAAAACCATTAACAAGAAATCTTATGTATCCTTCTCCTTCCTTCTACACTAGCCGGGCCACTACGCACTTATACCACCAGGTGCCGTCGCTGCAGAAGCTTCCAGCCTATAGTCACGACGATAAACTTCCACAGACAGATAACCGAGTGATACCTCCTCGTAGGTTATATCTACGGTGTGTAACATAGTACATGATGTATGGTGGGAGAAGCTCGGCAAAGTGGCGTAGTTCAGATGATTTGATGTCATTTTTGACAACGAATACAGTCACACAAAGCATTTATTTTATATATACGTCTATACAATGTGACAACTCTTTTTTCCACATGACATGACATCCAATGGACAGGTAAACCCAAGACAGTATATTCTGTCCAGTATAGTTTCAAAGTAGAATACCTTAGGGGTCGAGGTTAATATGGGACAAAAGACTTGGCCGGCTATGTGATTTGTAAGGCTTAATACGATTGGTTGGTTTGATGTAATTTAGCATATAGGATTTAATAATTTTGTACATGCAGAATTCGATTAAAAGAAATTACTATATACAAAATCTTTTTCGTGTATACTTAATTTAATTTAAGTATATACCAAAACGATTTAAGTATATACCAAAGCGATTTAAGTATATACATAAATCAATTATGTTTATACGTAAATCATTTTAGTATATACTTAAATCATTTTAGTATATACTTAAATCATTTTAGTATATACTTAAATCATTTTAGTGTATACTTAAATACTTACTTTTGACCCTGATACCGCGCCATAATAGTCGCTGAGTTACAATTTAACCCTCCGTATGTTCTATTTTAGTACATGTAAGTTATCGAATCCCTTAAAAAAGGACAGTTTAACGTTAACACTATACGTTTAGAGATTTCAGAGAGAAGATTTTTGAATTGTGTACATACGACAGCGGACTAATAGTGATGGCATAGCCTATATGTCCAGGTGAGCTAAAACAAGGGTGTTGATTAAAATTGACATGAAATGATAATCAAGTAGGATTTGGACGCTGGAAAGTGGGGAATAGTTAAAGTCGGACACCCTTACTTCAGAAGGTCCTATTATTACATCTACATCAGCGTTTAACGTACAAGGAACATGTCATTCTTTTAACTACAGCTCTATATTTAGTTTAAGCTTACCATAGGCTGGAAATAAAGGTAATAACAAAACTACCGAACTTGAATGATCAATCTCATAGTCCAGAGAAAATGACAAAAACGAATCAGTCATACCGAAGAATTGGTGGATCGCAATGGTCCTGACTTGGTACAGGCATTTCAAACGAAATGGTGGGTTAAACCAGGTTTTATGGCGCCAAACCTCCCTCTTCCATTGCAATCTTCAAGTCAATAAAATATTTAGTTACATAGAATAGTTTGACTCTGTAAAATTTGCTTAACCCATAATACATAATTACGTAAAATAGTATGACACTGTAAATTTTTTTTTTTTTTTTTTTTTTTTTTTGGAATTAGGTTTTATAAGTCGAAAATAATAGGACTGTAGGATATGAAAATTATCACGAACAAAATGCAGAAGCTTTGTCTGGAACTTTGTTGTAATTTTTATTTGAGAGAAACACAAAACCAGAAGAATTAAACATCGCAATGGTCCTTAAATAGACTTAATATCTAAAATACGAAGTTTAGCCATAACGAGTATACCCAGCTTCTTGTAGACTTGAAACATACTTGTAATATACCATTCTACTTCTTTTAATAAACACACTGATATGTAGTTCTATAAATATGTTTTTTAACCTTAATCATGGAGACAACCTCTCTATCTATATAATGTGTTACAGACAACACTCGATCAATTTAGAGTATACCGTTAGAACTCTTACTTTTTACCATGTTACCCTGTAAATATTATGTATTGTCATTTTGATTACACCATTATAATATCTGTATATAGTAGGGCAATAGATTTGAAGTGTTTTGAGACAGTTCTGGACCTCGTCAACATCCAGTGTATGTGTGCATTTAATGGTTAAACAAGTATAACTTGTTTATATCCAATTTAAACTACGAGCATGTGTGGCAATTATTTTGTGCATAGTTTTCGTTACCGAATGAGCTATTTAAGTTTTATATTTTTTATTCCGATAATAAGAAAAAATAAACTTTTATTGAAGAAAAAGGTAAACTCTTTATTAAAGAGTGGTGTTCTCGACAACACAAGGTTCATTTTTAAACTAAACATTGGACAGGGTGATATTGAACTTAATAATATTTCAATACAGAAACATGTAAAATTCCCATTAGAAAAATGTAATGCGACAAATCAAACAATCATGGTGACCTAGGGTTATTTGGCATTAACGGATTCGTATTTTAAATTGCTATTTTCTGTTCGTTTTTTTTTTGTGTGTGTACATTCGTACATATTTGATATCTAATCTGACGGAAGTTCTGTTTTTAATTAAAAAAAAATCTGTTTTTCTTAGAAATCTATATAAAAAATGCTCAAAAACGTCGGTCTTGTAAGGCTTTTTCAGTAATTTTTTACCTGCGTCGCCGAAGGCGAAAGCATGTCTAGTAGTCGGGTCACTCCGTCCGTCCGTCGCACTATGGGGTGTCTGGCTTGTGTAATCTGAATCTCGAAAACCAAACGCTAGATCTTTTTGAAATTTTACACACTGATAACAGATATATTGAAGATGGGCACTTCCCTTTTGGGATCATTTTATAATTTCGTTTAGAAATCAGGGGCCAAAAAGCGACTTTTTCATTTGTTTCCGCAATAACTTTTGTTCTGGTTGACTAAATGCTATGAAACTTTACAGTAATGTTACTTACTACAAAAAGAAGGGATGGGCTGGTTTTGGGTGTCCCCTCTTTTTGGGTTTGAAATTAGGGGCCCTAAAGGGGCAAAAAGCGACTTTTATATTTGTTTCCGCAATAATTTTTTTTCAGGTCGACCAAAGGCCATGAAACTTTACTGTTATGTTACTTACCATAAAAGGAAGAATGGGCTTGATTTTGAGTGCCCTTATTTCGTTAAGAAATAAGGGGCCCAAAAAAAAAGGCCAAAAAGCGACTTTTATATTTGTTTTCACAAAAACTTTTGTTCAGGTTTGACCAAATGCCATCTTTACAGTTATTTTACTTACTATAAAAGGTAGGGTTAGAGTGATTTTGGGTGTCCCATCTCTTCTCGTTTAGAAATAAAGGGTCAAAAAGGACTGAAAAATGATACTTTGGTTTGTTTTCCACAATAACTTTAGTTCTTCTTTTATATTCTTATTAGATATAAGGATCTTAAATATTTTTTTCTAAATATTCATTGTCAGTCTATAAATTGGGATGGATGCAAGTGTCAAAAACTATTTACTGGCCATATTGGGCCTAAAACGTACAAGGTTCAACGTTTTGCCGTGCGACGCAGGGCCAGACATCGATTGGTCTTGTTTATTGTTACGCCTTGCTTAGTCCTACAATCATGATATTGGACCCCAGACTATATTTTTATTTCCTTTCTTCGTTTTAAGTTCACTGTTTTGGTGTTTTTTTTGTATTTTTTGTATTGCTTTTTCTATCAATATTTGATTTTAATATCAATGTGCAGCGTGAGTTCTGATAAATGAAGAACAAAATCCTATAGAAAATGACGAAAATCAAACTAGAGGACTGTACGTCTTCCTGTGACGAGCAGAAAAAAACTATTAAAAGTGTTGGACTTCCCCGTAACGCCCAATTTATTTGGATTAGCTTTGTTTGTTTGTTTGTTGTTTGTTTTATGTCCAGTCAACAATGTTTCAGTCATAATCAGGACAAGAACTAATTGAAACAACAAATTGAATTGTGTAGACCCACCTAGGAAACAGCACCCATAACACAGACCCATGCATGTCATGCAAAAAAGAGCCAACTGTACGACCACAAAACAGGAAAAAACGAACCAACTCTAAAGACAGGCAAGTGTATCCTCCGGTAACGCACCATAGGCCAATGCACCCAAAAAGTGACAAAACACTTCCCCAAAAATTTCGCACAATCTGGAACCCTTACCTGGGTAGCATATCTAGATCATCGAATATAAATGTCATGAATTTAGAGATTCCTTGTAAAGGGAACAAACGGTCAGCCCGTGAGTCGCATGGTAAACGACGAAATCGTAATGTAAAAAAAAAAACAACATCGCTATGACTCAAGTATTACTGATCTTTTTAAACTCATCAAAAATAATGGACGTCATCATCTGTTTTGTAAACTATATATATGTTCAATACCATTTCTAAATTAGATAGTATCCGTTTGGAATGTAGTACTATATCTCATGCAACCACCCACAAAAATTAATTGGAATTCCTGCCTAAACTGTATCAAAACTTCCCTTCTCTTTTATTGCAAATCTTGGATTAGGAGAGAAGGGGCCGACTCAAAATCTCTAGACCATTTATTTAATAAATCTATGACAATTGTTTAACTCAGAATCAGCCAATTTCAAAATTCATTTGTAGATTTTAGGCAATTAATAGAATCGGGTATTATTGACGATCAAATTCGAGTTGCCCCGACATACTATAGAAGAAGAAGAAGAATATTTTATCATCCATAAGAATGGGCCCACAGGGGGGGGGGGGGGCTAAAATGTGTATACATAACAATAAATAATAAATATTATCTATGATAGTTAGTGTATATAGACCTAGGTACAGCCAGGACGAGAGGAATCTGTCTTTTCATAAATGATTTGTCACTTTATAATATAATATTAAAAACGAAAGAATATGGAATATGTGCCAAAAAGACACGATCCACATATTGAAATGATTTTGATAATTGTACAAAAGCATAAATTTCACTGCGTGTGAAGCGCTTTTCTGGATTTACCTTCATCAGACACGCTAGGAGTCGAAAACTTGGAAAACCGGTAGAATACTATAGATTTGATAAAGCAAAATTAGAAGCAAAAAATATTAAAGAACAATGACCAAACAGATACATTTATCAAATAGAAATAGCCAAAACGTTGTCAAATTTTGGAAATATGTAAACTGTGTCTTTCCAACACATATTCCAGTACTCGAAATATATAAGAGCATACAACTGAAGCACGAGGAAGCTTTCTACGACCTCCACACGGCACTAAAGTCAAACTCTTAAATAATATTAAAAACGAAAGAATATGGAATATGTGCCAAAAAGACACGATCCACATATTGAAATAAGTTACCTATTATGTACTGGATACCTAAATTGCACAAAAATCCATATAAATCTCGTTTTATCTCTGCTTCAAGGAACTGAAGACCACTTGAAAAGGGGAGAGGTGGGTAGGGGTGAAAATTTAGCCTATGTGGTGCACTACTTGGTGGTCCACAAAAGGATCTTTTACGTGCATGAAGCGTGGCTCTCTCCACACTATGGTAAAACTCCGGTGGTTATAATTGCACCCTGAGTTCACTCTACAATACAGTGGGTCCAAACTTAGGATAAAGTGTAAGATGCGTCTTACCTGTCCAAAGGTTCAGCAACAAGAAGACCGTTTCCGTGAGATCTCATTCGGTCCTCGGTTTTCGGCATCCATCAGCCAATCAGTGACTTGCAATCCGAATATTACCATGGTGACGATCTATTTATATCTAACGGAAACCCCCGTCTAATTTTACCACACTCCCCCCAACTTTATAAAGGTGGGACCTATACCTAAATTATAAAATGTTATGCCACCCAAAAATGGCAGAATGCCAGCCTTAACCCACATAAAAATGGGACTTCAGGTAATATAATGCTACAGGCATTAAAATATATACCTTTCTTGCTACAGCGCAATATGTAGCGACCTAACTGCCATTATCCTGGGATGTAAACTAAAAACAACATTAGTTGAACCCATATAAAAGGGAAATAACCAAAATTGGAGTGTGATAATACTAAAATACTGAAAAGAACCTGGGCAAGGTGTAAGTCTGTCAAAACTGAGAATTTACTTAAAAACCACCCTTACCCAAAAATTAACTTGAAATTTAAATAAAAATCTCCTTTAAGATTCCTAGCCAGTACATGTAGTAAAAAATACTCAAAAACATTTAACAAAATAACCCACACGAACTATTCTCTTGATAATTCGAAACAATCTAACAACCTTGTTAGATTTAAATTTTACTACTGTACAATTAAAAAAAATAACAAGTCATTAACCCTGTAATCAGGGGATTCTTTTCCTCTCTCTTATCAAAAAAAATATCAGTATAAGGGGTCGATATTCCCAGCTTGTGGAAAAACCCTATAAAAAGGTTCCAAGTCTGAAGCAACAAAAATTTACTCAAAAAATCTAATAAAATTTAATATAAAGCTTCAACTTGGACTTGCCACTGGCAACTTATAACTCACATGTATGTTTAAGCTGCATACAAAAATTATCAAAAGGAACATATATACAACTGACTCAAAAGTCAAATTCTCTCTGAATATGACCACCTATAATTTTTCCTTTATTTATTAATGCAACCCCTGACAATGTCAGGGAACTTATCAATTTCTCAGTTCTTAGTCTGGCGTCCGTAGTCACGTTGGCAGTCCTAATTTATTTGTCAGTATCTTATACACACCAGAGGGAGGTCCCATCCGGAATATCCTCCAGGTCAACATCTGACTTGATCCGGCGTTGACCCCAGTAAATCTGGGAATACTCTCCGTCTGGACTTCTACAATGAACAGTCTCTGATTTAACTTGTCATAATTCTGAAATGACAAATCTTGAAATAGTCTTATATAGCTAATAGACGTAAGATGCACAATGATTAGAACCCTCGCCGTTCTGCAAAGTCAATGTCAAAGGACCTTTATTACAGTTAAACGCAATTATGATATGTGCATAAACAGCTCTCTTAAGCTAATCAATATACAAATCATTCACGCTTCCAATTTTGAAGTGAATATATATCAATTGCTTTTCTGTCGATTATGGAAGAAGGCAGTTTTGATTTGTAATTGCGTTAAGTTCTGGCAAAATTAGAACGATAATCAGATATTGATTGTTTTCTTAAGTTTTGGAAGACCATACAACAAATAATTCACTATGAAGGCATGTACTGTCCCTTAATGCTGAAGAACATCAATACAGAACTGTTTCAATTGTTTTTCTATCGATAATGGCAGAAGGCAAGCAGTTTTCATTTGTAATTTATGTTCTGTGTCAGTTCTGGTAATATTAGAAAGACATTGCTTTCTTTATTTTTTTAAAGACTTCATAACAATTAATTTATTATGAAATTAATGCACTATCCCTTAATGCTGAAAACATTACCAACATCTGACTGAAATCTATGAATGATCAGATTGTTCCTAGAATAAAGACGCCTATCAAGTAATAAAAATTTTTAATGACCGAATTCAGTCATTAGTCTTACATATGAATTTGTGTTTTCGAAATTGGATCTAAAATCTAAAAAAATGACAACCTTACTGAATTCTTGCAATCTTGCAATTCTGACACTAATACAAAACTCGTTTTCAATTCTATATTTGTGCTTTATTAACGCATTGACAATATTACATTTATTGTACTGTAGTAGCAAAAAAGAGAATAAAATACATAAATCTGATACAATCAAAGCTTTCATTAAACAACTGAATTTTAACTTACATTTTATATAGCACTGACCGAATTCAGTCAATACCATAAACAACATATATTTATTTATTACAATATAAATTTCATTTTTTACATCAACTCATATTAACAGACTATAACAAGCATATTTATACATGTGCATTTATTCTCTTTCAATATTAATAGCCTCTAAAATAATTTACCATTGTCTTGCTAGAATAACGGATGAGCCCTTTATAGGCAATCAAAGTTTCACAGTGTCTCTTTTCAATTTACAGACTTTTAACCAGTACTAAAAGTGATATAGAGAGGATCATGACTGAATTCAGTCACTCTTATAAACGAGTCGACGACATAATTTGAAAAGCTTCAAAACAAATATAAGTGAAACACGACTGAATTCAGTCGATGGATTTTACGATAAAGAGACACTTGTGTCATTATTATCAAATACACCACTAGGTCAATAGTCAAACAATGTGATTTTGTTTTAATTTGGTCAAAATTGACTATGTGGTTACTACAATGATATTGCATTTCAGCTAAAGTACCTCCCAGAAACTTGAATGTCTTTCATTTAAAAATAACCGGTTCAAAATGCTTTGAAACATCATTTGAATGTTCAACAAACGGAACTATGGCATGTCATTTGACTGAATAAACAGTTTCTGTTTCTGGGGCAACTTATTAGAAGAAGATAATAAAAATGTCATGTGTTGAATAATATTTTCTTTTGGGACTGTTTCTAATTGTGGATTGCCTTTTCTTGAAACAACTGGTTTTAATATATCATTATGAAGTAGTCTGTATAATTTCACCCTCGTTTGTGAATCAGAATAATCAATAACTTCGCCAAAAGAAAATCTAAGGTTGCTTTTATAAATCACCATAAACCCTTTTTCTATCACATTTTTAGTTTTTTTGGGTTGACTAGGTTCATTCTCAGTACTGGTTTTAGTGTTGCTGCAGTTGACTCTTCTCTTTCGTTCGTTGTAAACCTACAATTGAACATACAATTATTTAAGTGCAAACCGTTTAAAATATAATTCAATTTCAACCATTTTTTTCGACATTTTTGTACCAACAAAAAGTATCGAAGTAGCTAGAAGTACTGTAGATTACACACGCCGTTGTTAGCTATGCAAACATTTTTCGTTATTACGTTAAAGTATAAAGAATTTTCTCACTCTTTAACGTTTAGGAGTGAATTGATTCATATCATTTTAATCGTATATCTTTAGATAAGTAAACATCTTTAATTAACGCTAATTTATCAGTTCTGGTTGACAAATTTTTACCAATTGGATGATAACCAATCCTATCAATTTTATCATTGGGTCATACCGGCACCTTATCTGAACAGTAGGGAGCCGGTTTCCAGCAATTGTAAAACAAAATGTTGGGTTCCTTGTGTATTGAAATAACTTTGCATTTAAAAAATACCTATTGTGGATCAGGAAATACATCTTAAGCCGCGAAGAATTTTTCGTTATTTTCGTGTTTTAAATCTTTTCTTTAGTTTTGTGTATATTTGAAATGTCAAAATTATGTACCCTTATTTTGTCCTTTCCTCTTTACAAGAAAGCATTCAAATCAATTCTAAATGAACAATTACTGGCCAATCTAGTTAATATTACATTTGATCCACCCTTTTTGCATAAAAATAGTGAATTCAAAATTAAGTAGAAGCTTATACCTCAGCTGTTTTCCTTTCCTTTTCCATTATTGGCGATAAAGGAGATATATGTTGTTGTTTATCAGATACAATAACATCTTTCGAGTCCGAATCAACAAAGCAGTCAACAGGCCAAAATGCCTCATTTCTTATTCCTGAAATGGTACGGGTTTGAAAGAAGTTCTCCCACCACTCTTTGTTTTCCTCTGAAAACATTCTCCACATTTTCCTGATGTTGCTCTCTACATCTTTGAGGTTCAACTTTTCCCAATTCGGGTCCACGAGCCCAGGTATACCGACAGGAAGTAGTTGGTTACCATCCGTGCTAACTTTGAAAAGTTCAATTGAACCTTTTTCTGGAAGCCAGGTTTCGTCCTTGGGCCAAGTTTTAAATTTTAAAGCAACATGACCTGGTTTGTCTTCAAAGATCCTTCAATAAATACAAATTTAAAAGCCTCATAATACTGTGTTCATAGATGAATACATAATGAAAAAAGGAAATGTTCATTTTCATTGAATCAGTGATTGGCATTTTAGTAACTATTCAAATAGACGATAATGAGATGTGAAATATAAGTGTACGCGACACAACCTACACTAACAAAATCCTTATTGGAAGAAAACCAGCAGTTTTGCATTGGCCCAAGATTAAAAAATACAATTCATAAGATTCAAAACCGATCCACAAATATCCTTGAAAGACCCATTTCTAGACATAAACATGCTTTTAATACGACCGCAAAAAATGCTGACGTATAATGGTATGATGTTGTCGTCGTCGTCTGTGTTGTCTGTTAACACAATAACTTTAGTTCTAATTATCCGATTGCTATGAAATTTGACCATGATGTGCCTTGTCATAAAAGGATGATGGGATTGGTTTTGGGGTCCCCCTTTTCTTGTTTAAAAATTAGGGGTCAAAAATGCTTCTATTTTCTGGTTTACCAAATGCTGTGCATTTAACAATAATGTTTCATACTGTAA
Source organism: Arcuatula senhousia (assembly GCA_963971305.1). Classification (NCBI taxonomy): domain Eukaryota; kingdom Metazoa; phylum Mollusca; class Bivalvia; order Mytilida; family Mytilidae; genus Arcuatula; species Arcuatula senhousia. The sequence continues at coordinate 17,484,733 of OZ020308.1, read as the reverse complement.
AAGGATAAATGGGATTGATTTTGGGGGTCCCCAATTCATTCGTTAGGAAATTAGGGGCCCAAAAGGAGAAAAAAATGAAGCATTTTATTTGTTACCACTACAACTTTGGTTCTGGTAGGCCAATTGCTATGAAATTTGACAATGATGTGCCTTATCATTAAACCATATATGGTATTGATTTTAGAGTCTCCCTTCATTTAGAAACAAGGGGCCAAAAATGGGCAACTTTTTTATTTCTGGTTCGATTTAATTTTTTTTGCATGTTAAGTCTTGTCAAGTAATCAATACAAAATGGATTAAATATTGCCTTCACCCGCCCTCCTTTCCGTTATCAAATGAGGGATAAATGAGGGATAAAAAATTTGTCAAAGTAAAAGATGGCCGGATTTTGTTGAAGAGGAAGTAGATGAGCGACAGACCTGAAATCAAATCCCAAATTATGGGACACCATCCTGATGCTGTATACCAAATATCAAGTGGCTGTGATTAGTAATTGCTGAGATTATTAATACGAAAATAACTATCCAACCCGCACGCCGCCAACATGCCAGCCTGTCCGACATTCACCATTTTATAACCCGGATTTTTCAGGGGTCAAAAGGGTAAAAAATAAGAGGTAGCAAATATCCTTAATGAGGGGCCAAAAGGGGCAATATTTTGAAATTGTAATTTATTTTGGACTGTTTTTGAATAAAAAATGAAGTCATTGTGAAATGCATGTAGAAAGTCGACCAACGGCTGCATGTGTAAAAAAAAAATTCGTCAGCCTACCGTGGGCTGCATGTGTCAAAAAACTTCGTCAGTCCACCATGGGCTGCTTGTGTCCAAAGCCATTGATTACTAGAATGTATATTGGGCCTTAAACGTACAGGGTTTGACATGTTGCGGTCGTATCATGGTGCGCTCAGCGAAGGTTTTTTTTTTATATTATTCTTCCCGATGGATATTTAAAATAACAATTTTCTGCGGCATATAATATTCTTTGATTTTATTTACCTTTGTTGAAGAATGAACGGACAAAACATGTTTCCATTTCCTAGGTATTTGGAATGTAGAGAAGTCAAAAACGTATTTTTGAGCAGATCATTCGCTGTTTTCTTGTATTTTTTTTCTTTTTTTTGTAATTTTTCGCTTAATATCAGGAGCTTTGCGAATGCATAATATAATGTTGAAACTCATACTTTCTACGAAGCTGTTATCCAAGTTGGCAACCAAAATCAATAAATACCTGAATGTATGTGGTGTACTGTGACCTCCAATAAATGAAATGTATGGTTCAATCCAAGATTTGATGTCGTAAATGGTGTTTATGGACGTAACTTTGATGTCTTTGAGGCTACTCTTAACTTCTGAAACAAGTTCTGGTATGGTCTTTGCTGGTCTTTGGCGGATTCGTTTCGAAACACAGGAGAATCTCTGATCTATATCCTCATGAGTATGGCCGACCATTAAAAAATTTACATGAACCTACAAAATGGTTAAACGTTTTCATCAATAAAACTTCTGTATAGCTCAATTTATCTTAATTTCGTGAGCTGTTGCGAAATGATTTGAAAGAGGTAAAATTTCTAAACATATGTTTGCGTTTGACTTGTTGATCACATATTTTTATGAAGTAACCACAGTGTTTAAATGTTTGTACAATACAGCATTATTCGCATTATTCAAGTAAATGTTAACCGTTACCTCTTTGGTTTTCTTCCACTTTACTAGTAGTCCAAAAAATGCCAGCAAGTATTTGTTTTTGTTCTCCCGCCCACAATTATCCAACTGGATGTAGATTTTTTCTGTTAATTTTTTTTTGCCATCTTGAGTAATTTCTGCTTCTTCATTAAGTGCTTGTAGGATGCAATTTAATGTTAAATTTGCATCATGCGGAAACTGTCCAATATCAATATACGCCTTTGTTCCGCGTCCGTGGTACAGTACACCAGTGATATGGGAATGTAATACATTCTTGCCATCAAGATCCTGAAATAAGGGAGTCACGGAATGTACAAAAGAGATAACAGTAGTTTTTTTGTTTTTTTTAAGTATATTGGTTATCTATTCTTTTAACAAAGCTTACAATTAAAATTAAATTTCATTTGAAATTAATTTATCATTTTTGATTTTTTTGGGAAAAAAATATATAATGATCGCCATTTCATGAACCTTGTTTTAGGGACATACTAATAATCACACAGTGTCAAGTTAGAGATAACCAAGTTATTACAAAGACCATCATTTCTATATTGCACTGCAAATCATACAAAACTGTTATTTGGTATTCACCTTTGGGGTTTCCAAAAATCTAGGAACCTGTGTTTTTGCTTGGTCCATACCATCAGCTATCAAACTTGTAACATCAGTTTTAGACATTCCTTCATCCCGCCTTTCATAGTAAGTTTCTCTTGCTTCTCTACAATTAAATCATTAAGTAATTACTAAACTGTTGATTATGAAAACATCAAGTTATTGGTTATTAAATTAGAATCAAAAACATACGTCTGATGCATCAGTGTACCATGCAATAGGGCAATCAAGAGATACATAATTGATATACATGTAAGAACGGCACCTTTTACACCTTTTTAATGACTTTCCAATGAAGCAGAAAAAAATCTCTCAGTACAAATTTAGGTTTTTGAAATGTATGATTTCATATCTGGTCTTTATTGTATCATAGTAATGTATTTAATGATCGATTGCATGTTGTGTTAATGTAAAATTTGAAGAAACTTTTTTTAAATCATAAGTTGCACGTCTAATGCAGCTGCAAATTGATACCAGTATATATATTTCTTTTAAATGGAAAACTCACCCCTGTCTTTGCAAGTGTTCCTTAAAGTCAGCTTGAATCAAATCTCTCATAACAGGATCAGTTGTTGAACTTAATAAGTCTTTAGCAAGAACACATACACTACATTTTGCCATACTGCAGAACTACAATAAAAGGTAGAATTTGAAATGAAAACAAGAACGATACAAAAAAGATGTTGAAAATTCTTTAGACTTAATGACAATCTGGTGATTTGATTCATGTGTAAGGAGATCAAAATGCTATCTTTTTAGTGAACAGTCACCCGACCTTCACTTCACCAAATTATTTTGATTAGCTGTTCATGATAATCTTGCTTTAGATTGTTGTTTGGTTTTTTTTTTGGTTAAAAAACAATGTTTTTGTACACAAAACTCCACAAGTTCTTAAAAGTAAATCACATTTTTAATAAGAAAATTAATCACTCTGACAATTCTACGATAAAAATACGATATTACTAAAAATTAAAAGAGCAAGACATTATCTAAATATTTTGCTATAATATTGTTGCATTTATTTTTTGTCTTTTGGTATTTAGTTTTTGTCTTTTGATTATAGTTTTTTGATTGTGTATGTTTTATATAATGTAAACATGTTGAAGTTATCCTATATATTCTCTGCACATGTATATTATGAGTTGCAAATTATTTAAAACACGCCTTATTCACGCCCTCAAAAAATCATTGGTTTCTATTTGCATATTTTAAAGATTGATTGTCCAATGATGTCCGCGGATTTGCGAATTTATTCTCCTCTTGTCCATCCCCGAACCAATAAAGGAAGAGCTCAAATGTGTTTACAGTAATTACGAAAGATGAAATACGAAAAAAGTGGAATAATAACATTTGTTTTTTGTAATCCAATAGTAACTTATTGAACAATAAAGATGCCGTTGCAAATTTTCACGACTTACCTTTGGATGTCTCACATTCGGAAAATGTTGTTTAAAAAGTTGATAAAATCTGGCAATTTTTAGAGGATTTGAGTTTTTATAGCGCACGTTATAATCATCATAAATGTTCTTTAATGTCATTCCACTTGGTAAATAGATGTTTCCATTTTCAGGATGATCATCGCCGCAAAACTTTACGTGGTTCGACATGAAACCAATGGCAATTTGACCTGAAACAATAAAAAAAACACAAAATGTTAATATTGATGTATGGGTTGTTAAGGTTTTAAACCCGTCAATAATATTTTAAACATTTATGTAAATGAATTTGTATGTAATTTTTGTTGTTCTCGCTGCTGTGCTAGATTTAAAATTCCGATAAACAAATCACATTTGTAGGGCATTTCATATAAACCTGTTTTGTTTTGTAGTGAAAAATAGTTATAGATTGGCCAGGCGTGTCTAGTTTTGTTTATAAGTTGTTTTACATGTGGGACAAATATTTGATACCTTTATAGGAAAGTCTATTTTTTATTGAAAAAGACATTCAGACAGATAAGTTTTTGTTATTACCTCTTTGATCATGACCTCTTCTTTTATCGACATTTGCCATGCATAGCACCCCTCTTCTTGCTCTTGCTTCTGCACGCTGATACGTCCTCTTTGAGACTTTCAGTAGAGTGCCAAACCAAGCTTCTCTGATTTGAAATATAAGATGGAAAGAATTAAGATAACTAAGTAGAAATAGATATATTGCACAAGTTTATGACTTATTGTACATGTGTCGGAGTGTTTGGGTTATTGATAACATACTATGACGACAAAAGTTTTCAAAATAAAATGACAAATTTTAAGTCATAGTAAAGTGCTCTCGATCAATGAAATTGTCCAGTTTTGTATGTCTTATTCATGAAGACTGTAGCATTTTCATGGGATTGTCTTTTGTTTAGAATTCATCTCTTTGATACAAAAAATTGCATGATCATATATTAAAATTGTGACCCGAAATTTAACAAATAGAGAATGCTGACGAATTTTGAACAAAGATAATCCTTTATCCACAGGGTATTATCGGCAATGGTTAACATCGACTAACATCTTATGACCGTCCAAAACATGTACGGTGTATGATTTCAAGACAAAAAGACGGCAGGACAAAAGTTTTCAACAGTTTACAGTGTATTGTATTAGACTGTTGTCAATGAGTTTCTCCCACTTCCGTTTTGTTTGTCAAAATCATACACAGTAGATTTAGTTTTTTACTTTATTCGTCTATCCGCATAGCCGGTAATACACGGTGATATTACACGATGTTTTACACTGGCAAACTAAAGACAGTCCAAAAATTAGATCTGCCTGACATTTAACAAAGAAAAATATAAATGCTTGAAATAGTAGACAAAATTCTAAACCTAGGTTTCTCCTAATGTCGGTCAATGTCCTCTTATTTTTCAAAAAATCATACACTGATTAAATTTTTGAACTGACTCCAGTTTGACAGCATTTGCTATTTTGACCATTCTAATTGCATTGTAACGTTACATATAAAAACAACATTTAGAATATTTAAACAAATTCATACATCAAAAGTAACATTTAAAGTACTTTAAGGACAAAAAAAAGGTTTCAAGGCTTCTCTCTAAAAGTTTCTTTTGCTTATGGTAAATTCAACCTTTCACTTTGAAATGATCAAATCTAATTACCTATCATTTTATTGAGCACTTTACAATAGCCTAACTTTGTAAGAATATGATAATTCTTGTCTTCGTGAAGACTGGTGTTATCATATTCTTATATACATACTTGTATTCTAATTTTCTAGCTTGAATAGATATGGTCTTCATGAATTAATGAAAAATTATCATTTCTTATCTTGTTTTCAGATATAAGTTTTTGGATTTTTGTTTTATGAGGTTTATTCAAAACTGGTTTTAAAAATGCAAACCAATAAACGAAGATGTTGATTTCCGTTCTGTTGTTTGCATTTTGTTTTTCTTCGCGCTGTTCTTGTTCGTGTTTACCTGTTTCGTCGTTGCCCTTTCGGAATAAAAGCAAAGTACCTGCAAATAAAATGTCCTTCCACAAAATGACAATCGGTGTTAAAAGTGTCCCTGTACATCTCTAAAAGTTTAGTTTGTTGCATATGACCTTGAGGTAACGAGTGGTATTTATTTCTCCATCTATATACCATCGATACGTCTAAAAAGTTTTCGTTGCAATCACGATGACATCCACAGGCCTTCTTCAAATCACCTCTGATCTGTTCCATATTTAGAGCAGTTGATTTCCGCGTACGTTTGTTTTCTGTAGAAAAAAAGAAAATGCAGATGGTATACATTTAATATAACAAGCGGGACTTGCACGTGTTTATGGTGTTATACTTATAATACAAAACATCACAGCAGAACATACAAATCATCGTGTAATTGAACAAACAAAATGTTGAATTTTTCAATATGTTTAATATAAAAAAAGATTACTTGATTTGATCGCAATTCCTTTTCCCTCTTTTCTCATTTGTTTTTCATAGTAAAAATGTTTTATATCTAATTGCATGATATTCAAGAAAAATGAACAAGCATTGATTACATGTATATTTTTGGTATTTAGTATATACATATATATATATATATGTGTGTGGTAACTTTTTATCCAAGCCAGTGTTGCGGGCGGCCACACCGAAAATCTATTTTGCTTACCGGCTGTTTCAGACTTTGACCGAACTTCATCATTTCGTACAGGTTCTCTAGTCTCATCTTCTAGTAACATTGGTACCAAGAGAACAAAGTGGTTTGGCTCAAACACACTGCCAAATCTTTTATCTAGGTAACCGTCTCTTGTCCACATAATACCTATTTTTGGAATATCTATTCCACGGTCATATTGTTCCACATCCATCGGCTTAACTTCTCTGTGGAACAAAGGTCTGATTCCTTTATTAGCATTGGGATATGTTGATATAATAGTTATTTTCAAAGTGTTAGCGATGGACATTATATTTAACATTCCTGACCAACTGTTTGGCAAGCAGGTTTCCAAGGCCTCTGCTTTTAAGGCATCTGTCATGTTTTTAGTTCTGTCAAAAACATTCAAAGAATTGTTAGATAAGAGAACTGTCAAATTGTGTATAAAATCTTGATTGTTGATATCAGGATGGGTTAATGGACCTTCTAAATGTTGTGGGTTACAATAAGAATCTGCGTTCAAAAATAAATCACTTGCAGACAAAATACGCAGAGAGGTTGACAGAGTTTCGTTTCCTATAAACGCCATTGATATTGCATTGTAAAGACAGCTTCCATTTCCAGTTGTTTTTATAGCCCACACGTTATCAAAGTATGGGGCTATATCATATGGCAGTAAAGATTCAGCAAGAAGGTCCTTTTCGAAATTTTTAAATTCATTGTTAGGCCACCTTGAGGACACTGGAATCTCCTGAAGTGTCTTGCTTCGTATTTCGTTGACCGCAACTCTATCATTACTGTGGATAGCTCTCCTTAATGTCTCCAACGTCTCCAACATTGCTGCTTTGGTAATCGACTAGCCAACTAAAAGAATAAAATACGTGAACTTTGACTTGATCAGATATATTTAATATTTATTTATTTGTATAAATTTTAACTGAACTTCTTTTGCATTGTAAAATAGGTATGTACGTTTACATAGAGTCACGGAAAAAAAAGTCGTGCAGGAAAAAAGCTCACAAGTTAAAAAGCATACATAAGAATATGGGACAGCTCAACGGGGGCCTCGTTATCTATTACCATCGCACGATGACCGTTTCGCCGATAATATTTAACATTGTTTTATATGCCATTGGGAAAATTTCAATCGTGGTCACAATTTCTTTTACTACAAATACATTATTACTCCGTGAATATTTTCCCACGTCCAGTCAAAAACGTCTAACATTTAGAAATATGCTGATGTAAAAAATATTTCTGTAAGTGATTATTTGGCGGTTCCCTATTAGTTCGAAAATATGACTATAAAATTGACGATTTCCACATTAAGTTTATTATAAAGTATGAACTTCTGGGTTCAGGAAAAGCGTCATATTAAATTCGATTTTCATATCACGATTTTTTTCCCACGTCTAGCAATGTTCTTCAAATATTTATCTTTTCAATGATGTAAAAAACATAATTATAAAGTAATATTTGGTGGTTCCCTGATCATTTGAAAATGGAGAATTTCTGGTCTTTGTTAGTTTACAATGTAGCTATATCACTTTTTCAATTAACGGGAATGTTTATTGCCTTGAAATGTTAGAAAATTATTTACAACGCACAAAAAGGTTTTTTTTTATTTGCTTTGTTTTCTTGTGACATATTTTACTGATATATTAATTTTGTGTATTGAAAATTAGCTTAATCATTTTCAAAAATTTCACAATTTTAATGTTTTCAGAGTTTAAACTGCTGTCGAAAATTGCAATTTACGGTGTTTTTAAACATGAATATGTCCCAAAAACTTGAAAATGAAAAATATAATGATATACATGTATATAATCTAGTAATGTGTATTGTGAAATAAAAAAAAAAAAATAATTAAAATTGACCAATTTAATTTAGATAGCTAAAACTTGCAATCTTAATTGTATCTATTTACAAGCTTTTCGATTTATTCTATACCCAATTCTCATATTTTATATTGATATTTTAAATTTTGATTTAAACAGTGGTTTAAAATTTACTAGTATTGTTTTTATCGAGAAAATATATTATACAAAAATGCCTTAAATTTTTGTGTGATGGTAGTTTATCTTCTGTTATCAGGTCTAGCAGACACATGTTAATTTGTTGGGTCCACTCTGCGCTGCAAGATGTCAATAAACTACACTAATCTTTTATTTACTTTTATCAAAATTATCCTGATAGCAAAAGACATATGGACATTTGATGGTAGAGTAAGCTGTGTTGACGTATTCAAATACATTCTATTTGAATCGTTTTTTTTTGTTTTTTTTTGGGGGGGGGTTTTGGGGGGGGGGGGGTGTGAAAAAAACACATATTCATTTGTTTGTTCTGATGATCATGCAGATTATAGATGCATTCCGTAGCTCCTATTGTTTTAGGCAATACAATTCGACATACCACAAAATCTTATTCGCTTTCTTACTTTGTAACAGTACACTCGTGGCAGTAAAAAACGTGTGAGCAAAAGTACACACATTCAAAGAATACGCGCTTGCGCTTCACGTCTGACTTTCACCTACCCAAACCAATACGGCTCATTTCAACCATAAATGCATTCATAGTATGACACAGTCCTTGCATATTCAGAATAACAGTTTTCGTCAGGGGCATATGGGTTGTTTTTAAGTCGCCCTTGTAATTTTGTTGTGGCATATGTTTGTAATGTCAGTTACTTTGATTTGGCTTAGTATGTACGGCATTACTATATTAACCCTCAGTACCTTTATGAACTCAGTATACGTATATTTGAAGCTTAGCTAGCTTGTGATCTTCACGAAACCAATAATAATACTTATTTATCTTTTTCTCTTAAAAAAAAGGAAAGAATTATAATGAATATTATAAAAGCGGATATATATTCAATATCTAGCAGTCTAGAATTCATACCATGCTTATTTAACATAAATCTATCTCGGCATTTTTTATTTGGTCATACCTACGCCGGGGGTCTACTTCGACGTTCCTATATAATCAATGGTGTGAGTGCGCCGCAATAGAGTTTATTTTTTTTTGACACAGGGTTATAAATTCAGTCAAGCTGTTACAAACGTGATAGTAAAACAGCTTCATCTATCTTACAAAAGACATGAAATTTTTACCTTAGAATGCTTCTAACAATGATACTTTCAACTGAAAAAGTTCTTTCCTCTTCGAACATCCTTTAAACGGCAATATATACAATAAAATATATGTATCAAGGCATTTGAACGTGGTCATTACAGGGTATGATATACAATGTCCGCTGGTATAACGGGGCTAGTTTTTCGCTTTCGCAAATTTCTTAATGCTAACAGGGTCCAGTTCAGAACAGGACAATGACACAGGTATATGTATAACCTAAATCATAGACAGTAGCCCCCCCCCCCCCCCCGTATTCACGAAACTTCAAATCTAAAAAAAGAGTTAGTTTATGTTTTTAGAATTTAAATGCAGAATATAGACTTATTCGGCGAACAAAATATGAAAAAAATTATATCAACTAGACCTATTATTTATATCTAAAATATAAATAATAAGACTAGTTGTTATACATGTTATAGTTAGGAACATCATTTTAATCCAATAAGAACCATGTTTTTCATGTACATCTTTTTTACAATTATTGCTAAAACTGTAACGATAAAACATTTCTTTATTTCTTTATTGGGTTTACAGTATAAGTATCTTTTTGAAAATGAGTTTTAATAACAAGACTGCCCAAGACTCCAGTCCACTCCAGACCAAGACTGTCCGAGATTTTAAGAAAAAAAGGTTTTTTTTCTGTTTGCAATCTGTGTTTTTTTAATTTTCTCATAAATACCATCATACATGTATAAATCTGATACAGGGATCCATTTATTGATAAAGTAAACAATTTGACGATTCCCGCTTTTTAACACACTCCGCAAACTTGTATCGATTTCTGTGGCCGTCCGCGTTATCTCTTTCAACTGCACCAGCAGAAAGTATATATGAAAACAATTACAATTATTTTCGCTTTGTACAAATTTTAGCTCATTACATAATGAAGGCAAAATATTGAAAAACGAAGCATGTACGAAAAATTGAGAGAGAGAAACAATGGTAGAGGAATATTATGGAATATCTTGATCTAAATCGATTTTTATACCCCAAAGTTTTTTTCGGTGTCCGTCCGTCCGTCTGTCCCTCCCCCGAAGATTTCCTACCAATAACTTGAAAACGCGTCAAAGGATTTGAATGTTATTTTGCACAGCTGTTTAGTACAATAAAATACAGGTCAATTTTGATTTCCAGCATGATCCAAAAATCAGTTTTTGATAGGCCACTTTGAAAAATCAAATTTCATGAAATTTTGAGTTTCCGACCAATTATAACTTGAAAACGCGTCAAGGAATTCAAATGATATTTTGTACAGCTATTGAGTACAATAAAATACAGGCCAAGATCCATTTCCAGCATGATAAAAAAAAACATTTTTTGAGATAGACCACTTTGAAAAATCAAATTTCATGAAATTTTGAGTTAAACACATGAAGAGATTTGAATGATATTTTACACAGCTGTTTAGTACAATTAAATACAGGTCAAGTTCAATTTCAAGCATGATATGAAAAATAGTTTTTGAGATAAGCCACTTTGAAAAATCAAATTTTATGAACTTCTGATATTATATCGTGGCGTGGTATCATTTAATGTCCCATTACATGCCCTATTTTTCAGTATGTTTTTAGCTAAGACTGCATATAGAATTTTGAAAAAAAAGCTGTAGAAGGACCTACATATAATGAGCTCTAATTAGTTCTTTATTTCTTAGTGCGTGGCCTTAAATCTTATGCGACATGTAACTTAAATAACTTAAAAGTGTTTGTTCAAAAGGTATAATGGCGATATCTTGTCTTATTAAAAATTACACAATTTTTATGTCAAAAATGTACCGAAAAAACTACAATCAGTGAGACCATGTGAGTAAGATATTCTTTACTAATTATGTGATAACGAATTATAATAAGTTCAACAGGTCTCAAAAGATTGACAGTCTAACGCTATTTCTTTCCTGCTCACGGGGTGTTAACTGGCTATAGTTAACGTTAGAAACCTAAAAACAGTCCAAAGAAATTAACGGATTATGCTTGTTATCCCAAAAATGACACAGAGAAAAAATAGAAGACAACAGTTGAGACTGTTTAGACAGTTCATTTTTTTCGGTACCTTAGAACGTAATTATTTTAAAAATAACGTTTTTTTTTTAATCCTTATAGAGAATGTGTAGATTTTCTTTCCCATCCGCCATTTATTTACTTTACATATGCATAACCTATTGTTCTTTCTATACGTTTAGAAAGTAAATCAATTCATATTATATATATTTTTAATGTAACCATGAAGCTATGATATAGAAGGACCTACTACAAGAAATTAGCACCAATTAGTCTTGTTAATATCACGTTGGGCCTCCAAAGAAAATGTATAGACGCTGATCTATTAGGGCCTTATCGAAAAAAGCCTTTGTGTACCGACTGCGATATGTTCTAATCTAACTAGTCCTACTCGTCACGTGATAGTTATCGACGCTACCTTATCGTTAATGTCACTGCAGACTCAGGTACCAGTTAACAGGTAGCTAGATATAGTGTACCAAGTTGATAGCCATACAAATTACAAACTGAAACTTAAAAGAATCACTAAAATGATATCGGATAAAAAATGTTGGGGTTATGATAGTTTGAAGTGTAAAATTGTATATATGTGTTTTGTACAATAAAGCAGCTCTGTGTTACCTGTTTATTAAGAAGGTTCTTGATATGTCCTGACCATGAGAAATAATGATGTGAAAGAGAAAACTTAGAGCTTGCTGGCCATATCAATGTGTATTGTGCGGGATGGTGCGGGGTACAAGGACTTTTAGAACAAAATTGTACCTTCTTATCGTAGCTTTTCCGAAAATAATATTATAAGCTCCCGCTTAGCGGGCTAAATAGACTGAGTGTGATGCCTTCAAAACAAAATGACAGAAGCGCGGGAACCTGTCATTCTAATTTACGCAAACCAAGACCCCCAAAAAAGCTGTGCATTATCAACCAAACAAATTCAGCAGACAAATGTCATTCCCAGTAGCCAATGCAATATATTTACTTTGTCCTCAGTAAACAAATTTGTTTTTGTTATTTTCTCTCTAACCTTTACGGATGCGTTCTTCGAGGTCCGCGTCCGAAGCAATTCACTTCCTTGTTCAGTTTGCAGGTCCGTTCTTTTTCAAAATTATGGATATGAGGCACCATATATATATAAGAAAGTTACTTTATCTGCGGGAGCTTATCAGGTTTAACCTGTATCATATTAATATTTATTTTGTATCTTGAAATGTATGCATTGGGTTAAAATTGAAAAAAATATTATTTTTTAACAGATTTTTTCCTTACTTGCTAAATGGTAATATTTGAAAAATATAAACATAAATTAATTTTAAAACAAAATTTTAGCTTTACCCTGATGTCTTTAGTTTAGTATAAACATATTTATTTATCCTGGATTGGGAAACAAGCTTAATGCTTATGTAAATCCCTCTCCAGCTAGCAGTTTGCGAGTTGCAGCGGCCCCCATTGAGCCTACTCTTATCGAACTCTACAAAGGAGTCTTTAATGTGCATGCGGTATATGATGTCTTCCATCACTATGTATGATAATAACGCATTTTATAATGATTCATATGTTAACGATTTTCAAGTGAAAAGAACCACTAAAGATCAGGCGTATTGTTTTTGTTTTGTTTTGTTTTTTGTTATTTTGGTCTATTATTTCAAACGTTTTTTTTCAAATTAAGAAGAAACCTTGTTTGTTTGTATTATCTCATGGAATTATTCTTAGTTACATGATATTTCACTTTTGATTTATTTATGTCCATCTTAGAAGCCATCTGCAATCAATTCAATAAATAAATATAATATTTTATTTTAATAACAGGATCATAAAACGTTTAAAAATATTTTTATCTTCAAAAATATGTGTAGTGTTTCTGAATAACGCTGGAGATCAAAGACACGAATCCTGCCGAGGTGTTAAAATTATCGACTTGTCGATAATAAAGCGGTATCGCAGTCTGAACGTTAGATGTCTCTCTAGTAATCATAGCTCCATGATGAAATATACAAAATATGCTTTTACACTATGTATGACATGATGAAGAATTACGATTGACCTTTTGAACATATCCATAGCCATTGACAGTAGACAGAGATAACTTAATGGTGCATGCGGAGTCTGCTAATTGATTTGTCATGGTTGACTTATTTTCAAATCTCCATCAACAAATGTTAATGTTATGTATATTTAATGTTACATTAAAGGTCACATTAAAGCATAGTGATATGTCCTCATCTGACCGCAGCCAGGTGCTGTTCGTCTGATAATCTTCGAACGATCATGGAAGTATTAATTAGCAGGAACTCCAACAATAAATTTACACAATTAATTTCCCACTACTTATTTATAGACACATGGTATTCATATGCCAAAACTGTAACTAAAGATATTCATATGGACATAGAAGATTTTACTAATTGTACTAATTCTAAAATTCTTAGTAAACTTACAAATAATATTAAAAATAATGTAAATAAATTTTATAAAGATATCACACTTGATAAGATAAATAAATTTGATGAAAATAATAAGGCCTATTTATATAAATACTTCAAAACTGAGGATGAGGAGGAATATTATCTCTCCCATCCTAATTTTAAATACAGACAAAACTTTCACAAAATTTAGAATATGTGACCACAAACTTCAAATTGAAGTTGGAAGGTATAATAAGATACCAAGAGATAAAAGATTATGCATTTTTTGTAATAAAGTAGAAGATGAGAATCATTTCTTTTTTCATTGTAAAAAAAACCAGGCGCTTCGTAATATAATGTTTGAAAAATTGAAATTAATAGATTATAATTTTGAATCTTTATATGAAATAAATAAATTGAAATGGCTCTTAAATCCATCAACACCGGATCAAATCTCCATAGTTTATTCTTTTATTATACAGTCATTAGAACTGGGGAGAGAGGATATTCTATAGATAATTTACTGTATTTTCTGTTGTTCATGTTGTATATTGTATGTTTCAACTCTGTATTTATGTTTGTATTGTAAATGTATGCTGTTATCCCTAATTGGGACATGTTTGCATTAATAAACTTAAGATAATAAAGGTAACACGCTTGAAGAAGGTCTGCGATACCGTCACCAATTTTGAAGTCAAAGAAAACATCACATGGGCCTTATCAGTTACCTTATTACCGGTAATAACTTTATACAAAAATAGAAAATTCAGTTTGTGACAGAACATATCACATTAACTCTAACAAAATATTGATAGAGGAGAGCAAGTAATCATTTTTTGTACCGCACATTGACTCCTACAAAATATTGATAGAGGGGAGAAAGTCACTGTGATAAAACTGTGATTACTTTAACATCGGTTATTCCAGATTATGAAAGTATTATGGTCTTCAAAAGGAAAGATTGATCTTCTTGTGGTGGTGAGATGGTGTAGGATACTTTAAAAAAATAGGATAAGGTGAAAGATCGTGACTTGTCACTTACAGATTACACTGGTATCATTTAAACAATGTAATACAAAAACGAAAATTAAAACTCAAGCTCGCACCAATAAAAACTCAAGCTCGTACCATGTAAAGAAATTAGCAACATTCTCTGTTTTATGTACAACAAAGTAATCTTAGGGAGCCATCTATGATTTTTATAAGAAAAGCTATTGCTAATATCATCGTCCTGTTTTTTTCGAAAAAAATACGAGCCACTTTGTACGCGCCCAATTAAAAAAAAAAATATCAGCCAAAACTACCACCCTGCCTATCAAATTCAAAGCACTGTCCTGTCTTTTAATTTTGGAATTTTGCTACCCTGCCTTTTAATTTCAATACACCAAAAAAATGGTTGATCCATTAAACTATTTTTTGGGGTAGGTTTATGAAAAGACAACAGATTTTACTTATTATTAATGTCAAGACACTTTTACCAGGACTACTTAATATGACACTAAATAATACCAAGGACACTTGAGAACAAAAATGTAAAGAATTCGAATAAATGTGTGTAAAGTGTGAATACGCTTAATAATTGACAATTAACAAACTTCTTTAAATACATTTTCAAAATAAAAGGATGCGTTTGCACACAATAAAGATACACCCCAAATCTTAATGCTACAATTTCATACTAATTAGGACATTACTTCTGCTGTTTCGTTAGACATTGAATACATGCAGATTTATATCATACTATTTGTGTTTTTTTTTCTAAAATAAATAGATACTAAATATTAGTGTGGTATTAGATAATTTTCGATTGGAAACTACGCATAGTAAAAAGATTTCGACTACGATAGGGAAATTTTGTCTCATTGATTGGTCACCTATATAAGCATTTTATATTCCTGATGATTTGCTTTTCATTGGAAATGGGGGGATGGAGTCTTTTTTTCTACACTTCTACACTACGTTTGTACACTTCTGCATACCAGGGTTTCTGTTACATACTTGACAAATGCGCATAACCACATGGCAAACATGAGGACTGCGACAGGCGTGTGCAGAATTGGGGTTAGGGGGGGGGGCTTAAACACCAAACGTGTCCAGTATCACTTTGATCACTAATGCGTACCTGCTAGTGGAGGTTGTACATGGATACCTGATCCTAACCCTAACCATAATCCTAAACCCTTGCCCTAACCCTAGTCCAAGTGGCTTCCTGATGCTAACCTAATAGTGGAGGTGGCACATGGATACTTAATCTTAACCCTAAGCCTATCCCTTGTCGAAGCGGCTCCCTGATGTTAACCTAATAGTGGAGGTGGCACATCGATACATATCCCTTAACCCTAACCCTAGTCAGGAGTCTCCCTGATGCAAATCTAATACATTTAGTAGGAGTGGCACATAGATACCTTACCCTAACTCTAGTCCAGTCGGCTCCCTGAAGTTATCCTAATAGTCTCGACTGAGCTTTGGTGTTAACCTGATAGTCGGGGCGGCTCCCTAGTGATAACCTTATTGTCGGGGGGGGGGGTCCCTGATGCTAACTTGATAGTCGAGGCTTTGAGAAGGTCGAAGAAGGTATATGGCGTCATAATAAAAGAGAGAACACGTTTGGGCGAGCCATGAAATGAACACGTTTCGGTGAGAGCATTTCGGACACGTTTCGGCTTGTGCATGACCAAAATGATTTGGCGTAAACTGTAAACTGGACACGATTTGGCGGATCGGACATGTTTTGGGAGAATGACATATTTGGAAGTTATATAAATATATCAACAACAACAACAAAAAACAAACAGAAAACTTACATATCAAGGACATATTATGTAAATAACTTATTGCTACAAAAAAGACAAAGGGGTCATGAGTAAAAAATCCAAAATCAAAGATAGGGTATTGAACCCATATAGGATGGGTGTTATGGCTCACATGTTAGGTTTTGGTAAATTTGCTCCAACCCTTCAGCTAATAAATAATTATCGTTCCCTTATCGCTTATATCTTCCCTTTGTTAACCAATGCGTTCTAAATTTCAAAACCAAAGACCCATTTAACAATAAATTTTGAGTTCCAAAATAAAAAAAGAGATAAACTTACCAAAATTCAGGTTGCTGATATCATCTTCATTCTTCAATCTTCGTGTCGTCTTGTTGAATTTCTAAAGTCACGCCATTTATGGCCAGATATAGTTCATATATACAAATCTGTCACAGTAAATGAAAAGTAGAGATCAAATTATTTCCGGAAGAAAATGTTTTTCTTGTCCTTCTTTTTATTTGTGAATCTATTAATATTTTTGTTTAAAATTACACACAATACTATTTTGGGAAAAAAATGTCGAGAAAAGAAGGTTGAACTTCTTCGTAGTAAATATTACCACTGTAGAAATTTTGAACATAATATGATAATAGTTGTTTTGATTTCAAAGATTTCATTGCATCAACAAGTTTTTATTGGCATTTATTCGCTTTTATCTTGCTCTACGTTTGATGTTTCATGCAATTGAACTGTATAGTAGGAATCATCATTCCTATGATAATGAGACCTATTCCAATACCACAATTGACCAGATGAATCTTACTTCCTAAAGATATTAGCAAGTTCGTGTCGAAAAATTAAAAGATGCATCAATCGACCAGAAAACAAATTAGGTGAAGGACATCCGAATGTCCGAACAATCTATATTTTTTAACTTGTAATGATTTATACATTTTTGACCTTATTGAATAAAAATGATAGATATACCCAGCATGCATTTTGAATGTCGTTTGACCATGACCAGAATATAGTTTAAATATCCCATGAAATGCAACGATAACATTTCTCAATTAAGGGCGATTTTTTATTATGGGACCGGAACAAAATTGTATACTGTGGTGTATATCATGACTGACAAAAAATTGATTTGTTTCTTTTCTAAATACAAAGAACAGAAGATAGGAAATGGCATCGTTAGCAAGACTAATCTTTAAAAAGTTCTTTTACTTTTCTTTCCCTATTGGCCTTTATTAACAAGAAATTTGGTATTTTGTATTTATTTGTAAAAAAAAATGTGATGAAAGAAAACAGCAATCAGAAATGATTTTTTGTGCAGTAGTACAATTTAGATCTCGCCAAACCGTTAGCAACAGCGTCTTTATCGTCTTTGAATAAATGAATCCATATTTTTTGTTGAGGCGATCGCAATCTTTTTTCATAATATCATTCTTAAGTTATTTACAAAAGTAATCTGGTTTTGCTGTAAATAAAATATCAATACACAAATAACCCTATCCTCTTGACAAAATACGAAGTGAAGTTAGGAATTGTTAAACAATTTGATTGCAGTATTACAGATGTCTCCTGCAGCAGCCTGTAGATTTTTGAAAGTTTTATTCTATTTTATTCTGTTAGCGTTAATCAACTGAATGATCGACTTGAAAGCGCTTCATATTTTTCTCGTACTTCATCTATACGCGGTCCTTTCTACGGAAACAACGTTTCAAACTTTATTTTTTTGGACTTCTACCCCACAGCCGGATAATTTTGATTCTGGCATAGAGATTTAATATTGCCCCCTTCACACTAAAACGATCCTTGGCAACGTGACGGGAAATTTAACGTTTTTAAGTGTCAACAACTTCCACTAGTCCATTTTTTCTTGATTGTAGAACTTTTTCCAGTACCTTTATTTGTGATTAAGTATGTTGGTTTTTAGAAGAATAAAAATCTCCAATTTGTGTGGCACATTTCATATTGGTTTAAGTACTTATAAACATTTTATTTGTTTTTCGTTCAAATCTGTATGTTATTTTTGTCGTGTGTGTCTATCTATCATGTAACAAATATGAGCAGGGGGCATACACTTGAAGACAGTCACGAACAAATCACGATCAATCCATTCTTTTCGGGATTATAAAATGTATTTTCTTTCACATTTTACATGTTTTGGATTGTCTTAATTCTGAATGACTTTTTGGTCCCTCTTTTCTTTTTCATATAATTAAAACTTCACTGCGCATTGTCGATATCCTCGGTGCATATTTGAATTCTATTCAATGAGTACTTTCTTTCCGTTTTTAAGTTAAATACTGCCAATTATAAGTTTACACATTCCTAGAAATATGCGTATGGTGTGGGTTTAGCAAAACCGTATCGTCAGTTTTTAGTTAGTGATGCCTTCTTAGGTTTTTTGTACTGGCAAAAGCTCACTTCACAAGCAACAAGTCTGTTTTCTGACAAAATTACTACAAGAAAATGTGTTAACCTTGATCCTTAAATGCTACGTTAAGTACGTTTTGAAGGGCATTTTGTGGATATTCTTTAAACATTTTAAAAGAAATTAAAGGTATGCACAAAATTACCAAACCCAATCTAAATGTTCAAGGGAAAAGGCAAATAAGGAGGAGAAGCAGGAAAAAAATGGAGATCGGACCTGACATGGTACAGACACTTCAAACGAAATTGTTGGTTAAACAAGGTTTAATGGGGCGTAGAACGTCCCTCTTCCATTGTGATCTTAGGGCTCGGTAGTAACACAAATACAATACGGTTGTGAAGACCTAATCGGGATAATGCAGGATCATTCCGATCTGTCTAGACCGATACTAAAGACTCGGAAAGAATTTGAGACACCTTTATAAGCTAAAAGTTGTAAGGACAAACGAAAGTACTAATACGTTAGTTAGTTAGTTAGTTAGTTATTGCTTTACTCCCAAGCAGCACGATTTCGGCTATATACAATGAACATGAAATGATGATGACGTGGAGGAAATGGGGACACAAGGCAAATCGGGAAGGAGAGTTTTGACTGCCACTGGAAAAAGGAGTGATGGGTAGGTCGGGAAATTTAGCCTCCTGCATGGGGATCCTACGGGTCCTACTCTTACCGAGACCTGCAGCAGGGTTCTTTAACGTGCGAGGAACGTGACATTTTTTCCCAACACGGTGCACCACTATGGTTTGCGATCAGGTTTTTCCGCATTATCGCCTGACGACCCCGCATCTCTCGATGTCAGGGCTGCCCCATTCAACCACCTGGGGCACACATCCCAGTCGCTTTGTGGGCAAAGCGGCCTGACCCGATGTCAGGTTTCTGAGCGCTCTTTGGTGGACTTTTACCGACAAGCTTAGCGCTGCTGCGGGCCTTTTCGCCACCCGGAACCCGCACGAGTGAGTACTAATACGACCAGAATGTATAAACAACAAGAGGCTCCTATGAACCTGAATCGCTCATCTGGTCCTTAATCCATAAGAGTCTACTAAAAGGGGTTATCTAAAAACATCGACACAATGGAGACTTTTGTATAGCTTAATGAGCTGAAGGTTTAAGCAAGCAACAGTTTTTTCTATCTGCAATAGTTTCATTCTTAAGAGCAAAAACATGAAAAAAAGGAAATGTGCCAAGACGACACTCATGCCCCGCTGGCAAATATCCGTGGAACGGAACGGAACGGAACTCAGACTTGACCTGTAACTCATCATGGTAGACTTGCATACCAAAACTCTTTTGAATACCGGTAAATGCAAGGATGTGGAAAAAAGTACGGAAAACTAAAGTTTGACGGACGGAAGGTAGGACGAACGGACCGAAAAACTATCCCCCCAACAAAGTTGGCGGAGCATGAAAAGCTATTTTGTCATTTAAAGGGCCACAACCCCTCTAAGGTGTCTCTGACAACTTCGACCCAATGGAGACTTTTGTCCAGCTTAATGAGCTGAAGGTTTAAGCAAGCAATATTTTTTTCTTTATCTGCAATAGTATTCATTCTAAAAGGCACATATTCCATATTCTTTCGTTTTTAATATGAAAAAACGGCGATGTTTGACCATCGATAGATAAATAAATGGATGGTGAAGCCACATTTAAAAGGTAAAAACTAAAAAAGAAATATAAAGAAATAAAACCTTTAAAACAAATAAAACAAGAATGCATTCTCTAGTTTTTACCTTTTAAATGTGGCTTC
This sequence comes from Arcuatula senhousia, assembly GCA_963971305.1. Taxonomy (NCBI): domain Eukaryota; kingdom Metazoa; phylum Mollusca; class Bivalvia; order Mytilida; family Mytilidae; genus Arcuatula; species Arcuatula senhousia. Next base: position 17,463,886 of record OZ020308.1, on the reverse strand, counting down.
ACCATCCATTTATTTATCTATTTTATCTATACATAAGCCACAGTGCAACATACTTTATTTAATTAGATGTTTGACCATTAAAGGGCCATAACCCTTATAAGGGGTCATCTGACAATTTCGACCCGATGATAACATTTGTAGATCTTTTGATGCTTAAAAAAGAAGATTGCACAAGATTTTCTCTATCTCTAATACTTTTTGATTTAGAAGCCAAAAACAGTAGTCTGATCCCTGGTCTATTTTTAGCAACAGCGGTCATGTTTTTCGACGAATCAAAAATCGAAAGAGAAACTTTTGTGCACAACACCCTAAGAACCAATCATACCAAGTTTCATTAAATTCTGTTCAGTAGTTTCAGTTGAAAAGATTTTTGAAAAATTGTTTACAGACGACGACGACAGACGACGACGGACGCCAAGTGATGGTAATAGCTCACCTGGACCGAACAAATAAAAGTTCCAAGATAAACCTATGTCTAAGGGTTGGGTTTTATAACCTTTGCATTTATATAGGTTTTTTTTCAAATTTACTCAAAACTAGTCGAAGCAGCAACGCTGCATAGTCCTGCACTTTTCTGGTGTTTAAGGGCAAATAATAGAACGAAATACCGGTAAGGTAACCTATGACTATAATGAGCGTCACTAGTACTATCAAATGTTAAGTGTTGATAGTAAGAGTGATAGTAATGTAAAGAACTATACCCGACAAAGGAATGTGCCCTTAGGCTACCTACATATGCAGTCCAGCTCCTAGGGGCATTATCAAAATTCTGAAACCTTTGACAGAATCTACGTCCATAGTGCAACTACTGAGCAAAGTTTCAGTTCAGAATTCCTAACAACATTGGCGGAGTTGCGTGACGAAGGTATAATGTGCCCTTGGGCTACCTATGCGGCCCAGCCTCTAAGGGCTAATCAAAATTCTTGAACCTATGGCAGAATCTACATCCATAGTTCAACTGCTGAGCGAAGTTTAGTTCGGTATTCAAAATAATCTGGAATGAGTTGCATGACGAATTAATAATGGGCCCTTAGGCTACCGAAGCAGATCAGCCCCTAGTGGCATTATCAAAATTCCGGAACCTTCGGCACATACCCCACCCATAATACATAATGACCCAAGTTTCACCCTTTTACTCCCAGTGATTACAAATATCATCCTGGACATTAACGCCACACATACGTACGGACGTACGAACGGACGTACGTACGTACATCGAAATGCAAAACATTATCTCTGCTCTTTCGACAGAGCGGGGATAATAAAAGGCTTCGTTTAGAGCAGCAATGTACATTTGACTAATACTAGATTAACCTACGAGGCGATGTCACTTGGTTAGCGAAAGCTATATATTTTTTTATGTCTTGGTCGCTGTACATAATGCAGGCTGTGTTGCCATAGATTTCTTATATGGATTCAAATCCCGCTCCTTGAGGAGCGACAAACATTTGCAGGAGCAAACATGATATTGCAGTTCAGACATTGTTGGGAAGATTTTTAAACGTCGACATTATATATCCACACAAACTCTTTTTGGTCCATTTATATTTGCTAGAAATACTACTAATCTGATTGAAAATAACCCCCAGTCTCATTATAGTTCATAAGAGACCAGAGAGGATATGTATGTTTTGAAAAGTTAGTGCATTTTTCACAATGACAATCTTAGTTTTTTTACTGCAGCATTGTTTCTGTTTAAGATACATCAAACAAAACAAGATACATTTGAAGGAATACAGTGACAAGGAATTGATCAAAATTGTATGAAAAATAGACATTCTACAGAAGTTTTGTCAAATCATCCATTTGCCTCTTTTGGTTCCTTAATTTTCTAAAAACGGTAATGGCCACCAACCCCAAATGCAATACATGCTTAAAGCTTTCTTAAATCCATAAAATCATCATAAATTGGCCATCTTCAACTTAGTTGTCACATGGAAACGTGCAATTTTTACAGATGATGAAAACGATGACGCCGATGACATCGACATAGCATTCCACGACCACATTTTTCGCGGTGGTATAAAAAAAATATGACATTCGTTTTACAACAGAACACTTTTATGAATAAAATAGTCTTTAATTGTCTAATAAGTGTGTGATGGTTTGTGTTAATCTGCGATGTTATGTGGTAAAAAGACATGTCTTCATTTTAAGATCTTCTAGGGGCATACATTTTCATTGCAATGACCTGTAATCATATGGTAATGAGACTTAATAAAATTCATTTTGTTTGTATGCTCTGGGTCATTTTTTCGTACGTCTGTCCAAAATCATCGTGGTAGAGAATGGCTTGGAATTCGGCAAGGTTGTTCATTATGAAAAATTGTACGTCTTATAGGTTTTTCACACACACACACACTGGACTTATTTTCCTGCATTGGATGCGGGAACTTTTTGGTCCTCATGCCACATTCCTACATTTTACGGCGTAAAAGGTAGAATGAACGGTCTCCCTTCCCAACCCCTGGATATATTATGTCATTATGTGGATTGGCGTTGCTCGTATCATCGTCTAAAACACAAAACCATTACAAACTTATATATAATTAAGTTCAATCTACTTTTTTAAAAACTTGGTCTTAAAAGCTCGATTCGCCTACAAAAGACAGTAGAGAGATCAAACTAAATATTTTAGACAAAAACAAAGCAAATAATATGTTACGTTTATATGAAGAGCAGGACGAAACAAATATATTTTACATGTTTTGCCATTTTTTTTAAAAAGATTAAATCTAGTTTGGAGTTGTGATCTGTAGTATTAAAATGCACTCAAGCTGTTACAAATACATTTTCTGCATATTTTAAAATCTACATATAAGTTTATATATATTTCCCGTCTATGATATTGTCTGTCTTTCAGGTATAATCTTAAAAATGATATGAGAATATGAGTTTTTGAAAATTTTAAAAGATTTTCAAATATTCTTCAAACAATCTTCTTTGTTGGTCTATATAAGTGTCATAAGTTTTGGGTTTTGCTTTGTCGTTAATGAAATGTTTCATCTTTTCATCAGAGTTGTCTTATAAAATAATACGCTCATTCATGTAACATATTTGATATGATTCGCTAATTTCGTGCCCTTTGAATACAAGCAGCAGGAGATGGACTCCATTAATTGGGAAGTAAAGATAATGAAGATGTGAATTTCAAACAGACAGTTCTTTGTTACAAGATAACAAAACGTTATTGTTTTATTCAATTCAATCATAACAAATTAATTAAAAGTAGATAAATATTTCATACTGCTGCTAAGGTTGAAACGCGCTGGTCGGTTTTTGATAGTGAAAGATGTCGGACGTGAACTGGAATCTGGTGAAGAATGATGATGATTGTACAGTATCACTTTTCACATTTTCTACAGAATTTGGTGAGTGTAGTTTTTTTTTAATGTAAATAAAAAACTTGTGATTTTTTTTTTTTGTTATAACACAAAGTATTACACGTTAAAGGGAAATACCGATAATGTCAAAGCAAGGGTTTGATAAAGTGTTAGAAAATTGTTATTAGTGTTATTTTAACAAAAAATATTATTGCTTATGAATTACATTTTGTACTCTGTCTTTCATTAAATGTTTCGATTGAGAGATGTAAGATCAAGACGTCCGAATAATTCCAATTTACTATGCTAGTTCATCAGTGATTTCTAAATGACCGGACCACCATGCGTGTTGAATTTTTAGCTAATCGGACAACCAGCTTTATTGGTCGTAATCTATTGTTTAATTTCCCACAGAACGAATGTGTTTTCTGTGAACAAAGTTTGCACTTAAGTGTTAACAGGTTTTTAAAAACATGCACTTCCTTCTAGAAATTAACGAGTTTTTAAAAACATTGAACAATCTTTTCGCATCCAAGCTTAAACTATAAAAATCGGTATTTGATATTAACTCTGATGCGTTACTTGAGCATTAATCCATATAAGAAATAAAGAATTATTTAATATATATTTCAATCAACTTCATAATCTATAATGTTAAGAGCAATTAGGGGATTTATATTTTACATATATTTTTTAGAAAAAAAAAACAACCTCCCCTCAAGTTAAATTGTCGGGACTGAACACACAATCAATTGAATTATCAAAATCAATAAATAACTGACTTAATTTAAAAGAAATATAAATCTAAAATCTTTTTTTAAATAAAAAAAAATGTTACTGTTTCTTGATCTTCAGGCTTTTTTTTATCTTTGTCCTTAAATGGACCCCATCAAGATCATACAAGTTTACGTTTTTCGTTCGACGCAGGGCCAGATATTAATTGGTCTTGTCGGATTCATAAAATTTCACTCATTAGATGTCTATCTCCTATTTTAACATTCAGCTGACTGATTTTAGGATGCTCACTGTTTGTTGTTTGTCATATCGAAACTGAGTATTAAAACCCTTGTTAGAATTTTTTTTTATAAATTACAAAATACATTTTCAATGTCTCATACTTTAATCATAATGTAGAAAATTCATTTTGTGAAACTGTATGCATTTTTAAAATTTAAAATTAAAAATTCGTTCGAAACTGTATGCCCACGCATAAAACGAAAGTCAAGATATAATAAACTGGGTAAATTTTAAGCCCCGAGTACATGGGCGTTCACATATCTTATTATTGTTAAAGTCCAGGATTAATAGTAGCTGTGATATTCGTTACCAAAAAAAATGTGACAGATGCACGGACGCACTCACACACGGACAGGCGGACACCGGCATTTCTATGTTCCCGCTCCGCGTTGCAGCGGGGAAAAAAAATAAAAACGATGTAAGCACCTTTGACTTAGAAAAGCCTTGGCGACAAGATTTGCAAATTTAGGTACAAATTTAAAAATAAAAAGAGAAGAAAGGACGGATAAAAAAATGATATGCATTCCTTATTTTTGATATGTTTGTCAAAATGGCTCAAGTAAAATCGTGTAAAATTAATAAATCAAAGTTCTTTATGAAAAACAAAATTTTCATATCAAACGTGACTTAAAAAGACGCAAAATAAATGAAAATTAACAGAACGACACATTATACATGTCTGTTGCTTTTTTGAATACGTTTAAATCTTTATAAATGTTAAGGTACAGGACAAGAAATATCAAACACAGGCTTTAGTGTGGGACATATTATCAAATTATCTTTTATTTAACTGTTTGTTTTTGTGTGTGTTCTTTTTAGAAATGATCGGGGAAGAGGAACACGAGATAGTGGCTAAACATGAAAAGGGTTGTGTTGAGAAGATTGAAGCAGTTGGATCAGATAACATACGTGTAAGTAATCTGAAAGCCTCTATTTTAATTTACATTTTCTGCGATGATTTGCCTAAAAAAAAAAGCATCGTCTTTTTGTAGGATACTGGCTTGTCGTATACTCACGGAAAAAAGAAACTGTACATGTCTATTGGAAATCAATTATACCCATATTTCTCTTAATTAGAAAATCGTAAAAATACAGTTATCGAGTTGAAATTTTCACTGAATTTTGAGTGGACCATGCAGAACATTTTTGGGTAAAAATCCGAAAAAAATTCCAGTTTCTGAGATTCAAAAAACACTTTTTTAACCAAGAAATGCAAAATCAAAATTTTCACTCAAAATTTAACTCAAAGGAGTAACGTTATTTGGTGAAAATCAGCTAAAAAACTCAATTTCAAAAATGTGCATTGTTTCCAAAGTGTGATTTTGTGAATTTCAAATTGACACTACCTGATTTCAAACTGCAAACAAAAAATCTTTTCAGGGTCTAAAATGATTTTTTTTTCATGATCTTGAGAAAAATGATTTTTCAATACTTTTTTGATAAAATGTATCAAATACTTAATACAATTTTGAATTTGTGATTTTTCAAAGTGATGCACAGTTTTTTTTCTCCATTAGTATATTTGATGCAACGCTAGCGGTAGATTTTACAATTCAATGCTGTCGTTTCGATAAGCCGTCTTTCTATTGACTGTTCCGTCCGTCAGTCCGTCAGTCTGTCTGTGATCAAAATTTTCGTAACAAATCTCAGCTATTATTAATTGTAGGCTTTTGATATTTGGTATGTAGCTTCAGGTGGGGGTCCCATATGGCGGGATACGTTTTCAGGTCTGCTGTTCATCTACTTCCTGTTAAAAGAGCCGACTTAGACTTTTTTCACTAAATTTACAGGGTTGAAAATTTTCGTCACAGATTTCTCAATAACTGTTAATTGTAGGTATTTGATATTTAGTATATAGCTTCAGACAGGGGTCCCATATGGTGGGAATAGTTTTCAGGTCTGTCGACCATCTACTTCCTGTTTAACGAGCTAACTTAGACTAATTCACTAAATTTTCAGGGTTGAAAATTTTCGTTTCAGATTTCTCAGCAACTATAAATTGTAGGTATTTGATATTTGGTATGTAGCTTCAGGTAAGGGTCCAATATTGTGGGATACGTTTTCAGATATGTCGATCAACTATTTCCTGTTAAAAGAGCTTACTTAGATTTTTTCACTATATTTTCAGGGTTGAAATTTTCGTTTCAGATTTCTCAGCAACTATTAATTATAGGTATTTGATATTTGGTATGTAGCTTCAGGTGGGGGTCCCATATGGTGGGATACGTTTTCAGGTCTGTCGATCATCTACCTCCTGTTTAACGAACCGGCTTAGACTTTTTTCGCTAAATTTTCAGGGTTGAAAATTTTCGTCACAGATTTCACAGCAACTATAAACATAGTCTTTAGGAGTCCCATTTGGTGGGATACATTTTTAGGTCTGTCGCTCTTTAATTTCTTGTTTAAGCAGTGGACTTGGAAATAAAACAACTCAAACTTTTTTTATTCCTAACTGGAAATAGATAATATCTGTCCATAATGTTGACGCGTGGGGTATGTGAGCGTGCTCACTAAGGTTCTTTCATTATTTTTGTAATTACAGTCAAACCTGTCTTAACGACCACCTGTATTCAACGACCTCCTGTCTTGAGCGACCCTTTTCATTCCCCCCCAACAGTTTTTACTATGTTTTGCACCTGTATTCAGCGACAACCTGTCTAACGCGACTAGCGACCATGATTTTAGTTCATAAACGACCATAAATCCTCCGTTATGCGACTTTTTATTAACCGGAAGTTGTCAGAAAATCAGAAATAATGTACGAAAATCGCCGCGTTTCGTTCCCCGTCAAAAACATACTCCCAAATGGAAGCAAAATTTTTGAAAGTTAACAGACTGTACTAGGTGAAGTTTAGCAGCAGGAAGGACTGAATTTCCACATGTAGATTTGTTTATGTATTAAGTTGGCAATGATGATTAAAACTGAACAACTCTGGGGATGGAATTCAGTCTCATCGTCATAATAAACAATCTGTTCCACAAACTTTCAAATGTCAACGGTGGATGAATTATAAAATCCAAGGTTAGTTCATTCAGTCCTCTAAAATTACTTTAGCCCTTACAACTCTTGTAATTGGTAAACAGTTTTATCAGTATAATAATTTATCTGTCCCTTAAACTTTGAGTTTTTACTGGTGAATGAACTATATTTACATATACTCAAAGGTTAGTCCTACCAGTAACTGCATGTTGGTAAATAAATGATATATGTATTTACATCAATTCATAGGTTATTCCTACATGAAGCTGCCATCATAAATTATTTTGCCCCTTAGGCCTATCAGTACCTTGCAGGCATACAAAAAAAACTTAAGATTTTGGCATGGATAGTATGACCGATTCCAAACCTGTATTCAGTGACCACCTGTCTTATGTGACCTTTTTTACCTTGTCCCTTCAAGGGTCACTTAAGACAGGTTTGACTGTATATACAAGTATTCGGAACAGAAATCTAATAAATTATAAATCAGGAATTTCTGGATGAATCATCATTTTTAACTTAGAAACGTTGATGTAAAACATATTTTTTGTTTTGTTTTAGTTCACACTGAAAAACAAGGAAGAATTGTGCCTCAGACTTAAACAATTTAGCCTTGACAGTATATTCTCTGCACTAATAGGACAGCATACTTCAACAGAACAGTTCATAAAAGACTATCACAAACATGCACCAAACCCGTTGTTAACAGTTTATTCTTTCAAAGATGATGAAGATGAAATAAGAAGTTTCCCGGATGATATAAGTGAGCCAAAAGCAGTCGAAGCAAGTAGAAGATACAGTGAGCAGTATACCGTCAATATAGAGAACTTGATTGAGCCTGACGACAAGTACTCTAGATATAGAGTTAGAAATATCTCAGAGTCAAGAGTATCATCACTTGCTAAAGATATGATGCAGACCGCAGAAATGCCGTGGACAGGCCCACCTTTAAGTGTTTTAGCTGTAGATGTCAATAGTTACGGAGAACTCCAGGCGCAAGGGATACAAAACACAAAGTATATCATCCTTGATGGCAACCATCGCTACAGAGCCATGGTTCTTGCCAGGAAGCTAAGTAAGAGCCCAATCTACAGCAGTGTGCCCTGTGTGATCTACATAAATATGTCAGTTGAAGAAGGCCTTAAGATTGGTTGCGAGGGGAACAAAATGGCAGAAAACGTGATGAAGATGACAGATTTTGACAGGGTCAAATTATTTCGGTCGCAATTTCCAGCCTCAGACGACATTATTCGTCAAAGACTAGTTCTTGATAAAGACCTGGCTAAAATGTATAACATTTTTGGCATCACAACGGTGAGTGCTTTTAAATGGAAAGACTTATTATCTAAGATCACTCCTGAGCCTTTTTTTTATCAAAATGTTAGGATTTGTGATTAAAAAATTAAGATAATTGACCATTTATCACTTAACAATAAGAAAACCTTTTAGGTCCTTGTTCTTGTTTACAAAATTTAGGATGCAGAATTTCATGATTTTACCTTTATATTTCTATCATACTTTTGCATTTTTCGTTAGTCTGATTTTTTTCTTTTTAATATTACAGAGAAAAGAGAAACTGGCATTTCAGCCTATTACGGCACTTACAAAGTTAAGCGTCAGGTGTTGGAATATTGTCGAGGGAAAGTTTGAGGCCAACATTAATATGAAAGCCTCGTCTTTCAATTGCCTTGGTAAACTGTCAGAAGAGGAAATCTTCACCTACTTAAATGAAGCAAAGGAATCTAAAGATTTCTTACTACATTTGAGAAGTGCATGCAAAGAGAAAAAGAGTGCAAAGGTAAGAATAATGTTGATTGTGATATTGTATATTTAAAAGCCTTTTTTTTGCTAACAAACTCAGCTGACCCCCATCGATTTAGCTTTAATGAAAAGTTAATCAAATGATTCAAATGATTCCAAGATATTGCATATTACAAGATATTAATTGTTATGTATGTTTCAAATCTTCGGTCATGAAAGCCCACACATAAAAAATGAAATATTTACAAACATGAAACTCAAATAATAAAGCTTGATTTACTTTTTCACTGAAATTGAAAAGAACAGATCTATACCTTTTTTTAAAGTCAAAGCATTACAAACAAAACTACCTCGTTTAAAAACGCAATTAAAAAAATATTTGATCCGCCAAACTAAAGGTGACGCGACTCTTGGCAGCAGATATAGAATGATTTCAAAATCTTGACTAGACATGAATTAACCATGTTAACTTTTTAATACAATTATATATGGAAAATTTCCAAAAAAAAAACATCCATCGCTTTTCAAAAGACATCATGGATGTTTTCAATATTAAAACTATTTATTTCTGTTATTTTTGTCCTTATTACAGAAATCGTTGCCTTTAGAGTTGGAGTTCTTAGAAGACATGATAAAAGTAACAAGTGGAAAAAAAATTATCTATGGAAACTATATTAAAGTAATTATTGACGGAGAATCAAATATTATAGAACCAGAAGTTTTAAAGGCCCTTTTGAAGAAGAATGGTAAATTAATAATCCATTTTCGTTTTTTAAGCTAACTTAACTGAGTGAACATTTTAATGATTTGCATTTCATTAATGTTTTATTTGTTTATTGAATCAAAACCTTTAATTGTATTTCCATGATTTATATGTTTCGAAAGAAAACAAACCATTCCATTGTAAATTGTGTTTATTTATTTATTGTAATCATGAAAATTAATTTATTGAAAAAAAAACAGAGCAACATTTAGTTCGAAATATGCAAAACCGTTACTAATAAAGGTACTTTTGAGTTGCGTTTTATCGCCAAAGTATAACTTTTATTCATTTTTGTCCTATATCGATGCCAAGACTTATATTGCGTATTCACAGATTCGCCAGAAGACACGACTTAGCAAAAGGGGACAAAATGCTATTAATCTAAAAAAAAAAAAAAAAAAAAAAAAACAAAAAACAACATCAACAGCATAGTAATCCACATTCAGTATGTCCATTAACCCACCATTTCGTTTAAAATGCCTGTACCAAGTCAGGACCATTGCGATCCACCAATTCTCCGTATGACTGATTCGTTTTTGTAATTTTCTCTGGACTATGAGATTGATCATTCAAGTTATTACCTTTATTGAATTCTCTATAAATTTTTCGTTTTATTTGCAGAATCACCGGAAAGTCCAGTGCACCAAGTAACAGGATCATCGTCGAAGGGTAAGAACAAATTATTATTGTCAGAAATAACTAGTGATTACAAAATGTCTTAAATTATGGCAAGCCAAAGTAAACAAAATATATATTTTCTAATATTTCAGATTCAAATCTTCATATTTGAAATTTATTTTTAAATTAATATTTTTTTTTAATATGAGTAATATCAAATGCATGTATGGATGTTAAATAAAGATCCGAATCGTAACAGAACCGATGACGTTGACTTTCTCTTTATTCACAGATTCGTCAGAAAACATACACAAGGCAAAGAAGAGGCCATTAAGTGTATCTTTGATAGGTAAATATATTGTTAGAGGACCGTTGTCTTTCATTACTGTCAAAAATGTGCAAAAAAACCCCGAAAACATCGATCGTCATGTATTTTGCTTTTCGTTGTCAAATAAAACACGGTCCGATAATTCAATGTACCATAAAAATATTAAATTCAAACATTACCGAAAAAAAGTATTTCGTAAACAATTATGTTGTATTGCAATCAACCCGTGTCTTTTCGTTATTAAAATTTTTTTTTCGTTTTATTTGCAGAATCACCGGAAAGTCCAGTGCACCAAGTAACAGGATCATCGTCGAAGGGTAAGAGCAAATTATTATTGTCAGAAATAACTAATGATTACAAAATGTCTTAAATTATGGCAAGCCAAAGTGGACAAAATGTTTATTTTCTAATTTTCAGATTCAAATCTTCATATTTGAAATCGATTTTTAATATTTTTTTAAATATGAGTAATATTACTACATATATAATTTTATACTTCCTATGTAACTTATATTAATTGTTATTACATTGTGTTAATTGCTCTGTATCATGCCCCTTGTGGGCCCATGCTTTTGGTTAATAAAACATTCTTCTTCTTCTTCTTCTATATGCAAGAAAAAAAATGAAAAAGAATTTTGAAACAATTATGCGATATTGCAATCAATTTGCGGTCAGTTTGTCTATTCTCTTTTAATTTTTTCGTTTTAATTGCAGAATCACCGGAGAGTCCAGTGCACCAAGTAACAGGATCATCGTCGAAGGGTAAGAGCAAATTATTATTGTCAGAAATAACTAATGATTACAAAATGTCTTAAATTATGGCAAGCCAAAGTGGACAAAATGTTTATTTTCTAATTTTCAGATTCAAATCTTCATATTTGAAATCGATTTTTAATATTTTTTTAAATATGAGTAATATTACTACATATATAATTTTATACTTCCTATGTAACTTATATTAATTGTTATTACATTGTGTTAATTGCTCTGTATCATGCCCCTTGTGGGCCCATGCTTTTGGTTAATAAAACATTCTTCTTCTTCTTCTTCTATATGCAAGAAAAAAAATGAAAAAGAATTTTGAAACAATTATGCGATATTGCAATCAATTTGCGGTCAGTTTGTCTATTCTCTTTTAATTTTTTCGTTTTATTTGCAGAATCACCGGAAAGTCCAGTGCACCAAGTAACAGGATCATCGTCGAAGGGTAAGAACAAATTATTATTGTCAGAAATAACTAATGATTACAAAATGTCTTGATTTAAAGGCAAGCCAAAGTGGACAAAATGTTTATTTTCTAATTTTCAGAGTCAAATCTTCATATTTGAAATTGATTTTTAATATTTTTTTTGATATGAGTAATATTACTACATACATGGAAGAAAAGAAATGAAAAAGTATTTTGAAACAATTATGCGATATTGCAATCAATTTGCGATCAGTTTGTCTATTCTCTTTTAATTTTTCGTTTTATTTGCAGAATCACCGGAGAGTCCAGTGCACCAAGTAACAGGATCATCGTCGAAGGGTAAGAACAAATTATTATTGTCAGAAATAAATAGTGATTACAAAATGTCTTAATTTATGGCAAGCCAAAGTGGACAAAATGTTTATTTTCTAATTTTCAGATTCAAATTTTTATATTTGAAATTTATTTTTTAATATATTTTTTTTAATATGAGTAATATTACAACATGTATGGAAGAAAAAAAACCTGAAAAAGTATTTTGAAACAATTATGCGATATTGCAATCAATTTGCGGTCAGTTTGTCTTTTCTCTTTAATTTTTTCGTTTTATTTGCAGAATCACCGGAAAGTCCAGTGCACCAAGTAACAGGATCATCGTCGAAGGGTAAGAGCAAATTATTATTGTCAGAAATAACTAGTGATTACAAAATGTCTTAAATTATGGCAAGCCAAAGTAAACAAAATATATATTTTCTAATGTTTCAAATTCAAATCTTCATATTTGTAAAAAAATTATTTATGAGTAATATCAAATGCATGTATGGATGTTAAATAAAGATACGAATCGTAACAGAACCGATGACGTTGACTTTACTCTTTATTCACAGATTCGTCAGAAAACATACACAAGACAAAGAAGAGGCCATTAACTGTATCTTTGATAGGTAAATATATTGTTAGAGGACCAATGTGCACAAAAACCGAAAACATCGATCGTCATGTATTTTGCTTTTCGTTGTAAAATAAAACACAGTCCGATAATTCAATGTACCATAAAAATATTAAATTCAAACATTACCAAAAAAAAGTATTTCGTAAATGATTATGTTGTATTGCAATCAACCCGTGTCTTTTCGTTATTAAAATATTTTTTTCGTTTTAATTGCAGAATCACCGGAAAGTCCAGTGCACCAAGTAACAGGATCATCGTCGAAGGGTAAGAACAAATTATTATTGTCAGAAATAAATAGTGATTACAAAATGTCTTAAATTATGGCAAGCCAAAGTAAACAAAATATATATTTTCTAATGTTTCAAATTCAAATCTTCATATTAGAAATCGATTTTTAATATTTTTTTAAATATGAGTAATATAACTACATATATGGAAGAAAAAAAATGAAAAAGAATTTTGAAACAATTATGCGATATTGCAATCAATTTGCGGTCAGTTTGTCTATTCTCTTTTAATTTTTTCGTTTTAATTGCAGAATCACCGGAGAGTCCAGTGCACCAAGTAACAGGATCATCGTCGAAGGGTAAGAGCAAATTATTATTGTCAGAAATAAATAGTGATTACAAAATGTCTTAATTTATGGCAAGCCAAAGTGGACAAAATGTTTATTTTCTAATTTTCAGATTCAAATCTTCATATTAGAAATCGATTTTTAATATTTTTTTAAATATGAGTAATATAACTACATATATGGAAGAAAAAAAATGAAAAAGAATTTTGAAACAATTATGCGATATTGCAATCAATTTGCGGTCAGTTTGTCTATTCTCTTTTAATTTTTTCGTTTTAATTGCAGAATCACCGGAGAGTCCAGTGCACCAAGTAACAGGATCATCGTCGAAGGGTAAGAGCAAATTATTATTGTCAGAAATAAATAGTGATTACAAAATGTCTTAATTTATGGCAAGCCAAAGTGGACAAAATGTTTATTTTCTAATTTTCAGATTCAAATCTTCATATTAGAAATCGATTTTTAATATTTTTTTAAATATGAGTAATATAACTACATATATGGAAGAAAAAAAATGAAAAAGAATTTTGAAACAATTATGCGATATTGCAATCAATTTGCGGTCAGTTTGTCTATTCTCTTTTAATTTTTTCGTTTTATTTGCAGAATCACCGGAAAGTCCAGTGCACCAAGTAACAGGATCATCGTCGAAGGGTAAGAACAAATTATTATTGTCAGAAATAAATAGTGATTACAAAATGTCTTAAATTATGGCAAGCCAAAGTAAACAAAATATATATTTTCTAATATTTCAGATTCAAATCTTCATATTTGAAAAAAAAATATTTATGAGTAATATCAAATGCATGTATGGATGTTAAATAAAGATCCGAATCGTATCAGAACCGATGACGTTGACTTTACTCTTTATTCACAGATTCGTCAGAAAACATACACAAGGCAAAGAAGAGGCCATTAACTGTATCTTTGATAGGTAAATATATTGTTAGAGGACCGTTGTCTTTCATTACTGTCAAAAATGTGCAAAAAAACCCCGAAAACATCGATCGTCATGTATTTTGCTTTTCGTTGTCAAATAAAACACGGTCCGATAATTCAATGTACCATAAAAATATTAAATTCAAACATTACCGAAAAAAAGTATTTCGTAAACAATTATGTTGTATTGCAATCAACCCGTGTCTTTTCGTTATTAAAATATTTTTTTCGTTTTATTTGCAGAATCACCGGAAAGTCCAGTGCACCAAGTAACAGGATCATCGTCGAAGGGTAAGAACAAATTATTATTGTCAGAAATAACTAATGATTACAAAATGTCTTAAATTATGGCAAGCCAAAGTAAACAAAATATATATTTTCTAATATTTCAGATTCAAATCTTCATATTTGAAATTTATTTTTTAATATATTTTTTTTTTAATATGAGTAATATTACAACATGTATGGAAGAAAAAAAACCTGAAAAAGTATTTTGAAACAATTGTGCGATATTGCAATCAATTTGCGGTCAGTTTGTCTATTCTCTTTAATTTTTTCGTTTTATTTGCAGAATCACCGGAAAGTCCAGTGCACCAAGTAACAGGATCATCGTCGAAGGGTAAGAGCAAATTATTATTGTCAGAAATAACTAGTGATTACAAAATGTCTTAAATTATGGCAAGCCAAAGTAAACAAAATATATATTTTCTAATATTTCAGATTCAAATCTTCATATTTGAAAAAAAAAATTATTTATGAGTAATATCAAATGCATGTATGGATGTTAAATAAAGATCCGAATCGTAACAGAACCGATGACGTTGACTTTACTCTTTATTCACAGATTCGTCAGAAAACATACACAAGGCAAAGAAGAGGCCATTAACTGTATCTTTGATAGGTAAATATATTGTTATTCGACGCTTGTGACAATAAAATTGATATTCGCCACCACTATAATTTATCCCAATATTCAACACCTCATCACTCCATCGTTTATTTGATAACCCTTTTTCTGATTCATTTGTAAATCTTATATAATTTTACTACGTTACTTGTATGCATATTTAAAGCAAAAGGACGAGTAGAGCCTACCGTCCGCGTTAAAGCGACTGGCTTTTATTATTGTGGTTTACATTAAATTTCACTTGATTATATGCGGGCCCATATCGCGTACACTTACTCCACATCTCAATATCTTCTCTCTGTAACACTGTTGATCAATCTTATTTTTGATAAAACGATTATTTGACCTTTTCCTATTCACAGATTCGTCAGATGACATGGTCAAGCCGAAAAAGACGTCACCAGTGATCTCTTTAGGTAAATATATATATTGGTTGAAGAACGAAGTGATGAATCACTGTCAAAGGTGCCAACAGTCGCCATGTTTCTATGTTCAGTAACAGTCTGACACCATTATCCAAAAAATAACAAAAGTATAACATCCAGTATGGGTGATCAAGCAATAAACTTGTTCCACGTGTTTGTGTACATGTTCGTTACTGATTGTCATACTTTATAAATTATGGTTTGCCCGGTTCTTGTCTAGCGCTCAATTAAAAAGATATTAATTTTAATTTTATTTCATCAATTGAAGCATAATATATATTCCGTTTAATTTGCAGAATCACAATACTCCTTGTTTTAATAATATAGTAAAGGGAAACCTTTTGAATAAAGGGAAAAAAATGTTGTAAATCTGTTTCCCTTTTTGTACTTTAATTCAAGGTTATAAAATAAATCTAACTTATATTACACTTTATTCACAGATTCGTCAGACGGAATTTCTAAGTCCCAGAATAGGTCATCACCGGTCTCTGTAACAGGTAAGACTTCATTGTTTGAAGGCCGAACTCTTGCGTTACACAGTAATTTAACGTAACTTCCACATTTATAATAACATTTGTAAAATGGACACAGTTGCCATGTTACGTAGGTATCTACTATCTGTTTACAGACATAGTTAATTTCAAGGATAGCAGGGGTAATCTGAGTTAGAAGGGGCTCACTTATTCCTTGTTTTGAACAATATATTTTTCGTTTCATTTGCAGAATCATCAGAGAGCTCATTGGTTGAAAAAGATAAGGCCTCAACTAAAAGAAATGATAATAAAATATAATAATGTTTTCGTTAAATTAATTAAAATTAGATATTACTAGTATGCATGACGATTCTGAACATGAAAATAGAAATTCTCCCAGAAGACCACCCTGGAATCTTTATATTCCTTGTTTAAAATTCATTTCTTATTTTATAGATAAACAAGACGCTCATATGGGAAGGAAGAAGAGGAAAATTATTAAAAAAATTATCTTTGATCCTGGTGAGTTTCTGGAAAAAATATTATAACCCGTGTATATGCATTATCAATGAAACTGTATATTAATTAGAAGCAAAGCAACATATATATAATGTACCCGGTATTTGCAGCAATCGTAATGAAGAATAAAGCATTGAATTTGTGTTTACGTGCAAAGTTTGTAATGTTTCAATGATCGATTCTCAATTTGTAAACTCAGAGGACGCATAGAACACACCGATCGCATGTCTTTAAAAGGGTATACCCGTTGTATCTGTAATTCAAGAAATTGTCAGCTGATAAAAAAACCTTGTATGTCTAATCCCGTTCGATACGAGTCCTAATGATTAGAGTGTTGTTCTTTATTTAATGTATCAATACATAATATGTTTGACGCCAAAATAAAGCATGCAACGCGACGAATCGCTATTAATGCTTTCTTAAATACATTTATCTTACATTTTTTTTATTTTGTCAGATGCAACATCATCACCAAAGAAAAATATAGAAGCAGCTGAAGAAGGTACTTACTATACGCTCCTCAGTATACGTGTTTAACCATGCACCGAATAATATTTGAGGAATACAAATTTTAAGGATCAAATGAGCGAATAAAACGTCGTTTGTTGTCATATTTCAGTGTTACCTCAACTACAGGTCGGATATATTGGAGTATTTGTCATGTTCTACTGTTCGACGTCAAGCTTTTCTAAAAAGCCGTACATTATGTTTTTAAATTACTTGTTGTCAAGTTGATAAGTATAAAAAAATGTGTTCTAAGCAGGGCCTCGATGGGACCCTATGCAACCCATTTGTATTGTATTAACATATAATGTCTTTTTTATATGACTGCAAAAAATGCGGACGTATAATGGTATGATATCATCGTCGTCGTTGTCGTCGTCTGCGTTGTCTGTTAACTTAAGTGTAACCATGATAACTTTAGTTATTTTTATCCGCTTGCTATGAAATTTGACAAAGATGTTCCTTTACAAAAGGCGTAGCAAAATTTATTGTCTGGAACTTTGTTGTCATTTGTACTATTACCATACGTACAGGGTTCGACATGTTGCGGTGAAATCATTTTTTTCGTGCAAAGTTAAAAATGTCTAATCATTTCTGAAAATCGTTATATGTCCCTTTATATAGGCAGACAAAGAACTTAATTAAATTGATGATTTATTTACTCTATAAATCACTTCATTGTGATTGAAATGGAATTATAGATACCAAAATCTAGTATACAATAAATATCTTTCAATAAATTGAAAAAAAGATTTATTTTGTAGAAAAGATTTTATTGTCATTTTCAGAAACTACAACTGATGAAATTACATTGGACAACATCACAGACATAGATGAAGGTAATATATTAGTAAATTAAAAGCATCTCGTATTTCTAGTAAAAGATGAATTAATGTTTAAATGATTCATGCAACTATCATACGTCACTGTTTCAACCTTTTGAAAAAACTGGAAAGTACAAATGATTAGGTAGCACTTGATGGGGTGTTTTTTTGTCTGAAGGTTGCGTGTTGTTGATGAACTTGACAAAGAGCATGGCACATACGATATAATACACTGCTTACTCAATCAAAGTTGAATTGAGACTGGAATTAGAATTTTTGAATAATTAATTAGCATTAAACGTTCCTTAATGCGGATATAAAATTGATACACTGTATTTAAGATCCATAGTGGCTAAGACAATACATGGACAGAAGTAGCTACAATAATGTAGCTCCTTTGACATCTTTGATTGGACAGAGCTACAATGCGGTTCTTTTACTCGAAATGGAACAAATCTATTTCCAACACAAACAAAGCTTCAAGATGGTTCGTAAATACCGACAACACTATGCATAATATTGAGTCAATAATTTTTTTTGTCGAAAGTCATAGGTATCTTTTAATTTGTTAAATAACCCACATTTTCAAAATTCTGGTCCTGAACTTCATTATAAAGTTCAGGATCAAGTGGCAAAATGTTGGAAAATTTCAACCGAAATACTATAAGCGATATTTTAAGACCAAATTGACGTCTAACGGATGGGATAATTTCGCTTCTGGTGATGCTCCGTTACGAGCAATAGGACCGCATTAAAATTGTAACTCCGCCCAATCAAAGATGTCAAAGGATCTATACATTTTAAGAGGCTAAAGACAATTACGGTTAAAAACGAAACACATAACAAACAAAATAAACCAACAGACAAAAAACTATGCAATCAGCCACATTAAGTGTCTGGTGAGTCAACACAAGAATAAGCGACAAACACTTCATAAAAAACTACTCAGCAAAAAAAGATGCACACGTTTGAGTGACAATGATTGTTTAACATTATCAAGGAAATCATGATATATGATCCCACAATCCCTCGGGTAACAAAACAGTTGTGATATATACATGACCTCCATAAACTTGCGGTGGAATATTGCTACTCAGCATATTAGGTCAGCACGTTGCTCAATCATATACCTTTGAATAAGGCCATTATTCATGATTATTTGCGTCACTACACATAATCATATAGTTTATTGAGGCAACAGAATGAAATTAAGGCATGGCCATATATTACAAGTTACAATACAAAAAGACAATATAAGGATGACTACGATCCTCATTAGTAGTCTCACTTTTAACCCAAACATTTACCGATTTATAGAAACTTATATATTATTATATGACAAATATTATCTTTTTTCAGATATCTGCTTTGAGAGATATCCATCAGATATTAAAGTAGGAGACTGGATTTTAATTAAGTCGCCCAAAGAGCATGCCGTTGATGACGAGTTAGCACCATGGATTGGTGTTACCACAAAATGTTCAACAAGAATGATCTATTTTGATTGGTGTGATGGCGACTTTACGCCAACATCGATTTGGCAAACGGGGACTTATATCCCAAAATCCGACAAAACCAGGATGGAAAACATTATTGCCAAATTTAGATGGAACTTTAAAACGGACCCAATGCCTAGTACCTTACAAAGTGCAATCCAAAAGCTATGGAATAGCTAGATCCTTCATATATATACTACTTGCTTTTGAATAATATTGTTACTTTATATATATTATGTTTGAAATGCAAACACTGAATTCGGTCAACATTTTACAGTACATTATTATTCATTATTATACTTAATTTATAGATTTGTATGTCTCATCTACGAAAGTAGGGGGCATATAGTGTTCGGGTCTGTTCGTCTATTTGTCCGTCGGTTCCTAATCAAGTTTACCTACAAGTTGATGTTAGTTTTCTATGTAGGAAGTTTGGTATCATCATGAAACTTTGAATATATATATAAATCAGGATATGAACATACAAAAATCATCATGAAATTGTTCCTGTCTCATCAACTTTATTGTTTATTGGTCGTAGAAAAACGGCAGTGTTATACTAAGGTTTACCTATAAATTGAAGTTGCTTTATTACTTGAAGGAAATGTGGTATCATCATTAAATTTTACATATACGTTAAAATATGAACAAACAAAAAATATGATGAAATTGTACCTGTCTCATTAACTTCATGGTTGATTGATCACAGAAAACGAGAGGGTGTTATACTTCGGTTTTATATCCCTATAGGTTGAAGTTATTTTACCATGAAGAAAGTATGGTATCATGAAGCTTTATAATTCATTAAATCGTCATAAAAGTATATTCTAGGTTTGGTGATTGCGGAGAAAAACAAGTGTTGCGAGATGGGACATTAGATCTTTTGGACATATTCTTTTTCTATATAAAATAAAGGTTAACATTTTAACTATTTGATAGAAATATAAACTCGTCTTGAACTGACCGAATTCAGTCAGCAGTTTGCAATTACTTATTGTGTTATGCATATAATGTCATTAAATAAAAACTGTTTCCTTTCTTAATGTAAAGTGAAATTTAATATAAATTGTGTTTTGACTGAATTCAGTCAAACCAACTTACTTTTATAGATTCAAAGTACCTAACCTTACTGCTTAACTAAATAACCAGAACTGTTTTATCTGATAATGACCGAATTCAGTCACAATTACTTATCATAATTAGGAATTGCTTTAATTCAGTAATAGAAAAGGTATTTAACATGAAATGCATGCACTTGTCTTTTAATTATTTCCATTAGAGACGCAATTATGATAATTGTTGTATATATTGACTGAATTCAGTCGAAGTTTGGAAGCTTGTGTTAACATATCATAAAACGACATTTGCTTATAAAATTTCGAAGATTGTGACCGATTTAAGTCAATAAAACTGCTTGTATGCTTTATGTAAATGAATTACTGCTTAACTAAATAACCAGAACTGTTTAATCTGATAATGACCGAATTCAGTCACAATTACTTATCATAATTAGGAATTGCTTTAATTCAGTAATAGAAAAGGTATTTAACATGAAATGCATGCACTTGTCTTTTAATTATTTCCATTAAAGACGCAATTATGATAATTGTTGTATATATTGACTGAATTCAGTCGAAGTTTGGAAGCTTGTGTTAACATATCATAAAACGACATTTGCTTATAAAATTTTGAAGATTGTGACCGATTTAAGTCAATAAAACTGCGTTTATGCTTTA
Organism: Arcuatula senhousia; assembly: GCA_963971305.1. Classification (NCBI taxonomy): domain Eukaryota; kingdom Metazoa; phylum Mollusca; class Bivalvia; order Mytilida; family Mytilidae; genus Arcuatula; species Arcuatula senhousia. The sequence continues at coordinate 17,442,558 of OZ020308.1, read as the reverse complement.
TGTAAATGAATAAATGATTCTTAAGAAATTGCTCTTACAGTTTACCTTTACAAAAACTACCCTTAAAAATGAATGACTGTCTTTAATGCTATAAAAATGCAAAGAATTGTACTATGACTGCCAATAAAAAGTATCAGAGGATATTAACTCACTAACCCAAAGCAATTGAAATGGGAATAGGACACAAAATGAACAAGTTAATTTATATTAAAAGCAAGTACCGATCGTTTATTTGATTTCAACAATACTCTCTTATAAGTTAGGATGAAAAATGTGTTTATAAAGGAGGGAATTATAAAAGATTTGACATTTCATAAAAATGACAAGTTAAATCAGAAGCTGTTAATATACCTCTGACCATTGTAGGAGTTCTCTGAAATTTAGGATTTCCACCCAATATTCATCGGTAGTATAACTGTTGGTCAAACCCAATTTCTTGGGATAAACATATAGTTCAGCAGTCCGTAACCTCTCCCTCTGGCTATCACTCAGGAACTGCAACATAGTAGCGGCCACCCTCCAATGGCATAAAAGAGCGGGACAGTTAATAGGTCGCAACCTTAACTCATCCGGCTGTGTCCACCCAGCCATTCTACATAACTTTTGTATGGCTGGGAAAGCAGCAACTGGAACTTCACACAACTCATACAGCTCGATGTATCTCGTACTCCATTGCCACAGGTCTGTGACATTGGCTCCACTCCCTAATATCCACTGGGCCATTTGTCCCAAAACCTCCATCTGTCGTATCTGATGTACTCCATTCCCAGGTTCCGCTGGGAAGGTAAAAGCAGATGACAAATGACACTTTACCTCGTGTCTCTTGATTGTTCTGTCTCGGACATCACATCCTGGCACAGGACACTTGGAGGATCTAGCTAACCATCTGCCCCTAACAAATCTGGCCTCCACCAGTTGGGCTATATCTGGTACTTCAGTACTCTCCTCCTTCTCTCTAAGCATTTGGTTCAACTCCTCCCGAGTGAATTCTGCTATTCCTCTTCCTCTCCCCCTACTAAAAGCAGGGTTCTTTATTCTCTTCTCCTGAGACATGATCTTTATAGTTTTTGGTTTATGACTACCAATAACTGAAATTAGAAATAACATCAGTATTAACTGCCTGGCTACCCTTTTTCTAGGGTTATTACAGTGGTAAGGTCTATTCATCTTTATTACCCCTACTGGTAACATATTACAGTTAAAATCGCCATTCCGACCTAGACTTCCTGTCCTGGTAACAGTGTACTTACATAGATCAAAGCCATCATTGGCCATTACCTCCAGGCCATCAGCCAACAGTGTTTCCTCTAAACTCTGTTCCTCAACTGGAAGTTTTACCCTTAACCCCTGCAAGTTCCAGGGAAGCTCCTCCTCACCTGGACAAGTCTGTCCACCAGATCTTGACTCCACTCCTCTGAGTAAGTTTACTTGCACCCTTGGGTCTTCTCTAAGGGACTCAACTTCTTGATATAGTTCACTGTAATCCATTCCTTGGTTCTCTTCTACCAGGACCCCATCTGTATCTGTCATAACACAGATATGTGGACTACTACTAGAACATATCACTCTAGGCTGAATAAATGTGGCTTTATCATCTACTGTAAAAGTCTCTACCATTACTGTGTCTATCGTAGTACCAATATCTTCGATTCCATCTTTACCTGATAACTTGACCTCTAAACTTGGCTGTACTACTGCACAACTTGGTATAGTTACCCTGTGAATCTTTGGTACAAATTCTTGAACACCCTCCACTTAAACTGGAATGGGACAAGCTTACCACAAAACTCTAATTCTCTTCTACCCATATGGATTGAAACATTGTGCTTCTCTAAGAAATCTAACCCCAGTAGCATTTCACACTCTAATGGTCCTATGTATAGTTCTTCTTTGAACCGCTCAGAATCTATCTCAAAATAAAGAGGGTCTATAACATTACAGGTCATTGTCATATTTCTCCCTGCTGCATGCAGGGTAGATGTTCTTACAACTTTTGGTTTGTATTTGAGACTGTCATATATGATGTCTTTCAAAAGTGAAACTTGGGCGCCAGTGTCTACTATTGCATTAACTGGTATACCTTGTATATCAACATTTACCCTGATCATACGGGCTGTACCCAACATCCCAACAGCTGCAGTATTAGATGCAAATTTACCATCTTTTTTACCCTCCTGAGAGGGAATGGGTTTGGCTTGATCTTGATTTTTATCTTTATTTGGACAATTTTTAGCAAAATGACCCTTCTGGTTGCAGGCATAGCAAATAACTTCAGACCTATCAAATTTCTGATTTTTATTCTGACCTCTTCCCCCTCTTCCTTTCTGGAAGTTCTTCCCTTCTTTAGGAGTAGGAGTTGACGGTTCCGTAGATACCACAGTAGAACTGGGACTAACATTGCGGTCTAATCTGTCTGAAATGTTTGATAATTTGTCCATCACAGTGTTGAATCTATCTTCCAGCTGTGTAATTCTTTCAAGGCAATTATCTCGTGATGTGGCTTGTACCCTGATATTGGTATCTGGTTCTGATATTAATACATTTGCTACCCCTATGTTGTTAGCAGATTGAATTGCCCGTTTTGAATGTTGATACCATTTAATGACATCAATCGCTGCGTCCATGCTTCTGGGTCTTGAATTACATGCATGCTGACCCGCTTCCATATCTTCACACCCTTGGCAAAATCTTAGTACTGCTTGTTCCATCATATGGTTCTCTGGTAATCCTTGGAAAGCCCTTGTAGCAAGGGAAAGGATCCTATCTGCCCAGTCTTCAAGCGACTCATTGTATTTTTGCTTGGTGGTAGTGAACTGTAACATTGCTGTCTCTTTAAGTTCTGAAAAGCCAAATCTCTTCTCAAGCTTTGACACCAATTCTCTAAATGGTGGTCTGACATCTCCCTCTACTAAAAGGGTGTAGTACTCACTGGCTTTACCTTCTAAACACCAGCAAAGTTGCTGACGTTTCTCTTCTTCAGTGCAGTGTGATGCTGCTGCCATCTCATTAAATTTGGTTATGAAAGCTTTCCAGTTTGTATCTCCTTTATATTTCAATGTTTTCATGGCTGAAAAAAAATTGGCATTTCTCTGGTTCTCATGACGGCGATTATAATCTATCCCTCTTTCTATTCTATTGGGGTTATAGTCTCTATTAAAGTGTCTCTCACCGTATTGACGGTTATTCTCATTTCGTCGTGGTAGTTCATAATGCTCCTCAGTAAAATCTGAGTAAGAACCTACTGATTCCTGGTCTGAATCCACACGTTCGAGCAAAGTAGTTCTAATTATATCATCTCCAGACGGACGTCTGGGTCCTGGTCTAGGCTCCACTGGCTGACGTCTTTGCGGTTGGGGCTGTACTGGTTCATATCTTCCAGGATGACTTACTACTGGCTGCGGCATGGTATGTGTAGGCTGGTTCAGATTAAAATTAGGAGGAGGTCGCGAAAAGTCCATGTTCGCAAAAGAATATGTGACTGTGGTGTTGTGAGGGTATACTGGTTGGGTAAGTTGGACTGGTGGTTGAATGTTCATAGGTTGATTTAAACTTCCCTGCTGAAAATTCAGATTGGGTACACTTGGTTGCAGCCCTGCATTAAACCCAATTGGAAATTGGGGTTGGACAGCTGGTGCATTAATTGTGTACATATAAGCAGGTTGAGGTGCTTGATAGGTCATGGTAGTTGGAAAACTTGGGAATTGACTTGAACTCACTGGTTGGTCACCTTGTGAAAACATATTCCCAGTGTTAGCCGGGTTGGAATTGTTCATTGTTTGACTTTGTGGTAATGTCATTGGTTGTGACATATAGTGAAACTGATTTATTGGAGCTTGTGTCATTGGGCATGGCATAGCTTGAACCTGATTTGTCGGAGCTAGTGTCATTGGTCGTGACATAGCTTGATTCTGATTCGTAGGAGCTAATGTCATTGGTCGTGACATAGCTTGATTCTGAAACATAGATTGATTGTTTGAAAATTGTGAATTCCCAGTTATGCCTGGGTTGGGCATACTGGTAACAGTGTTTTGAACCTGTGAAGTTTGTTGTTGCCCAGTAAAGTCTGGGTTGGACATACTGGCAACTGATAAAGGTTCGTTATTTCCCATGTGAGTGGGATTTTCACCTGATGGACTAAGAGAGGACAAACCAAATAATTGTTTCTCAGGCTCTAACATACCGGTTGGTTGGTTGTGATACAATGAACTGGCTACACCTGTTTGTTTTTGTGACTTGTATTCTTCACCTATATCACCTAATAAATCATATGTCCAACTATCATCATAACATTGTGATGTGCTTTGGTGTGAGTCTAATGCATACCCTTTTGAATCATTTGTGGGGTTTTGGACTGTACCAGTTGGTTGATTTCTGACTTCTTGTTTGATTTGTGAATTTTTCGGGTTGTCAGAGAAAGGTCCCCATCTTTCAAGACTAGCACTCAAGTCTTCATGTTTTCTAAAATCAACATGTACAAAAAGTCTTTCTGGTGCCCTTAAATAGGGAATACTACAAAATGTTTCCCATGTAAATGGGTCAGTTTCTCTTGTTCTGATTATGTAATCAGCTATCTGTTGCCCTACACCTGGCAACTTCAACAACTCCTCACGAGTGCACAAATTTATTTTTATTTTGTCTGTTGCCATTGTTTCTGTTTATTGTGACCCTTATAAGTAAAACTAAACTACTTTATTCAATAAACAAAACACACACAATCAAAATAATATCTTAATTTGTAATCCACGACAATGTTTACACTCAACGGAAATCACTTCCGGTCAACTCGGGAATGTTGTGTACACGTCACACAACCTTTGTTGACTACGCAAAATCGAATCTCACGATTTCGTGTCTACGTCACAGCCGCAACTGTGAAAATGGGTCAACGTTTACAATTCCCACAATAATAACAATTCTAGTTCATATACTCTAATATAAACTCTACTCTACCAGTAAATATCTCAATATTTTACTGCATACCAAACTTCAACCGCCGCTTACTCAATTTCCAATGAAAACTCTAATTTCACACCTGAGTGACGACTGGCGGGAACATGTGCTTCTTATCTTTGTCAATATCCTAATAAAAACACCTCGTCGCCATTATGGTAAAACTCCGGTGGTTATAATTGCACCCTGAGTTCACTCTACAATACAGTGGGTCCAAACTTAGGATAAAGTGTAAGATGCGTCTTACCTGTCCAAAGGTTCAGCAACAAGAAGACCGTTTCCGTGAGATCTCATTCGGTCCTCGGTTTTCGGCATCCATCAGCCAATCAGTGACTTGCAATCCGAATATTACCATGGTGACGATCTATTTATATCTAACGGAAACCCCCGTCTAATTTTACCACAACACACATTAGTCCACTATGGGTTGCGGTCAGGTTTTCCGCATTATATAGCCTGACGACCCCGGCATTCATTATGACAGGGCTTCCCCATTCGACATAAAAGCACCACAGAGCTTATGTTTGTAATTATCATATCCGACTCAAAATCAAATTTCTGTCTGTCTATCACCTGGAACACGGGGCACACACCCCAGTCGCTTTGTTGGGCTAAGCGGCCTAACCCCGATGTTAGATTTCTGAGCGCTCTAAATGCGCTGCTGTGGGCCTATTCACCTCCCAGGCCCGGCACGGGACATTTTTTGGATAAGGCTATAAGCACGTCACGGCGTTCGACGTAAACTTGTCAATCTGTTGGTCGGTTTACGGAAATTTAACATTGTCGGTCCGTACTTGCGTTCTTTTTTTCTTTTTTTTTTACCACGCACCTGCGCAGTTCGAACTTTCAAAACTATACACTTCCTGTTGACATTCGTTACATTGTTTTTAACAAAAAATAAAAGGTATGAGGCGTTTAATAGGGGACTTTCACAAACTTGTGAATAAAAAAGCAAAAATATTCTATACGATATAGATTACATACGCCGTTCGACTCTGACTCTTCTCTTTTATGTTGATTTTTTCGGTTGTTGGTGCATTGCTTAAAAACATGAACACACTTGTTTTGTCAAATAGCAATATTTTCAGAACATGTAATAAATTTTAGAATAACATTGGTTGCAACACATAAACAATTAGCCTTATGACCCTTAACTTGCATCCATTGAGGTATTCACTTCAGCTTCTTTAAATACTGGATTGTTTTTAATTGTAAATAGAACAGCCTGTGTGCTGCGCTGCTTTTTAATGTAAAGTGTGAGTATACTCTAATAGAGGGATG
>OZ020308.1:17195759-17436227 GCA_963971305.1 Arcuatula senhousia | reverse complement strand
CACTCAAGGATGATGATGATGATGATGATGATGTTAAGAGGATTAGATGTTTCACTTAAATATGGCATATGCATGAGGAGGGGGGGCGATGGGTTTATTCTCCGTTATTGGCAATTTTTATTTTTGTGAATTGTGATTTGTTGAAATATTTTTCCGTGCATCGTGATTGGATATTGCACCTGAACCGCTCTCATCAAAGTATTTTGTCTGTGATTCGCAGTGATACACAGTCAAACTTTTATCTGTGAAAAAAAAATTAGCCATATTTCATTATTTGCATTTTCAATTCTTATCGTGATTCCTGATCAAAACCCTATGAGATAATTTAGATCGATGGACTGAGATCTGAACTTTGAAGGATGATGTGCACACTTGACAAAGTCGTCCCATTTAACCACCTTGCCATATCACACAGTTGCTCTGGGGTCAGATCAAATTGGCCTGACGTCAGGATCTTAGTAAACTTTTACCAACAAGCTTGCATTGCTATGGGCCTGTTTGCCATCTTGAAATTGCATGGCTTTAGAGTTTTTACACCTCTGAAATCATAATTAGTTTTGAAAAAGATGTTGTCTTTACAGCTGATAAAACATTTTTGAAATTTGTAATTTCCAAATCATGTGGGATAAGATGATATTTTTCAGCAATTTTTCATAAGGATGAATCATAAGACTTTTTCTTTCCACGACTCCTGGTATTTGATTCCTAACTTGAGTAGTGACAGGAAAATTGTAATTTTTAATGATTAAATCCTATTTTGAAACTTCTGAAATTTGGCAGACTTATTACCATAAAAAGTTTTTCATCACTCATTTATCAAACATTTGTATATTATTAAAGTTGTTTATTTCCTGCCATTTACAGTGATGGCATTACCAGGTACTCCAAGGTATTGGACAACAAGGAAGAATATCTATGAACAAGCCATTGTCAGACATAGAGACCATGATGACCACCTCAGAGAACGTTGGGGAACAGCTGTCAACTATTTCCAAAAATCTGACATAGAGGCAAAGAAACAGACAAGCTGGGGTTCAGAAAAGAGCATGCAATCAAGGTAGATAGGAAATTAATATCAGACATATAGCCAAAGAAGCAGGCAATCTGAGGTTAAGAAAAGAGTATGCAATCAAGTTATATCAATACCTTTTTTTAGCTCACCTGACCCGAAGGGTCATGTGAGCTATTGTCATCACTTGGCGTCCGTCGTCCGTAACCTTTTTAAAACGTTAACTCCTCTGACACCATAAGTCCAATTGCAACCAAACTTGGTATGGTTGCTCATTAGCATTCGGTGCTTAGAACTGATGTGGGGATTTTCGATTCGTCGTAAAACATGGCCGCCATGGCTAAAAATAGAACATAGGGGAAAATGGCAGTTTTTTGCAAATAACTCAAAAACGGTGACAGATTTTAAAATTTAGATTGGGAACAAAAGTGATCAGCACCTCAAGATCTACCAGCTCTGAAATTTTGAAGAAAATTCAACTACCCATGTAGGAGTTATTGCCCTTTTTGTGGATTTTTTGCAAATTTTGCACCAGTTTAGCTCAATATCTTGAAAACTATACAAGATATTTCAGAAATTTGAATTGCAAATTGTTAAGCACATACATGTATAAGGGTATGTCACACAACCTATTTAAACAAGCTGCAAATTAAAATAATCCACAAAAGAAGACAGCAAGCAGCCTTCAATGTGACCAGTGGTCTCTACTTACCATCTTAAATTAAAAATATAATACATAAATTTCTATTGGTACCGATCCAAAAAAAATCAGGGAAAGATAATTAAATTTGATTGTTTTCTTTTCAGAGAGAAATGTATCCAATATTGTAGTAAAACACATTTTAAATGTGTCACTGTCAGATACCATGTTTTTTTAGAATTTTCACATTATCATACAAACAAGGTATTAATTTAACCCAGAATTATTTTAATATCCGGAAAAATCACTTTTCCACTTGCAATAACAACTAACCCAACTAAGGGGTTAGTCCATGCATGCATGGACTTGGTTAGTTTCTATATAAAACATGAATAGTAACTAACCTAAAGTTAGTCCATGCATGCATGGACTAACCCTTAGTATGGTTAGTTGTTATTGTAAGTGGAAAAGTGATTTTTAGCTCACCTGACCCGAAGGGTCATGTGAGCTATTGTCATCACTTGGCGTCCATCGTCCGTCCGTCGTCTGTCCGTCGTCCGTCGTCCGTAAACTTTTTAAAACGTTAACTCCTCTGACACCATAAGTCCAATTGCAACCAAACTTGGTATGGTTGTTCATTAGCATTCGGTGCTTAGAACTGATGTGGGGATTTTTGATTCGTCGTAAAACATGGCCGCCATGGCTGAAAATAGAACATAGGGGTAAAATGCAGTTTTTTGCAAATAACTCAAAAACGGCTACAGATATCTAAATTCTGGATATGGGTAAAAATGATTAGCACCTCAAGATCTACCTACCCTGAAATTTCGAAGAAAATCCAACAACCCATGTAGGAGTTATTGCCCTTTTTGTGGATTTTTTTGCAAATTTTGCACCTGTTTAGCTCAATATCTTAAAAACTATACTAGATATTTGAGAAATTTAAATTGCATATTGTTAAGCACATCAAGATCTACAAATTATATAATAGGGTCAACGTTGTAGGACCTTTCCTTTTAGGAGTTGTTGCCCTTAGAACGTCAAAATTGAGCATTTTAACAGCATTTCCTCATTACATGAAAAACTTTAACTCCTCTGACACTTTAAGTCCAAATGGAACCAAACTTGGTATAGTTGTTTATTAGCCTTAGGTGTATAGAACTGATGTGGGGATTTTTGATTGGTCATAAAACATGGCCGCTGTGGCTAAAAATAGAACATAGGGGTAAATGGCAGTTTTTTGCAAATAACTCTAAAACGGTGACAGATTTTAAAATTTAGATTGGAAACAAAAATGAGCAGCACCTCAAGATCTACCAGCTCTGAAATTTTGAAGAAAATCCAACAACCCATGTAGGAGTTATTGCCCTTTTTGTGGATTTTTTTGCAAATTTTGCACCTGTTTAGCTCAATATCTTGAAAACTATACAAGATATTTGAGAAATTTAAATTGCATATTGTTAAGCGCATCAAGATCTACAAAATATGTAATAGGGTCAACGTTGTAGGACCTTTCCTTTGAGGAGTTATTGCCCTTAGAACGTCAAAATTGAGCATTTAAAAGCATTTCCTCATTATATTGAAAAATGAAAACGTTAACTCCTCTGACACTTTAAGTCCAATTGGAACCAAACTTGGTATAGTTGTTTATTAGCATTAGGTGTATGGTACTGATGTGGGGATTTTTGATTGGTTGTAAAACATGGGGGCTGTGGCTAAAAATAGTACATTAGGTTAAACTGCATTTTTTTTGCAAATAACTCAAAAAGGGTGACAGATTTTTAGATTTTGATTGAGAACAAAAGTGATCAGCACCTTAAGATCAACCATATTGTCAGATGACTCCCTTATTAGGGCCCTATAGTAATCAGTCTGTCCGTCCGTCCGTGCGTCAGTCTGTAACAAATTCAGTTTTCCGGACTTTTTTTCTAAACGCTTATAGATAATGAACAGATTTTTGGTATGTAAGTTAACCTTGATGAGTTACAGATCAAGTTTTAGTTTCGTGCTGGTCCACAAATTTTTATGGGAGTTATGGCCCTTTGAACTTTGAAAATTCACTAAAATTTCAGTTTTCCGGACTTTTTTTCTAAACGCTTAGGTAGTAAAACACACTTCTAGATGAAACGTCAGAAACGTTCATAGCTTTGCAGCACATATGCTTCTTCCAATAACTATTCTAAAACTATATTTAACCTTATAAACACTTATCATACATCGTTGAATTCCTTACATTCCATAGATCTACCTATTATAAAGAAAAAGGCAGCGATACTACAATTAGGTCGTTTGTTTCCGTCGTTTCTATATTTACAAAAGCTCTTTGCAATGTACATACTTTCACTTTTCACTCGGGGGCTATATTCGGATTCTCAATCTTCGGATTTCCATCAAGACAATATGGCCGCGACCAGTAGATTATGTGTTCCGCTTCGGATTATATTTTAGTCAGTGTAGCATATCTTGCGTAGCTTTAGCGTAATGGATATTTGATTTTGGATTGCGAAAATTTACTTAATTGAATAAAGTTTAAAGGACAAAAATACTATTCGGACACCAAAAATAAGTTAAATCTTTCAAAAAAGTTGTACACAGCATCTTCGTTTTTCATGCTTTTATGTGGCGGTGTTTTAAAGCAACAATGCGATTCAACTAGATCATGTAGCGTACATGGCGTAGTCACTTTATCAGGTTGTGCACATGTTTAAGCGTACTTTCTTATAAATTTTTGACTGCAAAATGTTAATTCATTGAATAAAGTGTATTATCACAGACAGAAATAATGCTTATGCAAAATAGGTCAATCAGACACACACAATTCAAGCATTTTATTGATTTTTAGAAAATGACAAAATAGCCACATTGGGTCATTCGTCTGTCTTGATCTAGGTTATTTTAATAGGGATAAATCATTGAATAAAGTGTATTATCACAGACAGAAATAATGCTTATGCAAAATAGGTCAATCAGACACACACAATTCAAGCATTTTATTGATTTTTAGAAAATGACAAAATAGCCACATTGGGTCATTCGTCTGTCTTGATCTAGGTCATTTTATTAGGGATAAATAATTTTATCTATTTCTCACAAAGCTATTGCGGGATCCGGAAAAATAAACTTATTTGTCACAAGTTATTGGTTGTTCGAAAATGTTATCAATGCTTGATAATTTTGTCGATTCACCACACAGAGACCAATGTCGCCACAACTACAAACATGTCAGAAAATAATTTTAACTGTGCAGAACCACAGGGGCTTGGATTATAGAGTAGGGGGGCGACTTAAAAGTCAATATAAATGACCAGAACCCAAGCCCCTGTGTGCAGAACATGGATTGCAACGTTCGTGTATAAGTTTGCTTTAGTCTATATCATAAAGGGAGGGACAATCTTTGAATAGATGACAATCAAAAATATTTGAGCAGTGGCGGATCCGGGGGGGGGGGGGGGGGGGGGGGGGGGTTCCGAGATTGGAATTTTCCTCCTTTCCGACAAAAATTTCGCAAGTAACGTCTAGAACCACCCCCTTTTCGTCCTTCGTCCACAGCGGAATTTATGTGGACCTACCCCTTTCAAAAATTTCTGGATCTGGCCCTGTTTGAGTTGTAATATAATTTATTGCTATTAGACGTTAAACATTTAAAGGCATACATGTACATTGCAAATGTTCATATAGAGATCTACAATTGGGTTTAAACTTATTTCATATAATATTATATACTTCAAAATCATAGGCTGATCTGACAAATGATAACCATTAAAGTAGACGATAATTAGATGTGGAATAATTGTACGCCACACAACCAACATAAAGAAACGTGAATTTTAAAAATCACAATGGAAAACAGCCAACAGTCTTCAGCATGACCATAAGTCGCTGCTTGCCGTCTTGCATTGACCCAAGACTAAAAATACAAAAGAGGAAGAGTCCAGTTTCCTTTTTGGTCACACTTAGAAAAAAAGTCAAAATAACAATGTACAATGTTTTTTACATCTCCGCATGCTTGGAATGCAACTAAATGTTGAAAATAATAATATTATAAAACGAAAATTATAAAAATTTCTAGGCGCAAAATATATGTTTGATTTTCTTCTTCGGTATTCCCAGAATCCCGTTGGTAGCTTTTGTTCTCAGAATAATTTGAAGATTGAAACCTTTTTAACTGATTTAAAAGTATATATGAACAACAGACTGTGACATCTTTGATCCAATGGAGACTTTTGTACAGCTCGATGAGCTGAAGGTTTAAGCAAGCAACAGTTTTTCTCTATCTGCAATAGTTTCCTATTTCCTCCACTAACATAACCAAACTTTGATGCAGTTATTTTAAACTAAAAAGGAGATAGTACAATGCTTATACTGGATCTAAAAACAAATAATGTTTAGGATAAACACTTACATGACTTAGATTCATCGACATGGCTTAATTTTAGATCGATTTTATAGTATGTGTACAGCAAAGGCTACATATAGAATTCAACAATAAACTTTAGCAGGACCTAGAAATAATAAAGTATTTTTTATGTTACTAAAGCAGACCTTTGCTTTTTGTGTCCATAGCCGCTTGCTAGGCAATATGCATTAGAGTCCACACTTGTTACTTACAAAAATAAGATCTTTTCATTACAACCCGATAACTCCGAAAACAAATTATACATGCAAAAACACTAAAATTTACACATTTTTACCATAATTCAAGCCTAGATTAGACTCAAACCTGCACTAAATCCTCTATAGTGCTATACATGCTCTGAAAGTACATAAACCTGGCTGTTTATTAAAAGTAAAAAACCTATACATCGACCGGCTTATTTTTCAAGAAATGACGTCGCATTTTTTACCTTAAAAACAAGCATTAAAAAAACCGTTCAAAAGATCGGTAAAATAAAAATGACACCATGCCGGAAAAGGGACGCTAAACTTCCGTTTTTTCGAATATTTTTATACTTTGTCAAAAATATTACCTCTGAAAGATTCCCTATCAGTTGAGCACACTTTCGTTACTAAATTATAAGGCATTCTTAATTTATAGCTACTTAAATTCGACCTTTGTATTTTACTTTAGAAATTCTAGGATGTCACTCTCCGAAACTAACTTGTAAACAAAACCGAACTGTGTCTTACTACCTTAATAGATAAACAATTTTTTATGTTTGTAAGTTTTTTGTATATTTCAAAACTTGATTATATTTGGAACAAAATGATATTTGGCAATTTATTTTAGGTCATATATAAGCCAAGTTATGGCCAGTCAAAGTTGGAACCCTATTTTCACTTTTGACCGTAGTTTTGCAATATTTTTTGAAAAGTATATCATATCATGGTGTCTTTTTATTTCTTAGATGAAAATCAACATTTTTACACATTTTTTGTTATTTATTTATAAAATAATTGAAATTTACCTTTTAATTGATTATTTTTTAAAGTCCGGGGAGATTTTACCTATCAAATTAACACAGTTTGCAAAGTAAAGACCAAGTACGACAATTTTGAATATCGTGTTCCTAAGAGACAAAATCGTCACATTTTGCATAAAAATACGGAGTTTTGTCGAAAAAGTTCAGCAAATAAATAAGTATCCATACATTAACTTTATTTTAAAGAGATTTTGTCCATTTGGTCGTTTTCACCTTTAAAAAAAAACAGAATGATGTAGCTGAAAAGTTGGCAAAACGTTACGTAACGTTTTCGCTCGAAATATTAAAAATATGCTGTTTTGGTTGCTATGGCCTTTTTTCAAAGACAACTAATATTTTCCAATTTTTTAAAAAACTAATCTATTGTATATTGATATAGCTTTAATTCCACCAATTAACATGGGTATTTAGTTCGAGTTCAATGCTTGTATAATTGTTGACAATTACGTTAATGGTAGTAAAACACACTTCTAGATGAAACGTCAGAAACGTTCATAGCTTTGCAGCACATATGCTTCTTCCAATAACTATTCTAAAACTATATTTAACCTTATAAACACTTATCATACATCGTTGAATTCCTTACATTCCATAGATTATCTTCCAGTTAGTTGTTACTTACAAAAATAAGATCTTTTCATTACAACCCGATAACTCCGAAAACAAATTATACATGCAAAAACACTAAAATTTACACATTTTTACCATAATTCAAGCCTAGATTAGACTCAAACCTGCACTAAATCCTCTATAGTGCTATAAATGCTCTGAAAGTACATAAACCTGGCTGTTTATTAAAAGTAAAAAACCTATACATCGACCGGCTTATTTTTTCAAGAAATGACGTCACATTTTTTACCTTAAAAACAAGCATTAAAAAAACGTTCAAAAGATCGGTAAAATAAAAATGACACCATGCGGGAAAAGGGACGCTAAACTTCCGTTTTTTCGAATATTTTTATACTTTGTCAAAAATATTACCTCTGAAAGATTCCCTATCAGTTGAGCACACTTTCGTTACTTAATTATAAGGCATTCTTAATTTATAGCTACTTAAATTCGACCTTTGTATTTTACTTTAGAAATTCTAGGATGTCACTCTCCGAAACTAACTTGTAAACAAACCGAACTGTGTCTTACTACCTTATAGATAATGAACTGATTTTTGGTATGTGAGTTAACCTTGATGAGTTACAGATCGAATTTGAGTTTCGTGCCGGTCCACAAATTTTTATGGGAGTTATGGCCCTTTGAACTTAAAAAATTCATTAAAATTTCAGTTTTCCGCACTTTTTTTCTAAACGCTTTTAATGATAATGAACTGATTTTTGGTATGTGAGTTTACCTTGTTGAGTTACAAATCAAGTTTGAGTTTAATGCCGGTCCACAATTTTTTATGGGAGCGGGGCCCTTGGAGATGGCTATCATCTCCCTGGTATCTAGTTAATCTTATGACCCTTTCATCGTCAAATAGGTTTGCCTAATAACCTTTACTTCAGGCACATATGTCAGGTGAGCGATTCAGGCTCCTGGGAGCCTCTTGTTCTAGATATCAAAATAATTCCGAGTTTAATTAATACCTTGTTTACTGTAAACCGGGAAATTTTCGCACCGTCTTTTTTCCACAATACTTTAATAAATTATTTTAGACTTTAAAGTTATATTGATAAGAATTGTCTCTTTTTTGCATATTAACATGTAAAGCATAGTGAGTAATTTTGAATTCTTTCAAGTTTTCTTGCACAAATCTTATTGGTTATATGATCAGTGTCCTAGCTAGACCAAAATAGAGGGGCGCTGCGCCCTGCCCCCTTTACAGTGTGCCCCTCTGCCTGCTATGGGCGCCCCTGTGTCCCTTTTTCTTCCCTTTGAATGTCTCTTGGGTCATTTAATTACAACTGTCTGACCCAAGCCAATTAGTAAGTGTGACCGTATATGGCTTCATTATCTACCAAACATCCTGTCTAATTAATGGTCTCAGGTGAGAACTATAGGTAATTAACTATGATTAGTACCAAACTATAACTGTCAATCAGTCTTATTTGTTTAATTTTACATGATTTTAATCAATATTGATCATGCAATCTTTTCACGGGTCTTTTCAGATCTTTTCATCCCGTCGGCAATGCTGGCACTTTGTATAAATGATGTACAGAGTTATGCCCCTTTCAAAATTATATTTTTTTCAGCAAAATCGTATCTTAATGATGTAATTTACTTCAAATTCATCAATAGATAACTTAAAAAATTGCTCATTAAAATATATAAAGTTTAAGTATTATTTTGTAATATGGAGTAGGCATTGCCTAAATGCGAGCATAGCCAAAAGAGACTACGTTTTGTTCTGTTTTATTTGTTATCTTTTCTTTTGTATATAATTTAATTTCCAATATTTCCATTTGCTTATTTTGGGGCGAGATGGTATGGGGCAATTAAGCTTCGAGACACGTTAGTTTCGTACGTGCATATAACCAAGACGAAACGAGCAGCTTATGTGTATTTATTATTTTAAGAATATTATTTTCTTGTAAAAAGCGCAATTTATTATTTTTTTAAGCATTATTTCTTTTCTTATAAATTATTTTAACATTCACCCCGGACCTGTAAAAATAATAACCCTTTCCGGACCATAAAAAATCTAAATCAGCATTAGCAAATTTCTCGCGGAAACAAATACCGTAGAGCTCTCCGCTCGAGCGGGCACTTCGTGCCCGCTTGCGAGCTATGCTCGCTATAAATATTTTTTATTTGTCATTTTGCTTTTATAGATTTACCATATTTGACAACATTTATTATTTTAGCCTGTCAAAATTGTTGGCTAATTTCTTGAAATCAACACTCGAACAACTTCTTATTTATAAGCAATGATCATAGTGAA
This sequence comes from Arcuatula senhousia, assembly GCA_963971305.1. Taxonomy (NCBI): domain Eukaryota; kingdom Metazoa; phylum Mollusca; class Bivalvia; order Mytilida; family Mytilidae; genus Arcuatula; species Arcuatula senhousia. Next base: position 17,426,280 of record OZ020308.1, on the reverse strand, counting down.
ATTGAGTGATTAGAGCACTAATAATTTTTAAAGAAAGAGCAAGAATTACACAAAGTTACACAATATTTCCTGCTAAATATTAACATCTTTAGGGTATCCATACTGTTTACTAGAAAAAGACATAATTTATATATGCCCTTCATAAAGAAACACGCGCTTAGGTGCCCTCTTCCTGCGCCCCTCTATTTTCAGATTCTAGCTAGAACACTGATGATAATTGTAACTTAATTTGAAGCAGTTACAAGAACTAAAAAGACTTTCTCCATGTTCACAGGAAAACAGAGAATTTCCTGAAGATCCAATATTTAATAGAGATCCTTTTGCAGGATCTTCATATTCAAGGAATACCTATATTGTGAAACTCAAAAGTCTTGCAATGTATTTTTCTGAAATTTCATACAGTGATTACAGACAGATTGCAGATTTATTTGGATCTTCCTGTTTGAAATGGTCTTGAAAAATTTTGCATGTTGAACTTAGTTGCTTTGGTGCTACACAGGCCCATCAAATCATTGATCTTGGTTTAGCAATTATCTATACTTGTTTGTATTTTTCAGCTTAGATAAGTATAAAGCACGTAATGATAAGGAAGAGAAGGCAGAAAAGTTAAAAAGAAGAAGAATAAAACTAGGACAAATGTTGAAAGATGAAAGAACATCTTGGGAGGTAAGATATTTTTAAATGTCTAAAAAAAAAAGGAAGAAAGATTTAATTACTGGTACAAGACCCCAGATATTTTTTGTGGCCTTATCTACATTAAGCAAAGAATCCCAATTAATCTGGTGCTAGGGGAATGCCCTTAACTGCCTTTGAGATGCAAACATTAAGGTTCTCACTGTGACTTTGAGATTATAAATACAAACAAAAATGTTGTTCCTATTGTTTTGTTATACATGTAATATAACTGAGTAAGCATTGAATTGACTGGATGTTATTTTATTGTGATAGGCTGAGTTGAAAGGTTACTCCAGGGATAATTATAGCAGGTTAGAAGACATGAAAGACAGAGTTGATACACTGAAAAGTGCCAGAGAAGAAAAAAGAAAACAGGTATCAAAAGATTGTGATGAAAAAATTGTTAAAGACCTAGACAATTAGAATCAGATTCCAATAGATAGTAAAAGGAATAATGTTTTCTTTGAGGAAACTCTATACCAACTTGTATCTAAGTATTTAAGAATAACACATTTTTGCAGATCATAACAAAACAAAAACAAATCACCATATTGTACCATGTTTACTTTGATCTAGAATTAAATCAATGCCTCCTTGTAAATCTTTTTAAAATAAAATCTTTGATGATTGTGTCAGTTTTGTTATCTTGATTTCAGCATTGCAATATGAATCAAAGGCAATACTTTATTTTTATTTCAGGTTGCTGAAGAGAAATTGTATGAACACTGGAGACTCAATAATCCAGATCTTAGAAAGGTATGTTATTTTTGAAAAAAATAATATCTGTTTTTGTCTCGCCTCCGACAAATGTAGCAAAAAGTGAGACTTAGTATTGCAGTGGCCACAATTATTAAAAGTTTTTTTTTTTCAATTTGTATGTTCATCACACCCTGATTTACACCTGAGCTGACTATAATAAAAATGTGCTTAAAATCAGTCATTCAATAGATTGTGTTTTTTACAGATTGAGTCTGAACAACTGAAAGATCATGTGATAGAAAAATGGAGTGGTCAACTAGAAGAAAAAGAACAGGTATGCATCTTTCTTAGATAACATTTGGGGCAAGGGTTATTTTGATTGAATATCATCATCTTTTATGTAGGTTCATTTTGTTTTTTACCTAAGTTAGTTTTAACAGGAGAGCATGGGCCTGAGTGGTCTAAGGCACCTGTTTAAATGCCACCCTATTGATCACTAGTCAATTACCACTACAGGTTTTAGGATCGATTCATGGTTTGTAATTTACAAAAACAGGACTTTCCCAGCTGTATGTGATTAGGTCTGTTAGTTACCTGCCATAGGTTGGTGGCATCCTTTGGGTTATCAGTTTCCTTCACCATTAAAATTGACTGTCTGTCCAGGTGTGTTGAGAAGGATGTTAAACACCATAACACACATAACAGGAGAGCATGATCTATACCACCCCCACTAGGGAACAAAATAAGCTAAGATTTTAACTTCTAGTTGATAACAAAAGGCTTTATTTAACCTACAAAAACATGGATATTCAAACTTTTCAGTTACACAATGACCATACAATAAAAATACAAAATTAATTCTATCAACAAATTCTGTCAAACAACGTTAATAACTTTTTCTCATTTATTATAATACACCTAAAACTTTCATTCTTCATTTTATAGAAACTTGAAGATGAAAGAAGAGAAAAGGAAGAATTTGAAAGACAGATGGAAGAAGAAAGATTACAAGCCATTCAGTTGGAAAGACAGAAAGAAGAAGAGAAATTGAGGGAAGAAAAAAGGATAAAAGATATACTACATGAACAGATGATGGAACTCAAAGAAAGAGAACGAGAGGTTAGTTTAATGAAGAAAATTTAGGTTTTTATTCCTTTATATGATATGTTCTTCCAGTGCTTGGCTTAAGCCTTATTTTCTCAGTGTTTTGGTAAAATTTTAAACAAAAAATCCAAGAGAACCCATAACCAGTCAAGTTGAATAAATACAATTTAAATTGTAATAAAGGAATTCTATCAGCAGGTTCAAGTGGTGTCAGTGGTCAGAAATTAATAGGAGAACAAACTCAATATTTATACAAAGTATCAATTGTAGTTTCCAAAGATACAGTGTACAGTTGTATAAAAGGCAAAAAAATATGTAGCCTGCTGTGTTCTTCAAAGAAATGTTTCTAAGGATCTATGGATCCTGGTATTTTCAGTGTTTACAATAACATCTTCTAGTTTGAAATTATAGCATTGCATACCATACTATATTAAAGATAGTTTCATCTTTGAATTAAAGAAGATAGAAGCTACAGTATACGAGCCAGGGGAGAACACTGGTAACTGTATGTAAAGAGAAGCTTTAAAGTACATTATAAAGATTGATGATTAATTTGAGTGGTACATTACTTATTAATGTATTCCTGTATATTTTAAGGCCAAATGGTTGAAGACAGAACAAGACAAGCTTATAAAAGAGCAGTGGGAATTAGAGAATTTAGAAGCCCAGAGAAAAGAAAGGGAGGCCAGCAGAAAACAAAGAGAAGTTGGGTCAGTAATTAATTGTAGTGTTTTACATAAGTTTGTATTTTAAAAGTTTTTTTCTTGAAATTCCCAGTTGAAACAATAATCATGCTGTCTGTCACTACATCTGAGTTTTATATTAAAATATCTCAGACAGCTTTCAGTTGATGTTGGCTGCTCATAATTGAGATTCAGTGGTGTTCATTTTAAGGATATTTTTACTTCTTTTCAAGTTCTATGTCAAACATGGATCAAATAACATTGCAGTTCTGTGTCATTTACATGATTTTTTTTTATAGTTTTGAGTTAGAGCTATTCCAGAATCAATTGTATGGGTGGGTTGGAAGGCACTAGAATTAAAATTGTATGGGTAATGGTATTTTTAGATATTTTTCAAATGCAAATAAAGGGAAAAAAATAAATTTTTATGCATGGTGGGTATAAAAAAAGTGCCTTCTGCCCCCCCCCCCATACATTTATTTCTGGATTAGCCCTTATTCATGGAAATGTTTGATGAGAAAAAATAGATCATCCTTTTAAATTTGTATGTATATTGATTATTATTTAAACATGCCTTTTTCATTGAACAGAAAGATGTTGTTGAGGCAGCACAAAACCCAGATGATGGCCAAGTCCAGGAGAATACTGGAAGAACTTGTAAATATCAAATAATCATAACTACTCTTTTTACACATGGTTACTGAATATTAAATTTAAAAACTTTTTGAAACTTTTTATTTCACTAAAGGCCTAGCATGAGGCATAAAATGATAACTTGAGATGAAGAGAGGAAATAGGTTGCTTCCCTTTGTCAATCTTTGTTTTATCTGGCAAAAATGGCTGATCAATCAATTGATTTTATGGAAATGATAAAGAATTAATTCAATAAGAATTTCATTCTGAATTAGATTGCATTTCATTGCAATGATGACCAATAATTTGGACAGAATATCTCAAGAATGTAGGAAAACTGAAACTACAAACATAACTGATATCATTATATCTTTTGGTTAACACATAATCATATTATTTCATACAGGAAGAAGATAGAAAGATATTAGAAGCATTAGCAGAGCAGGAGAGAGAGGATGAAAGAGTTCAGACAGAGAGGAAAGAAACAGCCAGGGCTGATGCAGCATGGATGAAACAGGTCAGTTCTTATATATACAGGTTCAGGAGAAATTACTGAGTGAAGCAGAGGTGCAAATGGGGCATCCGAATGTCAAAGTCAAAAAGCACAGAGACAAAACCAGTGCAAACCAGTAAACACAAACAAGAACAGGACGAAAAAACAGACAACATATAAAACATGGAAACACAAAAAGTACTTTTTCATTATTTGGTGGTACATGTACTAATTTTTGTGGTTTTAAAGGGGGGCAGTCAGCCACTAAAAAGTATCTCTTGAAATGTAAATTTTTGAATATTCCTTCTAGCAACATGTTAAACATAAAATTAAAAATCCACTGGAGTTTCTTTTTTTTTTGGTGACACTACAAAAATTGATACCCATAAAAATGAATTGATGTATTATAGAAGATCTCATAGTTTTTCTTTGATGAATGATGCAAGAGCTAAAATTTGGTGAATTCTTTTTTTCATGGTACAACATTACAATGCTATGATTTTAAATTGGAACTGGTATACATAAACTTTTATCCTTTATTCAGAATTCATATGTCGGATAAATTTTTACAACTTAAGTAAGAATTTGGATACCTCTATGTAAAGTAACATTTTTTGGCAATATATTGCAATCAAATAATGAAATCTATATTTTAGTATCTCTTAATTGTCTATGTGATGTTTTGTTTTTCTTCGACGTGTGAATTTGAAACTATGAAAATTGTTTATTTTGTTAACTAGGTTATTAAAGACCAGATCAAGTTAGAGAAAGCAAGGGAGGCAGAACTTGATATGTTGTACCAGTAAGTTTTGTCAATAAAGATTACTTTACAATGCCCTAAAACACAAAAAAACACAACCCTGTATCAATCTCAGAATTAAATTTTCTTTGAAATCTACAATTTTAAAAAGGTATATATAACACATGCAAGAAGACACTGTTTAACAAAATTCTAAATCATGATAAATGTAAAAGCATCATATATAAAATTCACAATCAAGTGTAATTAAAAAAATAGATAGAACTAAAATTGTTATGATGTGGACATTTTTATGTCACCTGGAATATGTAGCAAAATCAACGTATTCTTTGAAACTATCCATCATATTATACCCCCACTCGTAAGAGAGGGGGCTATATTGCAATCACCTTGTCCGTCCGTCCGTCCGTCCGTCCGTCCGTCCGTCCGTCCGTCCGTCTGTCCGTCCGGTTCAATTTCTCTGCTTCTAAGGGATGGATTGGTTTCAAATTTGGTACACAGCTTCAGCATGATGAGTTATACTATGCCTACCCTTTCCTGGTCAGTCCTTCATCTACTTCCTGTTTTCCAAGCCGACTTAGACTTTTTTAGGGAAAAAAAATTGAAATGTGAAATTTTTCGTAACAGATTGCTCAGCTTCTACTGGATGGATTGGTTTCAAATTTAGTACACAGCTTCAGCATGATGAGTTTTACCGTGCCTCCCCTTTCCAGGTCAGTCCATCATCTACTTCCTGTTTTTCGAGCCGACTTAGACTTTTAAGGGTAAAAGATTTGAAAAGTGAAATTTTTCGTAACAGATTTCTTGGCTTCTACTGGATGGATTGGTTTCAAATTTGGTACACAGCTTCAGCATGATTAGTTATACCATGCCTCCCCTTTCCAGGTCAGTCCATCATCTACTTCCTGTTTTCCGAGCTGACTTAGACTTTTTATGGGTCAAAAATAGACAATTTTTCGTAACAGATTTCTTGGCTTCTAGAGAAGGGATTCATTTCAAATTTGGTATACAGCTTTAGCATGATGAGTTGTACCGTGCCTCCCCTTTCCAGGTCAGTCGGTCATCTACTTCCTGTTTTCTGAATGGCCGAGTGGGGGTATGCTTAGCACGACTTAGTGCAACCCCTTGTTGCATCTGCATTGTCCTTGGGTTTTCAACACAAAATTATGTCATTACAGTTTTCTCTGCCAATACCAGCTGTATTGTTTTGATATTTGCATGTTGTTTCAACCTATAAAACTACATGATGTAAAACCATTTTATGTCCATATCTCATCTACTTCCTTTTTATCAGATATTTATAATGAGAGACCACCATTTTGCTTCTATGATGAATTTGTCTATGATTTCAGAGAAGAGGCAGCTAGAATGTGGCATCAACGAGAGGCTGAGTGGGAAAGAGAAAGTGCAGCTAGAGCAAGGCTCATGCATGAGGTAAGCTATAGAGTGTAAAATGAGATTACTTTCTTCATCAAAGACAGCCCTTCTGTGAAAAAAAAAGTACTTTTGTTACTGTTTGATATGAATTTTACAGTTGTAAGAGAAATAGCATATGAAAGTAATTGGCCTTAACATATGTATTTGCATACACCACTGTACAGCACCCTGATAAATTATTATGGCCCGACCACATATGTGGATGGGACATTTAGTTTTACCCTTGTCCATCTGTACAACCGTACATACGGACAATGTCCGTAACACTTTGGTTAAGTTCTTGGTTAAGGTCCATTTCTCAAATACTAGATGTTGGGGTCAATGATAAATCACCACTAGATGGGTCTTGGGTAAGGATACCACCCACTAGGAATTAGGTCACTCTGACCTATATTTTCTGCATGAACGACCTTGATTAAGGTCCCCAATTTTGATAGTATAATTGGAGGGTCAATGATATTTCACCACTAGATGTGTCTTGGGTAGCACAACACTACCCACTATAAATAAGGTCTCTGTGACCTATATTTTACGCATGAATGACTTTGGTTAAGTTCTTAGTTTAGGTCCATATCTTGGATACTACATGTTGGGGATCAATGATATTTCACCACTAAATGTGTCTTGGGTAACAATGCACCACCCAATAGAAATTGGTTCACTGTGACCTATATTTTTTGCATGAACGACTTTGGTTAAGTTCTTGGTTAAGGTTCATACCAGAGATGGGGTATTTGAAATCGGTAATTGCAACTGATTGCAATCAATTACATGTAATTGAAAGTAATCAAATACATTTGAAAAAAATTTAATTAAGTAATTGATTGCAATTACTTTTCAATGACATTGTCACAAAAAAAAATCTCATCCAATACCATAGATCTACCATTTTCTGTGATTGCTTTAAAAAAAAACTGTAGGGATGTCTTTCAAAGATATGAGTGAGCAAGGACATGCGATTTAGAGAGTGGAATGAATCTTTTGCAAATAGTACATGTATATTAATTTTTCTTAAAACAATAAAAAAAAAATTAGTATTATGATAATAAGTCATTGTTAAATCAATGATCTACATGTAACAATATACATTGTATAACCAAATGGTTTTAAGCTTTAATATATCCAAGCCCTAGGCATACATGTACATGAGACTCTACAGGAAAACTTTCTTATTAACAATGGCCACCCAATTCCATTTGATTTTATTTTTGACCACATTTCATTGAAAAGAGTGTTCAAAAGGCTAACTCTAGCCCACCAACGAAGAAACCAAACTGAAGAACAATGACTTTTTAAGCTTTCTCCACCCTTTGACCCCATCCAAGTCAAAGTTGCGACATGTTTCAGGATACAATACTGAAATTGACAATTACACCTCTGATGAATGTGAAGACATGTCTGTTTGTCCTCTTAAGTTTTGGGAAAAGAACAACACTAAGTACCCAATACTGGCCAAACTTGCTGAGAAGTATCTTGGTGTACCAGCCAGCTCCGGTCCAGTTGAGCCTCTTTTTAGTAGGGGTGTAACGATACCACTTCCCCGCGATCCGATACAGATCACGATACCTGGCTCACGATTCGATCCGTATCACAATACCTTTTACTTTCATAACTTACAAAAGACGTGCTTGTCATATCATTATAAATCGATGGTAATGTTTAAGAAGTATAATTTTCATGTGTTAAATAGACTGTAAACCGAAGTCTTTTCAAGCAAAAGATTTTATTTCAGTCCGACAGACAATATTTTGTGCCATTGTTGACACCGGAAGCATGCTTTTTTATCTTCCTACCAAAGATGGATATGACATTTTTTGGATCGGATCGGAATTGGGAAGTCAAACACGGTATCGATTTCCGGATTGTGGGATAAAATATCGTGATGCACCGGTGCACCGGTGAATCGTTACACCCCTACTTTTTAGCGTGGCTAGAAAAACATTCCAACCTGAAAGATGTCGAATGGCAGACAACACATTCAAATCACTTATGATGATAAAAACAAATGCTATTTAAAATACTTGTTCTGAAATTTGAATTTCATGTTATTTCCTATGTCGATGTAAATAAATGATGTTTATATACAGACGTAAATGTCTTATTGTACAAAATGTAATTGCAATTAAATCAATTACTTTGCAAAAGTAATTGAAATGAATCAATGACTTTTCTTAAATTGATGTAATTGCAATTGTAATGTAATTGAGTAAAAGTGTAATGTAATTGAAATAATCAAATACATTTAAAAGTAATTGGCCCCATCCCTGTCAGATACTACATGTTAGGGATCAATGATATTTCACTACTAGATGAGTCTTGGTAACATAGAACCACCCACTAGAAATTAGGTCACTGCAACCTATATTTAATGCATGAACTGGGAAAGGTACATTTCCCATGTAATACACATTTGGGGTCAATGATATTTCAAGGACGGGAGGGCCATCCTAGGGTGTTCATAGACACATTTTCTATTTTTAAATCAGTGAATGATATATGAACCTAGAAGGCTATAACTACTCCTTAATGCAACAAACTTTATATTTAGGATTTCTTGTGAAAATTCTTACCAAAAAAGAAAGCAGAATAAATGTTAAATCTCCAACCTACTCATGCTATAATTAAAAAATCTTGTTCATAGATTGCTCATGCTAAAGAGTTCTCAGAGCAAGGTGAGTTACATGTTTCTTTTTATTGTTTTTCAGGTAATGGATGATAGACAGAGACAGATAGAAGACAGAATGGAGCAGAATAGAATAGAACAGGAGGAATCGTTACAACAGAGAGAACAGCTGATACGGGAGATGGAGATAGCTCAGCAGATAACACACAGAGAACAACAAGAGGCTGAAGCTCAGAAGGAGGCTCTAAAATTAAATCTCAAAGAACAGGTGAGACAAAAGCTCTCTTAATGAGTATAGTGGCTTTGCTATGATACTGTAAGCATGTATGCCACTGAAATTTAATAATGTATTATAATTTTTACTTCATTTGAGAATAGATGGTTTGCAAGCTCCTTGTAGCCAGTTGTTTTATACTTTATTACATATTCTAATTCTTTTATTCTTCTTATATGGTAGATATTACCTGTTATTTACACCTTTTAAATTGTAGAATTTAATGTAAACAAATTGGATATGTTTTCAATATTTATCCAATTGTGATTTTTTTTTTACAAAATGCCACTTCTATGACAATTACATTTTTCTTAAGACAGCTCTATAATAAGGCAAAGTAGTAATGGAAATACTATCATTACTTTCATTTTGTGATCATTGTTTCAGTTAACTGCTAGACACGAACAAGAAGAAAGAGCACGACAGAGAGAGCAGAAAGAATTCCAGGAAGAGCTACAGGCTGATGACGAGTACGAGGAATTCCTACGCCAAGAAACAGAGAGAATGAGACTCAAAGCTTTTACCCCCAGAGTAAGTAATATGACATGTACAAAAAAAGTGCATAACTGTTACTTTTAAATTCCAACTGGTCTTAGATGTTAACAAAAATAACATCTGTCTTACAATATAGAGCATTATTTTGTCAATCTTAAACAAAATCAGTGCAAAATATATTGATCCAATTCCTATATTTATTTAGAGGAATTCATTTTTTTTCCATTTGTACTCTGAAAATATTTTTGCAAGATTTATTTTTGTAGTTTTCTGTTATCTGCTAAGTACATGTATTGCACACTTTATAAATGTTAAAAATACTTTATATACATGTATTAGCCTATTATTTCCCTTGAACCCATTCAGCTACATATCTTACATTCATATATTTAATTAGGACTTGTTTGTATGAATGAAATAGAAAAGTATCAGTGAAAGTAGAATATACTGCAATGTCTGAATTTGTTTACCTTTTGAGTTATTATACCCCCGCTTCGAAGAAGAGGGGGGTATACTGTTTTACCCTTGTCCGTTCGTTCATCCGTCCGTCCGTAACGAAACTTCCGTCACAGTTTCCCAAGCAACTACATCAGATAGAGGTCTGATATTTTGTATACAGCTTTATCCTATAGTACCATATGGTGTATACCGATTTTATGCTCCTAGGTAGTCTACTTCCTGTTTACCGAATACTTAGGTTTTGGACACATCATGGACATAAATGCAAAATTTCCGTCACAGTTTCCCAAGCAACTACATGAGATGGAGGTCTGATATTTATACCCCCCACTTCAAAAGTGGGGGTATATAGTGATAGGGGTGTCCGTCCTTCCGTCCATCCGTCCTTCCGTTACACTTCAGGGTACCCATCTCTTATCCGCAACTCCTCCTAAACCCCTTGATGGATTTTCATGAAACTTACACACAATCTTTGTGACATAATGTAGATGTGCACCTACTATTTTAAAATTTGATCAGAATGATTTTTTGGGTTTCCCATAGCAAAACATGGACTTAGCCATTCGACTACATGGGGGTACCCATCTCTTATCCGCAACTCCTCCTAAACCCCTAGATGGATTTTCATGAAACTTACACACAATCTTTGTGACATAATGTAGATGTGCACCTACTATTTTAAAATTTGATCAGAATGATTTTTGGGGTTTCCCATAGCAATACATGGACTTAGCCATTTGACTACATGGGGGTACCCATCTCTTATCCGCAACTCCTCCTAAACCCATTGATTGATTTTCATGAAACTTACACACAATCTTTGTGAAATAGTGTAGATGTGCACCTGCTATTTTAAAATTTGATCAGAATGATTTTTGGGGTTTCCCAGAGCAAAACATGGACTTAGCCATTCGACTACATAGGGGTACCCATCTCTTATCCAAAACTCATCCTAAACCCCTTGATGGATCTTCATGAAACTTACACACAATCTTTGTAACATAATATAGATGTGCACCTACTATTTGAAAGTTTGATCAGAATGATTTTGGGGTTTCCCATAGCAATACATGGACTCAGCCATTCGACTACATGGGGGTGCCCATCTCTTATTTGCAAATCCTCCTAAACCCCTTGATGGATTTTCATGAAACTTACACACAATGTTTGTGACATAATGTAGATGTGCATCTCCTATTCTAAAATTTTATCTGATTATTTTTTTTTGGGGGGGGGGGGTATTTATTTGTGAGCTGCGGCTCACAGTTTTTCTAGTTTGTTTACAGTTTTATCCTATAGTCCCATATGGTGTATACCGATTTTATGCTCCTAGGTAGTCTACTTCTTGTTTACCGAATACTTAGGTTTTTACACATAATGGACATAAATGCAAAATTTCCGTCACAGTTTCCCAAGCAACTACATGAGATAGGGGTCTGATATGTTGTATACAGCTTTATCCTATAGTCCCATATGGTGTAAAGCGATTTTATGTTCTTAGGTCAACTAATTCCTGTTTACCGAGTATTTCAACTTGTATGCGTGGCTTAGTTTTGGGAGCGGGGGTATCACTATAGTGATCATTAGCTCACAGATATACTTGTTTTCTTCATAATATTTCATTTTTCCTTTCAGCATCATGGAAGAAGACAGGCCTGGTCTTGAGAAGAAAAACAGATCTCATTTTACAAATATCTTATCTACTCTAATAATGACATGGTACAAGGAACATATTGTAGGGTTTAAATTTTTGTCAGTCCAGTATGTAATTGTAGAGGAAAATGTTTATACATGTGAGAATGCTACATTATTGTTGTTACCAACACATCATAACTATCTTAATGGAATATTGAAACATTTAACAACTCACCATGAACTATTACTGTGAAAGTACTTAAATTCATGGGCATCAATTTTCGTGGATTGGGAGTAAATTGCATTTTCATGGATTCATAGATTTGTGGTTTAAACAATTCTCTATTAAAAGCAATGTTTAATTCTCTGTTCACTGGGGATTTAATTTTGGGGTTTGCCTGACCCACGAAAACCATGAAAATTGGTACCCCGCGAATATCAATACTTTCACAGTAAATAAACCTGTTGCAATGTATGGTTGTCTTTTGGTTTTAGTTTTAATTTATGTGAACCAGCTCCATGGACAAGTCTAGTATGTTATAAATCTTAGAAAATCATTTGAATAACCTTTAAAATTTTAAGCATAATTTAAAACTAGGTATATTTTTTCAAAAAATAACTTAACCTCAATCAATGGACAATAAAGTATTAAAATTAAAAACAATATTTTTCTAAAGAGAGGTAACTTTTAAAAAAACATTGTTATTAATATTTTTTTTCCCTGGATGGAACTTGTTTGAAATATCTTTGATCTTTTTTTTCAAGTTCAAACTTTGTTATGGTTCTTGTTTGTCTGCATATGCAAAACATTAAACATGTCATTGATCTGTTCAAGTAATACATGTACTTGTCTCATATTGTGATACTTTTATTTTATTGTTTTTGTCATATATTTTATATTTATAGCTATGTTCTTTATGAGAATTTTTATTCACAGAATTTATATTTCTGTGCTCAAAGAATAAACAAAATGTTTAACATTTGCATTGTTATTATTTCAGTTGATATCATCAAATATCTAACTTGATGTAATAAAAACCTATATCACATCACTCTAAGTTGTAAAAATTGTGTATCCAAATAAACAAAAATTCTTTAAAAAGAACAAAATGTCTGACACGAGAGGTTAATGTTGCTATGGTCAAAAATGAAACTTACTTTGTGATATATAAAACTTGTAAAATTGTGAAGGAGGCAAACTTGTATGGAGTGGCATTCAAATCTTTGAAGTCTAAAAAACAATATGACAAATGCCATGCTAGTTTGAAAAAACATGACAAGCAGAAAAAATATAAGGCCATAAATGAAAAAAACTTTAATAGTACAATATGATTTAAATAAGATCTACTTATCATTTCCTACTGTCACTGTATGGAAAATCTAAATACACCCCATTCTACTTTCTTTTTGGTGACATTTTTAATGGTCTTTAAAATCTTGGTGAATCATTTTTAGTGGACATGGAAACATCTCAACCTCAGTTGGGTGCCAGATAAGCACCTATTGTAGTTGCATATTGGTGAGCAAACAAGTACTGGCAAAGTCAGGAAAGACCCTGTTGTCACATTTTTTTCTATAAATATAAGACAGGTTTACATGAACTTTTATATGCCAATCCTCAAATGTTAATGGGTACTATAGCGAATTAAATGTTTCATTCCCCGAAGCTGAACAGAAAATCATCAAGGTACTTTAGTAAATGATTTTTACCTGAAGGAAAAAACTCCTTTCTCCGCGAGATATTGCAAATATCTGTGATTTTTGCAACTAAATAAAATCTTTTAATGAATTTAATTCTTTAAACAACTCTTTGACATTTATTTTGCACATCATTTTCTTTTACATAGATACCATTTTTAGCTCAACTGGACCAAAGGTCCATGTGAGCTATTGCCATCACTTTGCGTCTGTCATCTGTTAACAATTTTTCAAAAATCGTCTCCTCTGAAACTACTGAACAGAATTTAATGAAACTTTGTATGAATGATCTTTAGGGTGTCCTGCACCAAACTTGTGTTTCGATTTTTGATCCATCAAAAAACATGGCCGCCGTTACTAAAAATAGACCAGGGGGGTCAGACTACTGTTTTTGGCTTGTAAATCAAAAAGTATAAGAGATAGATGAAATCTGATGCCACCTTACTGCTTCAGTATCAAAAGTTCTACAAAAGTCTCCATTTGGTCAAAGTTGTCAGATGATCCCTTATAGCGGTTACAGCCCCTTAAAGGTGAAAAATTGTGTTTTTTCATGTTTTTGGCTTATAGAATGAAACTATTGCAGATAGAGAAGAGCTGTTGCTTGCTTAAATGTTTAGCTTATTGAGTTCTACAAAAGTCTTAATAGGGTGGAAGTTGTCACATGACCCCTTATAGGGGTTACAGCCCCTCAAAGGCAAAAAATAGTGTTTTTGGCTTATAGAATGAAAACTATTGCAGATAGAGAAAAGCTGTTTCTTGCTTAAATCTTCAGCTCATTTAGCTCTACAAAAGTCTCCATAGGGTGGAAGTTGTCAGATGACCCCTTATTGGGGTTACAGCCCCTTAAAGGCAAAAAATAGTGTTTTTGGCCTACAAAATGAAAACTATTGAAGATAGAGAAAAGCTTTTTCTTGCTAAAACATTCAGCTCATTTAGCTATACAAAAAGCTTCATAGGGTTGACATCAAGACCAGGTGAGCGATTCAGGCTCCTTGGAGCCTCTTGTTGAGCTATTTTGCTAATGTGAAGTTTTCAACAGGTAAATCTTTTACACTAGGAATTTACTTCCTTTATGCATACAACAAGATAATCTCCTCTCTATACATGTAATTTTAAACTGATCAGAGAGATCAACTTCCAATGTATCACATTCAATAGCAGGATTAAGTACGGTACTCCAAAGTACTTTGATGAGTCCCTGTTCAACTTGGGGTAATTAAACATTTTATTCGCTATAATTTACTGCTCAAAATAAGATAATTATGTTTCAAATTATGAAACATTTTGCTTTTCTTGTATGTTTGTGCATGAAATTTGGTATGAATTCGCAATCATCATATACTGCAGTTTAATCATGTTGAAATGTAAAACTTTCTTGTAATTTTTGTTTCGCCTGCAACAAATGTTGTATAAGTAAAATGATTCTTGCAGTGACTGCAGAATCCACAATTGTTTTTATTCTATCATTTTTATGTGAACAAGTTATGGTACACCATTGATATTTAATATGCATTAATACAGATCAATTTCAAAATTGTTTTACCAGAACTGTATGCTCCTGCAGTAACTGTCTTCTGACTGTGATTCTATACTGATTTTGCAAATGTTAATTCTTGTTTCTTATGTCTGATTGAAGCATTTATGGTACATCATTGTTATTTGGTATGTAGTTTCATTCGGGGATATGTCATCTTTTCAGAAACCCTCTCAGGGAGATTTTCACGTGAGAGTAAACATGTCTGATTAGTATCAGTGCAGATCAAGTTCAAGAGTGTTTCATCTGTTTAGTTCTGCATTCATGGCCTACTGAGTATTGACTGAGATTTTATGATGCTTTGTATATATGTAAACTGTATTTCTTGCATCTATTTTATGTGATCAAGTTATGATATGCAATAGAAATTTGGTATGAAGGTATAAGCAACAGCACAGATCAATTTCAAAATCCATACACACACTAGTAATTGCCAGTACTGTATCCATTTCAACATGTATTTCAACTTCATTTTATATTGTGTCCAGCTGCATCAGGCGAAACATATCTGTGTTATCTGTTTTTAATCTTATCATCAAGTATGCAACCGCACAACTTTACTATTAATTTTCAAGTTCAAAATGGGTTTCCATAAATTTGCTGTCAGATATATGCAGATATTAATAAGTCCAAATTACTTTATGTACATGTACAAAGTTCCATGAAATTAATTTAAATAATGATTAAATGCAATGACAATCTTCATGCTAGACAATGTCTTCCTATTATATTGGGACACATAATTACACCAAAAAGTAACAAATAAAACAATGACAGATAATATACTCAATATTTTTATTTGGCAGCCAGTTAATAAGGTCCACGCTGCTTACAGAAAATCATCATTGACATTGTACAAATTCATTAACAATTCATAACAGGTCACATGAGTCACAAAAAATAAAATGAAAGACATACAAGTTGTCCAAGTGTAAAATTAAAAATAGTACACAAGTCATGTGATTTGTACAAAAAGCCACATGACCATTGTAATATGAACAAATGGTAATGTGACATTTTGTACTTTGTGAAAAAATGAATTCACAAAACAAATTTTCATAGAAGTTCTGTTGAAATATAAACCTAAATAAAATAAAGGATAAAAATATATTGAAATGTTTTACAATTTTTTTGTTATACAGAAAATAAGAACTTAATAAGAAAATAAATTACATTCAAGACCAAAAAAATACTAAAAGTGTTAGAAATATTTTCAAAGCAAATAGTGTCTTCATTAATGATTAAACTTTGAAAAATATCTTATTACACTGACATCATTTCAACTTATTTATAGTAAAAGTATTAGCATAAGAAGAATACATGTAAATTTTTAAATTCCACATTTTATTTAATATCATATTTGTTCTTTTTCTTCTTTCACACTATTCATATCATATAAAATAATCACTCCAAAAAAAGGCACTTAAAATCTTTAATTAAAAAGAAGTGATCTCATAACATTAAATTTAGTACATATTTAAAGACAGAGTAAACAGTCTCACATCACAGACAAAAAACAATGTTTTTTACATCAGTCTTCACCAAGAAATAGGATTCTCATTAAATCTAATTCTACTTCTCAAGTTATTTTTTACTACCATTTTACAAAACCTCAGGAAAACAAATTTCTAAATGCCAAAAATTTTATTTATTCTTTTTTCACAAAAAAATCCAAAAAGATATGTATGTATTGTTTTTATAAATCCACTGTTGACCCTAATAGGTGAGTGACATTTTGATAAAATAATGTGATATTTGTGAGATGACCTGCACTTGGAATATCCTTACTTGAATTCAGTCGAATTTGACAATCAATGATAACAATTCAGGACTTGTTTACATTCTAACCATTTAAAATGTCAGCAAGGAAACTCAAGTTAATATATAATTTCCTACAGACACATTTTCTTATTTTATGTCAACAAGCCCTTCCACTAAAAATAAATATATGTCAATAGTTTCTGTGTACATTATACAAAGAGAAGAAGCTACATGTTAAATAAAGACAAAAGTCATGACCAACCAAAAAATAAAACGTGTTACAGAAAAATAAAATAAAAATCTGGCGTCTTTTAGTTGGTACATGGTCGTTTGGTCCCCTTCCCAGAGAGTTTGGGTGAGGTTTCTGGTGTCTTTTGATGAACTGTACAGAAACTGCAGAACTGTTTTCGTAGCTTTTCACGCAGCTCTTCCCGTTGGACCTGTAGAGTTTTTTCGTTAGCCTTGAATTGCTTGATTTCCTCTTCTGATATGAAGTCTTCCTCATCCTCATCAGAACATGGAGCCTATTAAAATTAAAAGTCATATGATATCATGTGGGAAGTTGTACATGTAATGTAAGAATTATATCTTAACATTTTCAGAGTGAGATATTTTTGCTGTATAAGTTGGTTATAATTTATATGTATACTTATATTTAAAATAAACAGTTACATCATCACATTTAATACTAGTGAAACAAGAACAGATTCTAGGTCCCCCGTCTGTTGAATGGGAAAAAATAAGTTGGCTCATTTAACAAGAAGTAGATGGGAGACAGATCTGAAACCCATCCCACAATATGGGACCCCTACCTGAAGCTGCATACCTAATATCTAAAGCCTATGATTAATAGTTGCTGAGAAAACTGTTACCAAAAGAGTGTGACGGATGGATGGACAGACACACAGACGTACACCAGCATCTCTATGTCCCTGTTCCACTTTGCGAGACAATAAATGACAGAGACTAAGCATTCTCATTTGTGGTATCTTTTACATTCTTAAGTTCAGTCACTTGATTTCAATCATTAACTTTTCCCCCAAAAAAATTTGTTTTGTTAAAGGTTAACCTTTTCTTAATGTAGGCAAGGGGAATTAAAATGAAGGATAACTGTAGTTACTGCATGTAGGCAGGGGTGTATAAATGAAGATGATAATCACTTACTTCTAACATGTCTTGAAGACTGAGCGGTGTATGCTGGGTATTAGCATCACAATAATCTTCCTGATGTTGTGGAATCACAGACATTTCACACTGTAAATATTAATAAAATTTAATAACAATAAGTTGTAAAAATAGTTTTGACTTGAGTTCGCGTTGTTGATTTCTGTTCGGTTGATTTTGTGTTTTGTGTTTCCTCCTACTGTTCTTGTTGTTTACTAGTTTTGTTGTTGACTTTTCAGACTTTTGACACTCGAATGCCCATTGGTGCTTCGTCTCTTTGCTTCTTTGTTCAACACTACAGGTTTTGCTTTACTTTGACACATAAAAGTTAACCAATACCATTGTGAAAACATTTTTGAAATTTCACAACAGTGATCAGGTGTCATTCATAAATGTAAATGTTTTTTTGAGTTTATATAGGTTGCCTACTGTCTGAAACTGTCTTCCAATAAAGCAAAAAGTCTGACAGTCCTGTCCAATTAAATTGCTTTGACACTTGTATAATTTTTTCAAAATCTTGAGTTACTGATCCCATGAAGACTGCATTGAAATGAAATAGGTCACAAAAGATTTTTTATATTATTGAGATTCTAATATCACCTTTTACATAATCTTACATACCTTGAAGTGATTTCGTTTATGGTTTGGCTTTGTTGGAGAGCTTTCTGACAGACAAGTTTGGCAGGAATCCAAGCCGTCACTAGAACCACATACACTATCACCGCCTTTTTCAATAGATAGAAAATATAAAGTCAGAATAACATTCCAACAAAGTAATGCTACATTTGGGCAGATTATAGTATATTGCTTATTTCAATGATCAAATAAAATCATTGCTTACTAAACCAGGTAACTATATTATATTCACCTGCAAACCCTTTTTTTTATCAAAATTTAGAATATATGTATATTGAATCAACATTATCTTTCTACCAAAACTTATCTAATTTAAAATATCACTTCCATATCTCAGTTCTTTAAATGAAATCAAAACCATGTGGTATCAAATTTCATGGGGCAAGTCCACCCACGAAATCACAAAATTTGATACCACACAAGAAATAATGAACACAAGGTATACTATATTATTTAAACCTACCGTCTTGACTATTACATGCATTGTCCACACATGATACATCTGAGTCGTTAGAACTTGGCACACTACAATTATCACAACCATCGGCTCCTGAAGAGTACCCACAGTCACTGCCTCCCTTCCCTAACTGGTTACCACGACAACTCTCCATGGAAGCCAAGGATGTATTGGAATTTTGGTCGCCATAGATACCACACTTCTCTTTACATAACTTGTGAGGTGACTTGTCCTTGCTTCTTTGTTTATCACACTGAAAGATAATTGGAAATAAATGTAAAGCTATCTTTCAGTAGAAATAAAGATCAGTTATATAGACCAGGCAGATTTTAATTGCAGTTGGAGTTAACATATGTGTTGTGGTCTCAGGTCATTTACTCCATATCCTTTCTTAAATTATTAGTTAATGCAAGTTTGCAATTCTAGTCGCTGAAAACTTGATACTTGAAAGTAACATGTTTATATTGCTTTATTTTTTGCTACGGAGTGTCAATCTTATATATTTTAATTATTCAATCATTACTAAATAGAAGCTTCATGTTTGTCTGAACAATGCTCTTTATAATGTACATGGGTCATTCAGGGTGCTCAATTTTCATGAAGTAAGAAACTGGAAAACTTAGTACCCAGATAACTGACAAACCTAATTACATACAGGTGATCAAGTCTCATTTTCATAAATTAATTTAAGATTGGATATCTAAAACTTTAATAAAGATGTTATGAAATACCATTCCATCAATTACTGTAACACTTGCAGAGATATTTGAAATTGATTTTTTAAACAGAACTTTAATAGAACACCAGAAAGATGAAAAGCCTTACTTCACACTTATCAGTCTCCTCTGGAACAGCAATGTTCTCCTTCTCAGCCTCTACTATCTGTGAAGACTTAGCTTTCTTCTTTTTCTTCTTCTGTCGTTTCTGTTCCCTCCTTTGTTCTTTAGCCTGCTCCTCCTCTAACAGCTCTTTATACATCAGTTCTAGGTTAGACACTCCCTGTTTCTTCTCTAAGGCCATCTGGTAAAGAAATATTTTATATAAAAATCAGTTCTTTCCTTTGAAAATTTCCAGAACTAGCCCGTTTTTTAAACACTTGGCCCAAACAATAGAAAAGCCAAAAGAATTAACTAGCACGAATAGGTTTTTAGTAGCCTTGGGTTTCAGGCTACCTGTTAAAGATGAGTGCTGTAAAATCAAACAAGTTCAGTTTTATTTAAAGTTGACCATTTTTTCGACATTTTGCTTCCCCAAGAAAATGAATGTGTTACAACAAACCTTGCAGTGACCTCCTTTTTAACTTGTTTTTTTTTTTAAATATTGCAGTAGCAATAATAGCTGTACTTTAAAGCACAGATTCAACACCAACCTGCCAGGAAGATAGTATGTTTATAAATATCACTTAGTGATGTTTTTAATATTTTATAACAGCTCACCTCAAAACTTTTCTTGAGAGCATCTACCCCTAAGTAGAAGAGTATCTGCCAAGTTTGCTCCTCTTCCTTGAGTTTCTGGCCTATTCTATGTAATCTCTCATACACATGGATACCTAAACAGGTTAGCACTTCCTCCTGGGCAATGTCTAAAGTTTTGGCATGTCGGTCTCTTCTTGTTCTGAAAAGTACAATATATTGTAGTTTAAACTTATTATTATTGTAATATATATATTAATAATTGCATTGTGTAATAATACAGAAAATATTGAGCCTTATGTATCTTTTTCGACAATTCCAAATTCAAGAAGCTTTTAATACTGAGGGCACATGATCACTAGACTTGAACAATCATTCTCAAGCTACTTTAATGTTTCCCTAAAATAAAGTGATAAAACTGCTATACAAACACAAAAGTCACTTAATCTTTGATATAAGTTTTGGTGCAAGAAAACATAGGGTCGTTGCAATAATACCTTCCATGTTCTAATTACGTAACAATTGAAGGTTTAACCAATGACTTACTTTTAAATACCTGGGCACATGAGAGATTTTACTACGACTTTTATTAAATGTCATGTCATAACAAACCTGTCGCTAGTTATGACCTAATATTGTCCAGTCACAAACTTGATTCACTAAGAAAGTCACTACTATTGGTTGACAATGTTGTTCATTTAAAGGTAGTGCGTGTAAAAATTTTTATGAGATTGATTGGTTCGTAGTTACATATGGAAGGATTTATTAAAACGACTCTTAATTGTTTTCATTCCTCGCCACAAGCACTAAAATAAGAAATTATCTTACAGCCTTAATCAAACCTACCCTCCTGCTAGCTCTGGCTCAGCTCTTCCTATCAGGTGAGCAATGAAGTCAGTATCACACAGCATGTGTAT
The DNA here is from genome assembly GCA_963971305.1 of Arcuatula senhousia. NCBI lineage: Eukaryota > Metazoa > Mollusca > Bivalvia > Mytilida > Mytilidae > Arcuatula > Arcuatula senhousia. The sequence goes on along the minus strand of OZ020308.1, from coordinate 17,404,731 downwards.
ATGTCTTTCCTGAGGGCAGCATCTAAGACCTTCATATAAAGCAGCACAGTAGCCCTTCTCCTTAGTACAGTCTAGATCACCCACCAGAATACTATAGGCACGTAGCACTTTAGATTTACACTCAGAACAAAACCTAGAAAGAAGTACCAAGCGCATACTATTAACATCTATATAGGAAAAAATACTTTAGGTAGGCACATAAGATTATTATATTTAGACACTACAATAGATTATTTTTAATTCTTATAAAAGAAGACAGTTTGTTATCAAAGACTAAAACCAAGTTTCCCATTTTACTGTACACTGTACTTCAGATGCAAGTGTATTTTGTAGGAGGTGCTTATTAAAATTGAATCATCATATCAATGGTAAGTAAACCAATGATTTTACATTAAGAAATAATGAAGAATTTTCATGATGAAAACTTACATTATTAACGTTTGTTGGAGGGTAAATTTGTAGAAGCATTTTGACAGAATGTGTACTTTATAATAATGGGACACATCAAAGTATTACAGGTATAAACTAAAAGCCGTCAATGAGACCAGAAATTTTCCTTTTGTTCAGCACCTCATTCCTAAAAGCATGGACCTTTAACATTTACAAAGTGCTTGTAATAGATTAACAAACAACTGGATAGATAAGACTAACTCTATATATGTGCTCATCCCGAACAAAAGAATCATGACTTTACCTATGTTTTCTGAGATAATTCTCCAGTGTATCTAACAAGCCGTCAGCATCCACTAACACTACTTCCTCTCGACAGTCCTGAGCTAACAAGTCCCAAATATCTATCCAACTTCTGAAATAAAGAAAAGATTACAATTTCAGGTTATCTATCCAACTTTGGAAATAAGCAACAGTTGTGTTAAAATGTAGATCTATAATTTTAGTTAAATATTTATAGCAAGTCCCAACTATATATTTAACTTCTGAAATAAAACTGTTAGTAAAAGTTTTGAAAATGAAGATGATTTTAGGTTGATTAAGAAACCATAATAGTTGTATGAATTAAATTTTGTGTTACAACACCAAGGAACTGAGTTAATTTACGTTTTAAGTGACTGTTGCTTGTTGCTGTTAGGTAAAACATATGTTACTTGTGTATATTGTCAATGTGTATGTTCTGCCTGGTTGTGTCTTTGGTTTTCCTGAAGCTCTCATCATTTTTTTTTCTGTGCTACTTTTATTATTTCATTGCCTTGATCTTATACATGTAACTTTTTATACGGATAAAATGTAGTTGTTTGTCATTACATGTATCATGATTTTAGATGGTAATAAGTTTCTTTCTATTAACAGAAGCCACACTTTATACTGTTTTACCCTGGTGTTCTAGTCTTGTGAGTCTCTAGGGAATGAAGGTTACATCTCTTGTTCTTTTTACTTTTAGGAATTGCTTCCATCACAGCTGTCAGCTTTGACCTGAAAAAAAAACATTATACCCTACCTTACAACATGGAAGTAACCACAACCTGGAGGTAAACCCGATGCAGATTTTGGGAGGTTACAAAAAGGACAGAACACAAGAATACTATATGCCTTTTATACCTATGTAGTTTGGGAAAAAAAAAATTATAAATTTCCATAGACATATTGCAAAAGTGCAAAACTAGAAGTATAATGACATTTTGTGCTTAAATAAATGATTTGTTTCAGCTGTACAATGAAAGGATTATTGCAATGAGAAATGATATCTGAAGAAAATATCATGAACCGGTACATTTCCAACTACATATTTATGCAATAACTCTAGTATATTGTTTTGTGTACACTGTATGTAAAGTAAATAAAAGTAAACTTACCCATGTATATAAAACAATGCATACAAGGCTTTAGGGTCAAAAAGACTATCACGATTAACAGACAAGACTCTTCTTCTGGTTACAATTAATGGCTCTAATGCTGTGTGCTGAGACTCCACTAAATCATTAAACATCCGTTCAACACTAGAAATACAAAATAATGAAACAATGGATTCATTTAAAAATTATGTGGATGTGGGATTAGTGTACATGACAATGTAGTCACACATTTTGAAAAGTTAAAGTTTGCAGTGTGTATATTGTATCTTTTGAACATAAAAGTGAAAATTCTGGAACATGTACATGTACATAGGTGAATGTTTCTACAAATGAACAAATCATCGATAAACCTTTTGAAGTAGTTGCCATTTCTGCATCGATCTTCTACCTTTCATTTAAGTTGCCAACAGACTCTTTTTTCTCTCTTCATATTTTCCCTATATTAACAGTCTGACAGCTTCCTTGTGAAGACAGGAGACATTAAAAACAATTGGACTTGCAATCAGTGCATGTTTTTTACCTTCTCCTACATCCAACACAAGGGACCATGTGGGCTAACAGATTCATGATATCTTTACTGGTCACCATCATTTCTACAGCTACTTCATCATTTGTTAGACGACTGAATCTCTGAACAAAAGTCTCCAATTCCTTCTGCTTGATTCCTCTAACATTTTCACAATCCACACATGTATCACTAAACTGGACAACCATCTAAAGAATAAAGAATATACAATGTATGTAATTGTGAAATAATTATATTATGAAGAGCATGAAAACATATCATTCCAAATGGAATAAAGCATCTTGTGAAATTTTACGTATTTACAAAATGTTGGAGGATATACAGTATACATGTATATATTTTGGGCTTATAATATGCCCAGTAACAAATGGAATGTTCAAATAGTGTGACTGGTTTAATGGTTCTAAAGATATCATATGTCATTATTTGGATGTGAATCGTACTTAGCACATATTTAACATTTTTTTTTTGGATTCAGCACATACCATCTCCAGGGTTCCCACTATTTTTTGGACACAAAATTCAAGGGTTTTTCCAGGACTTTTCAATGATATTGAGGTCATCACAGTCACAGTTCTTTTACTTGCATTACAGACCACAACACAGGTATATATTGTCACACACACATTTTCAAAGGGGAAAACATATCTTCTTTGTATTTTTGAATTGCACAATTTTTTGGGTTTGGTGAAACAATTCTAGCAATGCTATTTAGGATCTTTACAAAGTCAGAAAAAGATAAACTTTCATTTTGACAAGTACCCAGTAGTTTGACCTACTTTTTAAATGTCAAAAAAGATTAGGAACTAAATAATAATTATACCCTTGTTAACATTTCAAGATTTGGTTATGATAACTTAAAGTCAAATAGGCAATAATTTTATCAATTTGTAACCTGTATATGGTGTTATTTTTTGACAAAACAACCTCACCTTCAAGTTGTCATCGACTGTCAACGGGAGCTGTCTCCTTTCGAATTGATAGTCCTCAGTTCGACAAACGGCTACGAGTTTCGCCATCAATAATCAATTATTCGTCAAGAAAATTGTAAAATTAAATCATGGGCCTATGGAATGCTTCAATTTGCATGAATATAAGTTAAAAAACTCAAATGTTTTTCCCAATTTTTATTCGGGCACCTGAGTTTATACAATTTAACCGAACAACACAGCCACAATTCTAAATTTATTACGACTTCCGGATTACAAGAAAAATAGTCCATAGTATTTGATAAAAAAAAAACGTATGTTGTTTAAGAATAACCGATTTAAAATATATTTTTAATTATCGAGAAATACATACAATTCGATATTTTAAACTTTTTATAGCTAGACCTGATTTTTTGCAAATGTATGATATTAATGTTACCAAGTGCAACGATAAGAAAAATACAGTGAAGAACAGACAAAATTACACGTACAGTACAGCACTGATTTCATCATCTTCCGGAGTTGCCTCATTTTGAGTGTAAATGTAAAGCTTCTGTGCTGATATACGGATATTAATGGTATTAAAATATCTTTACAAGGCGTAGATATGGATTGCAAGCACATTAGACTAACCAAAATCTGAAAAGTGTCAATTTTTGCCCTTTGACAAGTTTTTGTAATGAACAAAGTTCAAAAAGTTGGGGGATGTTAACATGGCAAATAAGCGGCCGGAAAGTATTGCACAAGGCTAATCGAAAAACCATATCCTCTTGCACTGTAAATGCTGTCCATATACTTTCAGGTACAATTAATACTAATCATGGACTAGAGCAATGTTCCAAAAGCTCGGTTTAAGCCGGTTAACTTTGCTTCTGCTATTCTTTGGAGTAACCTAACGGATCATTTCAGGGCTGATAGCAGCTTCTTTCAATTTAAAGGTCTTACTCGGTCCTGGAAAGGCTCAGCTGTGTCTTGTTGTCTAGCATGCGAATTTTGTAGTGCTTCAATTAAGTTTATCAAATCAAATCAATTTTTTTTTCAAATCAAATAAGCTTTATTGTGGGTGGTAAAGGGTTTTTTTCGTGCATCGTGTTGAGCAATTTTTATTTCCCGTTCAGCCGTGCATGGGGGTTGATCGTGCATCGTGTTTCTCTATTTTATTTTTCGTTCATCGTGATTATCATTTTTTTATTGGCCGTTCATCGTGCATTACCATTTTTATTGGTCGTTCATCCGTGCGTGTACCCCCCCTTTACCACCCCCTTTATTTATAGTCGATTAGCAATATACAAATAACATAAGCTCTGGTGAGCTTTTGATCGACTTACATAAAGACATAGACATACATAAAACATAACATGGACATGCATGCAATACAAACACTAATATTATACTAAAAGACATACAAACAAATAAAGCACACAAATCATGCAGGTAAAAAGCATAAGCATAACAACTATGGCAAACATAAAAGCAGCACATGCATAAGCACAGTAAAATAAATATCTAGATATAAGCAAGCACTATTATTGACAAGCATTGCAGTGACATGTGCTACCATTCCAGGTGTTTAGTAATTTTGAAAATTGGTTTAAATTTGTTTCTGATCTGATGTGGTTTGGTAGCTCATTCCACAATTTTGCTGAAAAATATCGAAAAGATTTTAAACCATACCTTGTTGTATTTACTGATGGTACTTCAGCTGTATTAACATATCTAAAACAATAATTGTGTTTTTTAATATTAACTAAGTCGTGTAGATATACAGGGCTATCTTTGTGTATGATTTTGAAAGTTTCCATAGCAATGGTTCTGAGTCTTCTAACTTTTAGTGATGGTAACTTAGATTTCTCTAGCAGCTGATCATAACATAAATTGTAATCATTATAAATAAATCTTAAAGCCCTTTCTTGTATTTTCTCCATTTTCTTGGTGTTTTTTTTTCACTGCAAAAATGCCATGTCACAGGACAATAATTAAAATTTGACAATATAAATGAGTAATAAATAGTTAGTCTACCAAGCTTGTTTAAAAATCTCCCCACCCTTTTAAGAACATTTAATTGCCTTGCGGCTTTTTTACAAATCTCAGAAATATGTTTATCAAAATTCAGTTTATAATCTAAAGTAACTCCTAATAATTTAACATACTCTTCACACTTTATCTTATTACCCTTGAGATTAAAACAAATGTTTTCTGTAAAAGTTTTTTTACCTATTGCCAAAGCTTGAAATTTGTCTGGATTGGCCTGCATTTGGTTATTATCAAACCAATCCAGCATTTTGAGGCTATCACTCACTAATTTTGAAATAACATTATTTAAGTTTTTATCGGCATAAGATAACGTGTTATCATCAGCATAGTTGTATGTGGTACTATAGTCAACAGTATAAAAAATATCATTGATAAAAATATTGAATAAAACAGGTCCCAATATTGATCCTTGTGGAACACCTTTGTACAAAGTTTCAAATGTGCTACATATATTTTTTACTTTTACGCATTGCTTTCTTCCAGACAGATAACTGTTATGTAACATTATAGATTGTTCAGACACTCCATAAGCTTCAAGTTTTAAAAGAATTAAATCATGAGGGAGACAGTCAAACGCCTTAGATAAATCCATTAAAATTGCAGCTATATATTTATTTTCATCTAGTGCTTTTTTCCATCTTCGATAATTTTCAAAAGGGCTGTTTGACATCCAAAACCTTTCCTAAAAGCTGATAATAATGGATGAAAATGTAAGTTGAAAAAATCAGTTAATTGATCAAAAACAGCTCTTTCAAAAAATTTTGAAATAGTTGGTAGTACACTAACTGGTCGATAATTACCTTTCTCTAAAATGTTATTCTTCTTGAAAAGAGGTCTGACTTGGACTGTCTTTAACTTATCTGGAAAAGTTGATACATTTATACATTCATTAATAAACACTGTAATTGGTTTTACAATACATGGTTGTGATAACTTTATAATTTTGGGAGAAATCCCATCATAACCTGTAGCCTTCTTAATATTTAATTTATTAATCTGTTTATTTACAAACTCAGTCGTAACAGGCTGAAAACTCAGATTTTCTAACACAGATCTATTTTCTTTAATAGTACATATACTTGGATGATCTTGATCTATTACAATATCTTTATTTCCAATATCTTTGGCAACATTGATAAAAAATTCATTAAAAACTTCTGCCACTTCTGATGGATTATTAATAATTTTTCCATTTTCATTCAGAGTAATATGGTTATTACTACTTCCACCTTTCTTAGACAAAAATGGTTTGATTGTTGGCCAAAAGTCAGATGACTTTGGTCCCCCAACACATCTTTCAAAAAAATAATTTTGAACAGATTTCCTTTTGACTTTGTTTACATAATTTCTCTGTTTTCTATAATTTTCGCAATTATTTTTAGATCTATTTTTCAAAAAATTATTATGAAGCATTCTTTTCTTGTAAATTTCTTGTCTCAAAGTTTAATTCATATATGGAGCAGGAGAATGTGTTGGTTTTCTTTTTTTAAGTGGTATGTGTTTGTCTATAACTTCAATATATGATTTTTCAAAACTTTCATACTCAGAGTTAATGTCTACCATGGTTTTATTTACATATTCATTTTCTATTCTTTCAAGATCTTCAATAAATCTACAATGATCAAAGTTTTTATAGCTTCTATATGTTATTAAGTCTCTGTTAACTTTTGGAACCTTTCCTTTGATTTGGGTTGAAACCATGTTGTGCACATCGCTAAGTCCACAGTTAAAGTTGGATGTATTTTGACAGTGGTTTGGCTTATTGGTGAGAATTACGTCAATTAATGTAGGCTGGTGGTTTTTTGTGAAGCATGTTTTATCTCTTATTAAGTTGTTTAGGTCAAAAATATCACATACTGCTTTTAGTGGCACTGATTTTTCTACATCTAGCATATTATAATTCAAGTCACCAAGAATTAATATGTTATCATAATGTATTGATATCTTGTCGAACGTGTTCGTAAAGTAGTCTATAAACTGGTCGTCTTTCATCGATGGTGGTCTATAGGTGCCGCATATTAGCCACTTTTTATCATTGAAATTTACCTCTGTGAAAATGGATTCAATGTGCTTGCACTCTAATTTTGTCTTTCTATCGCATGCAAGGTCAGATCTAATATACACAAGCATACATCATCCATTGCATGTTCTGTCTGCCCTCCATAGATGATAGTTTTCAACTTCGAATTGACTATTTGTAAATGTCTCGTCTAGTTTTGTTTCCGCTATGATCAGCATATCCACTATACCCTCTGTTAGTAGGTCTTTAATCATACAGAATTTATATCGAAAGCTGTTGATGTTTAAGTACGAGCACATAAAGGTGTCTGGATGGGATTTTCGAAGTTTACAGAGTTTATCATCGTTTTTTTTCTTAAGCCTGCTTCTTATTTCTTATCAATTATATGGTGCTGCATTCTTACTTTCTCTTTAAGACGTGTCTAATATCAGTAGATTATGTGTAATGTAAATGCCTTTTTATATCTCAGTTTGTCCTAAAATACATAGCTGCCAGTAAATATGTGTGAATTGAGTTTAATGGACAAACTGCACCCGGACATGCACGTGCATTTGTTTCCATCGTAAGGAGCTCAACCAGGCATATAATACAAGAGTTACCACTAAGTATGTCTTGCCTGTCACCACCATCGAAATACCTTGTTATTCCTCAAAAACTATCAAAGTCACTCAACGGGAAATCAAGATCAAAATAGGGGGGGGGGGGCAAATGTGCTAAGCTTCTACTGGGGCATATGCATACCAAGTTTCATCAACCTAGGGCTAATAATTCCTGAAATATGGATCGAGGTGCTCACAAAAGTTAACGCCACCGCCGGTAAATTAATACCTGTCTCGCTCCGCTTCGCCCAAAAGGAGTCTAAAATGCCACTTTTTTGTTTGTTCCCTCAGTAGCTTTTGTTCTGATAGATCAAATGACGTGAGATTTTACAATGATGTTTATTACCATAAAAGGATGAATGGGATTAATTTTTGGGGTCCCCCTTTTTCGTTGAGAAATTATGGGCCCAAAAGGGGCAAAAAATTCAAATATTTTATTTTTTCCGCAATAATTTTGGCTATGGTTGACCAATTGCTATGAAATGACATTTGCCAATGACGTTCCTCACCATTGAACCATAGATGGTGAGTATTTTGGGGCCCTTCTTTTTTTTTCATTTAAAAATAAGGGACCAACAAAGGGACAAAAAATGAACTTTTTTTTGGGTCCAATTTTGAAATTATTAATATTTTTTGCAACTTATTTCTTCTTTTGTAAAGGTCAATTCCTGCTTAGTGACAGTTATGCGTAACGAGTTGTATACTTCGTGATCGATAGATTACCTATCGCCATTCATGATATTACGTAACTCTTGAACCGAAATGAAGTGAAAATAAACTGATACTCAAAAAGGTTACATTAACTGGACTGATACAGGAACTATAACTGTACTAAATTATTTGTGAAAATGTGGCAATATTTCGAAATCACAAGATTTCTTCATCAGGCCATAGATTGGAATTTTCTTAGTTAGAACAGGGATTAAATAAAACTTGTTTTGGACATCCCTGGTTAGAATATCTCTTTTAAAACAAACTATGAGAACGTGTGCGTTTTAGTAGTACATTCCAATAGGAGCCATACAATATTTTAGAGTTAGAACAATAATTAAGTAAACAAATTTGTAAAAGAAAAAATTAACATGGTGAAATATTCAAAATACTATTTTTTTACTTGTTTTGTAAAGGTCTTTTGGTCTTTTTCATTCAGACCATCCGGTTCTAGTGTTCGGAGCTGATACATCCAACACTTTTATCGCTTGCGTCTTGAGATTGTATCCCATTTCGGATTTACTTCTTTGATATGGAATTTCACAGCATCAAAAGAGTGTCCACTAGAAACAAGATGCCTTGTTAGTGGGCAGTCTTTTCTTGTGAAAGATGATCGGTGGTTGTTAAGTCTTAAACTGTAGGGATCCCCTGTTTCCCCTACGTATTGGATGGAACAAGTGGTACAGGTAATGACATAAATACAATTTTCTGTTTTGCAGTTTAAGTCACTAAAGATATTGTATCTCCTCTTGGTGACAGTGCTAGTGAAGGTACTGTCAGTAATTGCAGCTTTGCAGCATTTGCAATTACTTCTAAGTTTTATATCAGACACAGGATTGATGTTCAACTGTTAACTGGATTTACTATTTATTTTGGATCTTTATTTTTCCTTCAATTGTAAGTAGTTAATATGTTAGAAGTTTTTGAAGTCTTTTACTTTTCTGGATAAAGGATAAAGTTTATTTTTCTATTTTTCACATTTCATACTTTTCATTTTCTTTTTTAGTAAGTTCAATTTTTGACATAAGAGTTTTTATATTAAAGGTTATCTTATCTAAATTTGGTTCATTGTGGTTTTGATTTTGGAAATCCAGTTTTGCATTTTTGTAAAACATAGAGTTTTCATTTGTAGATTCACCATTGGAGTCTCCACTGAGTTACATTTATATTTTCATGATGTAATCTTGTCACACTGATGGTATGGTATATTTTATTTCATTTTCATCAATTATTGAATGAGAGTTTTGGAACTATTATTTTCATAGTAGTTTAGTATTTTCTTTGTAAAGTATTTTAAAGGGTTTTTATATTTAATTCAAAGACATTTTTGATAAGTACTTTAAGTACAAGTTAATTGTAATTTCATGGATAAATATATTAGAGTCTTTATATTTAGCTTTTCATGAATTAAATTGTCATTTCATTTTACTTAACTGTTGATTTGTATTTTTCAGACATTTAGATCTTCTTAATATAAAGTCGATCCATACACTTATAAAGTATTTTATTAAACCAATCATGGGCCCACTAGGGCATATATAATCAAATTTGACACATACAATGTATAATATCAAACTCTTTCACTCACACTTTCTCTCATTCACTTTCGTACCTCTCACACTGATTGAAATATTTTTTTTTTACAATAAAATAAAAGTAACCAGACAAAATTGGGACCTTAGTCAATGCTGCGGTATGAAGAGGAGAGTCACAATACATAGATCTATGTGAAAAAAAAATCCTTATCAACGACGTGTATAAAAACATACGTATGGCATGTATGTAATACCAGTGTAATTTTGTTTTACAGAAATCTGGCATATATAGTTTATAAATAATACAATACACTAAATGTATAAAATAGGACTTATAACCTAATTATTATTTATAACATACCGTCTATTATAAATACATTCTACATGCTTGTAAGGACTTATAACCTTTTTTATTTATCGGTCTTAGACTTCTTTCTAATCTCAAAGCATGTTTGTAAAAATATGCTTAGTTTATTGAGAACATAAAAGTCTTCGTTATTAAGTAACCAAATGAGTTTATTTTGTTTATTAAGGTTTGAAAAGTTTTTATATAATATTGATATGTTCTTAAAAAAATCTTCTCTCTGTGTGTTATATCGTGGACAACTATTTAAGAAGTGATACTCATCTTCAACCTGGCTTAAATTGCAATATTGGCATATTCTGTCTGTCCTTTCGAGCATTTTATATTTTCCTGTTGTTAGCCTGATACGTTCATATCGACCGGTCTCTATTCTTAAACTGTGATCACTTGTTCTAAATCTTGTTAAAATTTGCCTATCTTTAAAAACTTTCATGTCAAGATAGGCTTCGGGTCTAAAACTATCTTTCAGAAGAAAATAAGTTGTTAGCTTTCCCGAGTTTTGCCATGTTGTGCTCATGTTTTTCCAAATTGATAAAAAATATTTTGTTAAAATACGTTTAATCTCTGCTTTAAATTTGCTTTTACCAAAATTTTTGAAAGTATCTAAATTAATATTTAGTTTATTACTTATAAAAACTATTGTAGAATACCAGCTATTTATGTTCTTTGCATGAAGCTGCTTGTATTCATCATAAGCTGCTTTCAATAAATCGCTTCCTTTATTTTGAACAATTGTATGCCAGTAGCAAAGTAATTGTGTTATAGCTTTTATGAAGTACGGATATCTACCTAGTTCAGACAAAACTGCAATATTAGTACTTTTCTAATTAGTTCCCAATATGTATTTACAAAATTTTAATATATATCTGTTATAATAAAGTTAAACCTTATGGAGTTTTGTTTGATTTCATCCCACTAATCGAACCCGGCTACATTTTGGCTCATGGGTTTTGTAGTTTTGTGTCCTATATTAAAAAAAAAGATTTAAAAAGCAGTGAAACTTGTTGTTAGACAGATGCACGTGTTTGGGTAAATAACATATTTTGCATAAATAATAACATATTGATTTATTATGTTAAACTTTGAACATATACATGCCTTATTGATGATATCATGAACTTGGAACAATGAATGGATTTTTTGTGACTTAAGTATTTTGTCGTTTGTAGCATATGTTTTAGACTGATATCTCCTAAAACTGCACCTGACTTACCGAAAAGTGATCACCAGAAATCCTGTAGCTTGAAGACATTAACTTCTTTACGTATCAGCCGGGCCGTATACTTACCCTTCCTGAGCATCTGAGTTCATTCTCACGGGATTAAATGCCAGTTTGCAGATCGCAGTTTAGTTTTCAAACGTTTTCTTATGTGATGTGTTCACGGGTTATTATCGGCTATGGGTAACACTGGCAAACTGATAACTGTCCAAAAAAGATTTTTAACGTGTATGATCTTTAACAAAGAAAAGGCAATAAGAGAAAAAGGGTGATAGCAGTCTTATCCGTGCCTGTTGTATACCTTTTTCTCCTTTTGTCCTCTTGTTGGGGGGTAAAAAATTTACACCGTAACACAGGCGTTAAATCTTTTGGGCTGTGTTCAGTTTGCCAGCGATAAACGATGGTCGTAATACCTTGTCGCATTTTATTTGTGTTATCTAGTTTTTCAAGTTTTGTTTTTGCCTTTTCCGACTTACGATTGGTTTGTAGTCATACTGAAGGCAGTGTTGTTGGTTTTTTTCCATTAATTGCGGATTTTCGCAAGAAGTTGCAACTGATTTATGAAGTTTGTATCACGATCAAATATCACTTCATCATTTTTTAAAGACTTTTAGAAGCTCAGCTGTATATCCGATTTTTTTTAGAAATGATGTGAATGTCTAATAATTCAACAATTAAAAGTAACATGCTCCTGGTTTATAAATAAGGGTTATTAGCGGACACTTTGGTCTAAGATCGGGCGGCTTGTCCTTTTGTTATGCTTTTCGAATCATAGGTGACTTGCTGTTCAACTTTTGGCTAGAACATCTTCATGGCCTACGACGAGTTAGGCACAGTTAAGGCATTTATTATTATTTCTTGTTACATATGTAGTTTATCTTGATGTTTTGTACTGCTAGTGGAGCCTTCGCCCCGAGGTCATCCGCTTCGGTACCATTACTTTTGTGTTGCCGATACAATAAAGTCATAATTTTAGTTCAATATTCTAAAAAGTTTACACCTTAAGATTAATTCTACCCCAAGCAGAGTTTTATATAATAAGTCCCAGTAGTTTTATATCTGTTATACTTTTTGATGGTATTTGTTTTAATATCATACCTTTAATTTTTTTACTTTGACCTGTTAACATTATTTTAAAAAAATAGCTTTGGTTGGAATTGTGTTGTAATTCTGTTTTGTTTCTCTTCCTTATTGAGGTGCATTTTGTGGCAATATCACTGACTACACCACACTTATGGTGTAACGGACCAACTACTTCATTTATTCTTTGTGTGGCAACAGAGCAGTGTGCTTAAAATCTATTACAATGGATGAAACAGAAGGCATTCGGGACATTTTATTTTTTAACCTGAAGCATCATCATCTGAATACACATCACAGTCTAAATACTAAAAAGAAAAGCCACGCCGTCATATCGGTTGCACACTAGAAGTTGCCGTCTAAATTTGTTAACATGCACCACCTGGGGTTTAGAAAGGCCGTCTCGTTCAGTTAAGAGAGCTCGACTGTTTCTTCCGTCCGGGGATATTATCATAATACTGTTCGATGCCCGTCCGGCAACGTACACAAAGCCGTTTTGATCAACGGATATACCGCATGGGTCGCGTAGCAAAACGTTCTGATATTTCCAAATCTCTAGTCCTTTCATATTCATACAAACGACACTATTTTGACCCGTCAACGTACAATAGATCTTGTCCATGAAGAAGGCAAAGTATCGTAAACGATCAGCTTCAAATTTTACCCGTGAGATGACCTTGCCGTTAAGGTCAGTTAACGCAAATACACCTTCGTTAGCCAATCTGATCAAAAGCTTTTTTTCTTTGTGGTCGATTCCAAAGCATTCGGTATTAATCGTTAACCGTTTAACTATTTTCCCTGTCGTATGTTCTGCCATAGCGACCGATCTGGATGAGGCCAATGATACAGCGGCCGTTTTACCATCAACACATGTAACATCGAATGGACCGGTTCCTTGAAAATCTATAACGATTCTGGGGTTCGTAGCATCACTATTACAGGCTAAAAGCTTTTGGTGTTTCCTATCTACAAACAATAATTGGCCTTCATCCAGTATTTCACAGCCAGAGATGTCGAACCCTCGTGTATTTTTCAATTGGATCTTATTGGTGAGTTTTAATTTTACTCTGTCTATACTAGGTGTCCTTTGAAGTAAAACGTTAGAAGATTTACTTCTCTTTCTGACAGAAAGATTTACATTTCTAGGCCCGGTCTCCAAGATGACTTCTGCAAAGTTCGGAATAGCACTTTGAAAAGAGGAAATGATATCATGGTATGTTACATTTATGTCGGACTGGTAAAAGTTTTCATCTTCCTGTAACGTTTGTAGTGCCTTCCCTTCCTCTCTGATACGATTCTCCAATTCTCTCATACCGATGAAATTTTGTAAATCGCTGGCATAGGTTTTCATTGCTATTAATTCATCGTACACAGCGGACGCTTTGGCTTTGCGGTCTTCCAGCCTGGCAATCAGATTTTCAATTTGCGATGTTGACATATCATGAGATTTGTTGATTTCGCCAATTGTTGCATTTTCTATTCTGTCTAAATGATCGTTGATAGATTTCCTTAAATTTGCAATATTTGTCGATAGTTTTTCTTTTTGCGAATGCAATTTTTCTACATTGTCTTGTCTGTCTTTTGTAAGTTTGACGATATTTTCAATTATGTCACTAATGTGTTTCTCCTTTTCATGCATTTCATTCGAGGATTTAACGTTTTGCACAATATCGTGGAGAGGTGTAAGTTCTCCGCAAGAGTTATGCGTGTCCTTCGTACAGTCCACGCAACACGGGACACCGTGCATCGTGCAGTAAAACTCATGCTCGAGTTTATGCAGCTCGCACCTGTGCTTGACTGTATTTACGTATGTTGGAAGTTGTCTGAAATCTTCGACGGAGTTGACATGATGGTGTGAAGTTGATCTAGAGGCTCCATGGTGCTCGTTACACTCGTCGCAAAGATGATCCTCGCAGTGTGGACAAAAGTGTACCGGAGGGGTTGTCTTCGATCTTCTTTTACAAACATCACAAGTCGATGCTTTGGCCGCTAAGTTTGTTGTAGTTTCACTCTTTTTCATATCGGATTTTCTACAAAATAAACGTAATTTATAAGCCATTAGTTTGAATAGAACAAACGTTTGTTTAACAAACAAAACAATACAGAATTGCATAAAGACATATAACTGCGACACCCAGAACTTTAAATTGTACAGCATTTTGTGAACATGTATTTTTCATGTTTTAACCTTCCATTCAAAATCCTACATTTGAAAAAAAAATCCAACGAATTCTAGCAACTTTGCACTGTCACATTTCGAGCTTGTTAAAATTTGTCCATATCTCATATTATTCTACTGTCAAAAACGATACTTACCACTTTTTCAGTCTTATTAGTTACACAAAACCGTTACTAAGACTTGAAGTGGTTGGATAGTATTTCAATGAAACAAAATATTATAGAATTTCATTCTTTTGTCAAAATCTACTGCTCGGAACACCGACTAGTTCTTCTACATATGTATGGTATTTAACTATGCGGTCAGATAAGGAAATAGGTGACAACCATAGATTCTATTCTGAACTAAAAAAAACCGGCATTTTAATAAAACAATCAATCAAGAATCAAAATTAGACAAAGAAATCAAAATACAAAAAAGTGTGTTTTCATATATAAGTACAGTAAAAAGCAATCTGGATTTGCATAATTCGATGTTTGACCTAGTTAGCAACATTCGAAATGACTATTCAGTAAGAAGGAAACAAAAATTTAAGTTCTTTAAATATTATTTCTGCACTTGGGGAAGTTTGTTATGCATGTTTTTGCTAGTGCTTTATCGGCTGCAGTCAAGTGCAAAACCGATTGGGTGGCAATCGCCGCCGGTAAAGCTAAGTTGATTCAAAAATGTTTTCCGTTTCAGAATTTTGCAAATGCTGTTTTGATCGACCGCCTTTGGTTGTCGGTGTTCTTTTTTTGGGGTGACCCTTCTATAAAACTAGCTGTCTTGGGACAACGTGGCCTGTAAATGTGTTTCGAGACGATATGTTCCACAAGCTGAACATTCAATAGACGATATTGAGATATATTGAGATATATTGAGATATATTCAAGCCGTGATCGTCACTGTTTTGAGTATAACAGTGTTTTTATTTTTGTATAATTTTGTTTGCATTTTACCTTAGATTTTTGTTTTGTCTGAGATTTCAAAATTTCAAAATTTACGTTTTCTATATAATGAACTTGGACATTGATGGACATGGAATGTCTACCTTTACGTGTACATGTAATTCCTAGACCATACACCGTTGCAAGCGGATTTTAATGCAACGTTTTACTATATAGATAGCACATGCATTTTTGTACATCCAGATGATTTTGAAAGTAAACTGACTAAAGTTTCAATGTTGATTTATTCATCTGATCAAAGATTTAACATTTTGACTAAAATCACTTGTATAGATAAATCTATGTTGTTAAGAAATCCTATAGTCTTTCCGTCACCAAAAGTGCGCATTATTTGTGCTTGAAACTCTTTTTTTTGTCTTCCGTAATTTTGCATATGTATTTCTAATTAGTTTAAAGAATGTGCCTATAACAAAACTATCGAAGTTGGATCACAGGGGCTTGCTTTTTAGCTACTTTGACTCTCTACCCCAAAATGCCGGGAACAAGCCCCTGTGATTGGATGATCAATCTCAAATGTCCAAGAAAACTATAAAACTAGACACAAACACACCGGAGAGATTGCAGGTCGATTCTGACTTTGGACAGGGCTTTTAAAATGGTGGGTTAAACCGGATTTTATATATCCAAACCTTCCTCGTTCATAACATGGAAGTTCTACTTTTTGTAATTACTGGCCGTTTTGAAAATTTAAAAATTATCATCTAAATTACATCTTTCATTTATTACTAAAATTCAGATTAACCACAAACAGAACTTTGAAAGCCTGAGAGTGACCCTACAACTCTTTCAGGTATCTTAATTATGTGTAAATTTTTAGGCATATAACTGGAATTTTAGCATTAAGACTGAATTATGTTCCAAAGTTAATGTTCATAGTCTATTGACCATAATAATGAGTGTGTATCTTTAATTTCGTACAGTCTTTTCCACGACTTAATAAATTAATAAATCAAGGCATTGAATCATAGTTGCAACTTTGAAAGGGACATCTGTTATTTATGAATATAAGTAGTATAGAGGGTTGAGATGGTTATCATTTCTCGGGAGGATTTGAGGATTAGGCGCCATTGCGCATGCCTGTGACGTCATATCCACTTCCGGTCCGCCATCTTGCTTCCGGTCGGGCCAATTTGCTTCCGGTTCCGCCAATTTGCTTCCGGTCGGCCATCTTGCTTCCGGTCCGCCATCTTGCTTCCGGTTCCGCCAATTTGCTTCCGGTTCCGCCAATTTGCTTCCGGTCGGCCATCTTGCTTCCGGTGACGCAACATCCGGTCATTAAGGGGAGGTAATTCCGCAAAGTCACCGAACGGTAACTTAGTTATTCCTTGACCGATTCCTTTCGGGTTTGTTGCATTGTTTTTAGTAAGACAATGTCTCTTTGATGATTTTCTTTGTGGTCTTCAGTGGTCATTAGAGGCTTGACCAGTAGGTGACCATTTCCTATTTCTTATCAAAGGTGGGGTTATCGTATATCGTTGGAAAGGTCGCAAGGTGTAGTTGTCATTTTTGAGTTGTTTGAGTCGGTAGTGGTCAGTGGTCAGTCAGGGCTTGACCATTAGGTGGCCCCTTTTTCTTCTTGTTGTATACTTAGCGTGTAATATGTCATTGTAAAGCTTGTGAGGTCTAGTTTTATATTCTTTCTTTCGTGTCAATCTAAGGGAAGTAACTCTTGGTTTCTACTGTGTTTTAAGTCTTGTACTTGATACCGTTTTGTAAGGAATTTGCCGGGCTTTGTGGGGTAGTACTGGTTTGATCTTGTTTATAGGACGTTAGGGATAACAAATTGATTTTAAGTTTCGATACTTTATTTTGAACACAGTAATAGGTTTCAGTCTTCATCCTCGTCGTCTTCACTCTCCTCGTCAGGCCTGAACTGTTTTATTTTCTCATCCAGCAAGTACTTTCTCTTCTCAGTAGCGTATTTCCAAGACTCTTCATACTCATAATCTTCATCGTCCCTCAGTCGTTTTGCTGTTTGTTTGATCTTCTTGTGGAGTGGATCTCGTGCCATTTCCATTTGCCACATAATGTTATTGACGTAGCGATTTTTTAAAGCTTCTCTATAGAGCGGGAGCAAATCCAAGTCAGCCTTTGATATTGCCTCTTTTTCGTGGTGACCTTTTTCCGTGTATTCATCCATTTTCTTTTCGTGTTCGTCTTTGTAGCTGATCATCACTTGTCCAATAAAGTCACCCCACGGATCAAACTGTTCTCCGGGGTAAGTTTCTTCGTCTTCAGACAAGTCGTCACTCTTTTCTGATTCCGTGTCCTCCTCTTCCTCTTCCTCAGTTTCCCATTCCGGGTCCTCCTTCAACCATTCCGGTTCCTCCATTTTTCTTTGATGCTTCTGTTCTTTGTGTCTCTGTAGATTGAACAACTTTTGACTTGTGTATCCGCATACGTCGCAATGGTACATCTTTCCTTCTCGACGGCCGGGTTCTATCTGATGATTTTTGTTCCGTCCGTGTAAATTTATCTATCACTTCTGAATAGTATAACATGTTGTTAACAGAATCCTCATTGCCGGTGCGGATTTGATCGGGTCTCGTTAAATTGTCTTTCTTTCTTTGCCATACATAGGCAAAGAATGCATTCCTCAAATTTGCTAAGCTCTTTCTATTGTATGCAAGCTTCAATGCTTTGAATCTACGCCATACTTTAAATATTTGTTGGCATTCTATGCACGGCACAATTAAATTGTGTTTCGATTTATAAAACTGATCTTTTGGCTTCCTCTCGTCGCATTTACGACAAACACGTTCCCCGTTCTCACTTTCAATTTTCTTTTCTATGAGTTTTAGAAGATAATCCATTACATTTACGTGTGTCTTGTTCGAATACATTTGAGCCACTGACAACATTGATCATTCATTCTGCCTTTTCAAAATTGTATCGTCCAATCATCTCTCAGCATTTTATCACGTGACTTACTCTTTGCTCTTCTTGCTCTTTTGATTGCTCAGTTTGCTCTTTTGCAGCTCATCTTGCTCTTTTGCAGCTCCTTTTGCTCTTTTGCAGCTCATCTTGCTCTTCTGCAGCTCTTTTTAGCTCTTTACCTTGCTCATCTTGCTCTTCTGCAGCTCTTTTTAGCTCTTTACCTTGCTCATCTTGCTCTTTTGCAGCTCATTTTGCTCATTTACCTTGCTCATCTTGCTCTTTTGCTGCTTTTCTTACTAATTTGATCACCCAGCAGCAGCAGCAGCCATTTTACCCTCTTCCCCCTTTCACTTACGCAGCAGCAGCAGCAGCCATTTTACCATCTCCCCCCCCCCTTTCACTGACGCAGCAGCAGCAGCAGCCGTTTTGACACCTTCTCCCCCACCCTTTTTTTCACTTAAGCAGCATGCAGCAGCAGCGATTTCATCCTCTTCTCCCCTTTCACTTATGCAGCACCAGCCGTTTCCTTACCTTCTTCCCTTTTCTTTTAGTTGTGTTTTTTCTGTCCTGTGTTTACTTGTACAACTTTTGTCAAGCAGGGAATCCAGACCACTTTATACTTTTAATTTTCCATAGGCCCTGTGTTAAATCTTTTGGCGACTCGTGTCACCCCCAGATCTCAGCAATGAAGTCGTGTGTAATCATGCGGAACTAACTATTCCATTGAGATCATTTTGTACTTGATAACCCAATATCTTCTAACCAGTTCAAACCGGTTTTTTTTCGTTCCGATACTACCCCCCTTTGCATTTCTATTTTTAACCCTTACCCTAACCATACCCCTAGCTATTTTGTAATTCTAACCCTAACCCTAAACCCTAACCCTACCCCTAGCTATTCTAGTTTGTAATTCTAACCCTAACCTTAAACCTAACCCTAACCATAATCTCTAACCTTAACCTTTTCTCTTTTCAGTTCTATTTCTAGCCCTTACCCCCAATTCTAACTCTAACTCTCTTTGATAGTGTTGTCATTGTATTTTTAACCCTTACCCTAACCCTAACCCTTGCTATTCTAGTTTGTTATTCTAACCCTAAACCCTAACCCTAACCTTAAACCTAACCCTAACCATAATCTCTAACCTTAACCTTTTCTCTTTTCAGTTCTATTTCTAGCCCTTACCCCCAATTCTAACTCTAACTCTCTTTGATAGTGTTGTCATTGTATTTTTAACCCTTACCCTAACCCTAACCCTTGCTATTCTAGTTTGTTATTCTAACCCTAAACCCTAACCCTATCCTCTAACCCTAACACTAACCTCTAACCCTAACCCTAACCTTTTCTCTTTTCAGTTCTATTTTTAGCCCTTACCCCAATTCTAACTCTAACTCTCTTTGATAGTGTTGTCATTGTATTTTTAACCCTAACCCTAACTCTCTCTTCTCTAACCCTAACCCTTTCTCTTCTATGTTTAGCCCTTATCCCCATTCTAACTCTAACTCTATTTGCCTTTGTTGTCATTGATTTTCTAACTCAAACCCTTATTTTCTTTGCTCTAACTCTCTCTTCTTTAACCCTTTCTCTTTCTATTTTTTTACCATTTACTCTAACCCTAACCTAAATTCTCCTCTGTTGTGTATAGTATTTCTATTCATGTTCGTACCCTAACCCTAACTCTTCTGCTATGTAGCCTTAACCCTTACTCTTGATCTCTTTGCACGTAGTGCTCCTTTTGTTGTTGTTCTGCTTTTCCTGTTCATGAGCGGTTTGTAATATCACGTTTGCGCCAATTTCTGATTCGTTGTAAAGTTAAACAAAAACAATGCAAACAATAATGCATTTACAAAACAACAACAAAAGGAGCACTACGTGCAAAGAGATCAAGAGTTAGGGTTAAGGCTACATAGCAGAAGAGTTAGGGTTAGGGTACGAACATGAATAGAAATACTATACACAACAGAGGAGAATTTAGGTTAGGGTTAGAGTAAATGGTAAAAAAATAGAAAGAGAAAGGGTTAAAGAAGAGAGAGTTAGAGCAAAGAAAATAAGGGTTTGAGTTAGAAAATCAATGACAACAAAGGCAAATAGAGTTAGAGTTAGAATGGGGATAAGGGCTAAACATAGAAGAGAAAGGGTTAGGGTTAGAGAAGAGATAGTTAGGGTTAGGGTTAAAAATACAATGACAACACTATCAAAGAGAGTTAGAGTTAGAATTGGGGTAAGGGCTAAAAATAGAACTGAAAAGAGAAAAGGTTAGGGTTAGGGTTAGAGGTTAGTGTTAGGGTTAGAGGATAGGGTTAGGGTTTAGGGTTAAAATAACAAACTAGAATAGCAAGGGTTAGGGTAAGGGTTAAAAATACAATGACAACACTATCAAAGAGAGTTAGAGTTAGAATTGGGGGTAAGGGCTAGAAATAGAACTGAAAAGAGAAAAGGTTAAGGTTAGAGATTATGGTTAGGGTTAGGTTTAAGGTTAGGGTTAGGGTTTAGGGTTAGAATAACAAACTAGAATAGCAAGGGTTAGGGTTAGGGTAAGGGTTAAAAATACAATGACAACACTATCAAAGAGAGTTAGAGTTAGAATTGGGGGTAAGGGCTAGAAATAGAACTGAAAAGAGAAAAGGTTAAGGTTAGAGATTATGGTTAGGGTTAGGTTTAAGGTTAGGGTTAGAATTACAAACTAGAATAGCTAGGGGTAGGGTTAGGGTTAGGGTTTAGGGTTAGGGTTAGAATTACAAAATAGCTAGGGGTATGGTTAGGGTAAGGGTTAAAAATAGAAATGCAAAGGGGGGTAGTATCGGAACGAAAAAAAAACCGGTTTGAACTGGTTAGAAGATATTGGGTTATCAAGTACAAAATGATCTCAATGGAATAGTTAGTTCCGCATGATTACACACGACTTCATTGCTGAGATCTGGGGGTGACACGAGTCGCCAAAAGATTTAACACAGGGCCTATGGAAAATTAAAAGTATAAAGTGGTCTGGATTCCCTGCTTGACAAAAGTTGTACAAGTAAACACAGGACAGGAAAAACACAACTAAAAGAAAAGGGAAGAAGGTAAGGAAACGGCTGGTGCTGCATAAGTGAAAGGGGAGAAGAGGATGAAATCGCTGCTGCTGCATGCTGCAAGTTAAGTGAAAAAAAGGGTGGGGGAGAAGGTGTCAAAACGGCTGCTGCTGCTGCTGCGTCAGTGAAAGGGGGGGGGAGATGGTAAAATGGCTGCTGCTGCTGCTGCGTAAGTGAAAGGGGGAAGAGGGTAAAATGGCTGCTGCTGCTGCTGGGTGATCAAATTAGTAAGAAAAGCAGCATAAGAGCAAGATGAGCAAGGTAAATGAGCAAAATGAGCTGCAAAAGAGCAAGATGAGCAAGGTAAAGAGCTAAAAAGAGCTGCAGAAGAGCAAGATGAGCAAGGTAAAGAGCTAAAAAGAGCTGCAGAAGAGCAAGATGAGCTGCAAAAGAGCAAAAGGAGCTGCAAAAGAGCAAGATGAGCTGCAAAAGAGCAAACTGAGCAATCAAAAGAGCAAGAAGAGCAAAGAGTAAGTCACGTGATAAAATGCTGAGAGATGATTGGACGATACAATTTTGAAAAGGCAGAATGAATGATCAATGTTGTCAGTGGCTCAAATGTATTCGAACAAGACACACGTAAATGTAATGGATTATCTTCTAAAACTCATAGAAAAGAAAATTGAAAGTGAGAACGGGGAACGTGTTTGTCGTAAATGCGGCGAGAGGAAGCCAAAAGATCAGTTTTATAAATCGAAACAAAATTTAATTGTGCCGTGCATAGAATGCCAACAAATATTTAAAGAATGGCGTAGATTCAAAGCATTGAAGCTTGCATACAATAGAAAGAGCTTAGCAAATTTGAGGAATGCATTCTTTGCCTATGTATGGAAAAGAAAGAAAGACAATTTAACGAGACCCGATCAAATCCGCACCGGCAATGAGGATTCTGTTAACAACATGTTATACTATTCAGAAGTGATAGATAAATTTACACGGACGGAACAAAAATCATCAGATAGAACCCGGCCGTCGAGAAGGAAAGATGTACAATTGCGACGTATGCGGATACACAAGTCAAAAGTTGTTCAATCTACAGAGACACAAAGAACAGAAGCATCAAAGAAAAATGGAGGAACCGGAATGGTTGAAGGAGGACCCGGAATGGGAAACTGAGGAAGAGGAAGAGGAGGACACGGAATCAGAAAAGAGTGACGACTTGTCTGAAGACGAAGAAACTTACCCCGGAGAACAGTTTGATCCGTGGGGTGACTTTATTGGACAAGTGATGATCAGCTACAAAGACGAACACGAAAAGAAAATGGATGAATACATGAGGGGGGACGAGAGGGGGTCTCATCCCGATTTCCCGATTTTAATTTCAGAAAATCCCGAAATCCCGGACATATATTGTTAAAAATCCCGATCTCGATAAATTTGTTTCCAAACTTTAAAGTTTACAGTTTCAATGCTTACGATTTAAAGTAAAACGTCTCGGGTATGATTGAAAGTGACTAGTCCTTCATGTATTATCAATATGACCATGACGTAAATCTGCATATTAGCATTTTTGTTCTCATAAGTCTCAGTAGCCAGTCAGAAATTGGCCAAATTCCAGTTCAAGTCAATACAAGAACCTATATGACTAGCACTGTAATAGTTTTGCAACGAAGAGAAATTTGAATCTAATGAGTCACCATTTCCAAAACCACTGTACCAAGTTACAGACATAAACAAAACTACAAATGTCACTTGAGAGATTTGTAGTCGAAACACTGTTAAAATACATTATAGAAAAAAATACTTGTTAGGATAAATGAGTATGCTCAGGGCTTTATATTACCTTAACTGCGGTGTGTAACTATGCAAACAAGTTTTTTTTCCCCAGAATTTCCAAGACTAAGCCACCAGACTGTTCTTGTGACAAATCCCCATTCAAATATAGTCCCTCTGCCCATGTCAGTACTAGGGACCTCAACATCATGGACAATGACCGACTCCGCGATGTTTTGCCAAAATATTGCGAGCCTAGAAGAATCAACAATTTTGCGAGCCTAGTAGAATCAACTGGACCAATTATTTCAAATAGACAACGCTGAGATGTGGAATAAGTGTACGCGACACAGGTCACATAACAAGCAGTCATTTAGAAAAACACAATGAAAAACACTCAGCCTTCAACGGACCAGAAGGCACTGCTCTCCGTTCTGCAATCGGCCCAAGGTCTAAATAAAATGCACATAATTCAAATCCAGTCCGATAGACCCCTTTCATAGACCAAGAAAACAATATATCAAAAAGACGAGAACAAACAAAAGCTTTGTAAAAGATTCCTAACTTAGGACAGGCACATATAAAAACAATAATGGATTTAGTTGAAGACTAAAATTATACCAGAAAATGGGTCAAACATGAACATAAACATAAAGTGACGTTCTTTCTGAATGGATAAAGTCTATTAAGTCTTTAAAAGGCTCGATGAGCACCAAGGTAATATCTATTTGCAACAACCCCGATGTTGCTAAGATATTGTCCACTTTACATAATAAATATGTTGTCGTACCTGCAAATTAACCACTTAACAATATATTTTTTTTGCAAAAAAAAAAACACAAAAACACTATATTGACTGTGTAGCAGCTGAATTAGGGATTATTTGTACCAGCAAAAGCACCAAATATGCAGCAACAACATTGACGTACACTGTCAAAGGAGGAGATAGTTAACAATCATAATTCTGTCATTTTTTTCCTCTGGCCTTTCTGTTGACGAAAGGAGCATTCCATCCTTGTATTGGATTCCGAAATTACACAAAAATCCATACAAGCAACGTCATCCAAATGTACATGATTGTACTAAAGCTCTTTCAGTTTTGCTAACATCAATCCCTTCAAGTATTTCGATTGTTGTTACTCTACAAAAGACTTATTTTGTCATCCATGAGTCTTGTAAGAAGAACAAATTTACAGATTTAAATAATTAAATGCCCAACTTACTTATCGGCAACATATTTGTACAGTTTGGCGGACGTGTTATTCAGAACATCCCAATGGGTATGAATTGTGCACCATTGCTTGCCGATTTGTTTCTTCATTCATATAACACGGGCATCTTACAATCACTTCTAGACAAAAAGAATCGCAAACTTAAATTGCTTTATCCGAATTTCGTTATATCGATGACGTCGTTTCACTGAGCGATCCTCGGTTAGGTATATTTACATCTTATATATCCCCAGGAACTTGAGAAAAAGGACACTATACAGATCATAGGAGGCCCGCTTTATATTTGGAGTTACACGATCTTACATGTACTCTGATCTGGATCTACTTTGTTTCTGGATGCGATTCTGATTGACGCATAATGAAAATGGCACTTTTATCTGCCTGATGTACAGTTTTATGTCAATCCCGTTATAATTCGACATAAAAATCCCGATTTCCCGTGGCTAAAAATGTGATATTCCCGTATCCCGATGTTTTTCTATCCCGAATTCCCGATCTTTAAACAAGGCAATCCCGAATTCCCGTTGCTAAAATCGGCCGATCCCGGCGTCCCGAAAATGGTCTCCCCCCCCCCCCCCATACATGGAAAAAGGTCACCACGAAAAAGAGGCAATATCAAAGGCTGACTCGGATTTGCTCCCGCTCTATAGAGAAGCTTTAAAAAATCGCTACGTCAATAACATTATGTGGCAAATGGAAATGGCACGAGATCCACTCCACAAGAAGATCAAACAAACAGCAAAACGACTGAGGGACGATGAAGATTATGAGTATGAAGAGTCTTGGAAATACGCTACTGAGAAGAGAAAGTACTTGCTGGATGAGAAAATAAAACAGTTCAGGCCTGACGAGGAGAGTGAAGACGACGAGGATGAAGACTGAAACCTATTACTGTGTTCAAAATAAAGTATCGAAACTTAAAATCAATTTGTTATCCCTAACGTCCTATAAACAAGATCAAACCAGTACTACCCCACAAAGCCCGGCAAATTCCTTACAAAACGGTATCAAGTACAAGACTTAAAACACAGTAGAAACC
Organism: Arcuatula senhousia; assembly: GCA_963971305.1. Taxonomy (NCBI): domain Eukaryota; kingdom Metazoa; phylum Mollusca; class Bivalvia; order Mytilida; family Mytilidae; genus Arcuatula; species Arcuatula senhousia. The sequence goes on along the minus strand of OZ020308.1, from coordinate 17,378,851 downwards.
AAGAGTTACTTCCCTTAGATTGACACGAAAGAAAGAATATAAAACTAGACCTCACAAGCTTTACAATGACATATTACACGCTAAGTATACAACAAGAAGACAAGAGGCTCCCAGGAGCCTAAATCGCTCACCTGGTCTTGATGTCAACCCTATATTTTGAATAGCTAAATTAGCTGAACATTTAAGCAAGCAACAGCTTCTCTCTATCTGCAATAGTTTTCATTCCATAGGCCAAAAACATGAAAAAACATTATTTCAGGGTCCGTAACCCCTATAAGGGGTCATCTGACATCTTCGACCCTATGAAGACTTTTGTAGAGCTAAATGAGCTGAACATTTAAGCAAGCAACAGCTTTTCTCTATCTCCAATAATTTTCTATCTATAGGCCAAAAACATGAAAAAAAACATCATTTTAGGGGCCGTAACCCCTACAAGGGGTCATCTGACAACTTCGACCCTATGGAGACTTTTGTAGAGCTTAATGAGCTGAACATTTAAGCAAGCAACAGCTTTTCTCTATCTGCAATAGTTTTCTTTCTATAGGCCAAAAACATGAAAAATATCATTTTAGGGGCCGTAACCCCTATAAGGGGTCATCTGACAACTTCGACCCTATGGAGACTTTTGAAGAGCTAAATGAGCTGAACATTTAAGCAAGCAACAGCTTTTCTCTATCTGCAAAAGTTTTCATACTATAGGGCAAAAACAGGAAAAAACGCTATTTTTCACCTTTAAGGGGCTGTAGCCCCTATAAGGGGTCAATTGACAACTTGGACCAAATGGAGACTTTTGTAGAGCTTTTAATGCTGAAGCAGTAGGGTGGCATCAGATTTCATCTATCTCTTATACTTTTTGATTTACAAGCCAAAAACAGTAGTCTGACCCCCCTGGTCTATTTTTAGCAACAGCGGCCATGTTTTTCGACCAATCAAAAATCCCCACATCAGTTCTGTGGGGGATACCCTAAGGTACCATCAGACCAAATTTGGTTTGATTCTGTTCAGCCGTTTCAGAGGAGAAGAAGTTTGAAGAAAAGTTAACGACGACGACGACGACGGACGACGACGACGACGGACGACGACGACGGACGCCGAGTGATGGCAATAGCTCACATGGCCTTTGGCCAGGTGAGCTAAAAAAGGGGCCACCTAATGGTCAAGCCCTGACTGACCACTGACCACTACCGACTCAAACAACTCAAAAATGACAACTACACCTTGCGACCTTTCCAACGATATACGATAACCCCACCTTTGATAAGAAATAGGAAATGGTCACCTACTGGTCAAGCCTCTAATGACCACTGAAGACCACAAAGAAAATCATCAAAGAGACATTGTCTTACTAAAAACAATGCAACAAACCCGAAAGGAATCGGTCAAGGAATAACTAAGTTACCGTTCGGTGACTTTGCGGAATTACCTCCCCTTAATGACCGGATGTTGCGTCACCGGAAGCAAGATGGCCGACCGGAAGCAAATTGGCGGAACCGGAAGCAAGATGGCGGACCGGAAGCAAGATGGCCGACCGGAAGCAAGATGGCGGACCGGAAGTGGATATGACGTCACAGGCATGCGCAATGGCGCCTAATCCTCAAATCCTCCCGAGAAATGATAACCATCTCAACCCTCTATACTACTAATATATCTATAATTGTTTTTCCTCATTAAATCATATATCTGTATATCTCCATATCATATATTAGATATAATATCTAACATACTGGTCTCGAATATACGTACATACTGTAACATGCCCCATGTGGACCTATCCTTTTGGGGAAAATATTTCTTCTCTTTGGGTCTATATGATTAAATGCATTTGCTTTAAAATAAAGAAAATGAACCATTGTTGAAACTTTGAAACAAAGACAGCAAAGGGCATGATATACTAAGTACCATATTTGGTCCCCAATTTTGTCAAAATTTAAAACTTGCTTTAATTACATGTACTTGAAAAGTTTTGGGCTAAAAGAAGTCTTAATATAGTATACTTTAATTATACTTATCCTAATTGATCACTATCAAATTTGTGATATTTCTTCAACTTAAAAAAAAAATTGTCTAAATCTACCAATTTTGACTTGGTTTTTTACACATTTGGTTACGGAGTACCCTGTCGCCAATAAATAATTCTATCGAATACTTTAAAATATCAAACAAACAAAATGTTGGTGAATATGATAAAATTGTTGAATTTTGAAGATTTTCACCAAATTGTGTTAAAAGACTTTGAACGCAACTTTTTTTAAGGACACGGGTATTAAAAACTTAAAGTTTTAAATTTAGAAGCTGAAGAAAGGACCAAATACGGTCAAGTCAAGAAATATTCATTTATAAGTCGATATGAGCTGAAACAATTTCAATTTTCTCAGATACGAGTTACAAAACAAGTAAATTAATGAGCTTTTTAAAACCTACATTACATTCAGACAAATGTATATATATAGTAATGACATAATGAAGACAGTACTACATTGAAGCACATGTAGAGGACATTCACAGAAACACAGTACACTTATAAGTAAGCACATGCAAGCAGTACATTTATGAAATAAGCACATGCAAACTTGCATATACATACATATGCATAGACATAGACAATAAGATGCATAAAGCTAATAAAAGAACAGATTTCATGCAAAATAATAAAACAAATATATTTAGATATATGTACTTAATATGACCGCTGTTTCAAATTGATAAGATTCTCCATCCAGTTGATCATGAGCTGCCAAGTTTTGCGTACTGGTAGTCCTTGCCTAAAAGAAAATGGAAGAAATCACATTTTGAGATGCCCCAAATTTAACCGGAAGTAATCAATTTCACTGAGTGGCCATTTGCAGGACGGAAAGAAAACATTGAAAGAGAAGATAGGTTTACCTTAGGAAAATATAGCTAATGACATAATTTAACCATTAAGAAAATGTTAAGAGATATATACATAAAGAAATCTAGCGTTGAATAAGTAAATCAACCACACTGATTAAAAAGATCTGTCAAAATCCGCACCTGTTCTCGAGCGGCTAGGCTCTCTCCGGACGTCTGCATATAACTCAATTACTTTCGAATTGTTTAATGCATATAGTTAACAAACATCTCTAAGTTATAAGAAATCAAGAACAAAATGTTTCGATTCGGTCACAAGAGCAAAGACAAAGATCAGAAGAAAGAGAAAGATGAAAAGAAAAAGGATAAGAAAGAGAAGAAGGAAAAAGAGAAAAAAGACAAGCAACGTGAATCAATGACACAAGAAGAAATGAGTCGTCTTGATGAGGTGAAGAAAGGGATCTTTCGAAGAGTTAGTGACAGAGATAAAACAAAACGTGCAAGCAGTAAATATGCAGGACAAGAGCAAGGTGTACCACGTGACAGCAGCGATAGTAGTATTAGTTCCGGTGGTCCCAAAAGTCCAAGTATTGAAGAATTAGCCAAACCGCCCTCAGTAAGACCTGTTCCAGAACCTAGAAAAAATCTACCAGTTACTGCACCTAAACCAAAAAGCATTCTCAAAGCAAAAACCAGCAACCCCCAATCTATCATTACAGATCCACAAAAGTTGCACGAAAACACAATCAGTAATTGCTTAAATGCTCATATCATTGGAGAACAAAATGGTGATGTCAATCATTCTAACTCAAACAGTAATGCTTCTCCAGACCCTCAACTGTCACCAACAAAATCTGTTGAATCTTCCCAAGAAAAGTCTTTCAAGGCCAAACTAATATTACCAGATATAGTCCCTCCTAAACCGCCTAGAATCAGAGAATTAACAGTACAAAGACAACCAACAGGGGGCTTTGGGTTTAGCTTGAGAAAAGGTATAATAACTGAAAAAGGAGGCAATGCAAGCCAAGAAACAAAACATTATGTTATATTTGCCGAACCAGGAAGTGGCCCAAAAGCCCCTCAGACAGGACTTATACCTGGGGACCGTCTGGTAGAGATCAACGGAATAAATGTCCAGAACATGACAAGGGAAGAAGTCGTAGAGCTGATACAGAAATCAGATGATACAATGAAGATTTGTGTACAGCCAATCCCAGAACTTATTGAGCTGAGTGTCAGACCCGCAGTCGATGGTGGACAGGTTGAGATACAAGATGATATGGTGAAAGGAGGAACCTTGAAGAGAAGTTCTAGTCTTAGATATAAAAAAGGGGTATGTATATTTTTAATTTGTTCATTGTTAACATATAATCAGTATAAACTTGATAAACTTTCATGATCACTATCTAATTCATAATAGCAACAAAATTTTCATTGCACTGTAGTAGTACAATTAGAAAAAATAGCTCTCTTTTATACACACTTAAAAAAGTATGGCACCACAGGTTTTGAATGGGTTATTAGATGTTGGACAAAATGCTTCTTTTAAGTTGTTAGCTATAGGTACTTGCATTGTAAAGGACTAAAGGTCCAAACAACCTTTCTTATCTGCCCTCCCATACATGTATGTCTGGTAATAGTTAAGTAAGTTTCAATACATACATGTAGACTGTTAAATTTGGATTTCCATTTTTGGCAAGATATCATGGAGTGAAAAATTAGGGTTGCAAAATAGTGAATGGCCGGTGGCAGGCAGACAGCGAAGTAATTTTTGTAACAGATTCTTAGCAACTAATTAAAGCAGCCTCTTGATATTTGGTATGTTGCATTAGCATTGGGTCCCATAGTGTGGGCTTTGATAATTTTGATTTCAGGTTAGTTGCTTACCTACTTCTTGTTTTAAATGAAAATTAATTGAGCCATTTTTTTCACGAGCAGATGTTTAGTTTAAATATTACCAGAATTACATGTATAAATATATATAGATTATTACACAGGGTTTTCCATGTCAAGTCCCATATCATTCCGAGACTCCCAAATTACAAATATTGGTCGAGGAATGATATAGGACCTGACATGGAAAACTCTGCAGTGTTCTCCTCTGCTTTAATTTTTGCCACAGTGCTATAATTTCAGAATTTATAATAAAATTGCATTAGAGCCACAGTGCTATAATTTTCAACAATTGCAGTCTTGACATGTTCACCACAGTGCTATTGCAATTTTTCAGGGAGAACACTGCTGTGTGTCATAATTTTTTTATCATACATTTTCAGCAAACAAACAAAGATACAAATAGACTATTTATATACTGTGACATCAAATTTTAAAGTGAGGCTCTAGACCTTGATATGGCATATAAGCCCACTTTTGTGCACGCGATGTCTTGATATGGCCATATTTGCCCACTTTTGTTCACGTGATGGTTTGATATGGCAAAAAAAATCCCCTTGTCAAGATATGGCTTGTAAGTTTTCATCTGTTACACACGGACAAATTTAAAGGTATCAAAACTAAATGTATGATAAAAGGTTTATATTTTTATTTTGCTTTAAAGTAAATGTAGAGGAATGATGATAGGTTTTTGATTTTACAAATGTAATGTACATGTAAATCCTGCTAAATATGCTTAACTGACTTGTTTAAATTCTAAAGGATTAAAAAGTCAAAAATACATATATACATGTACATGGTTTTTATTACAAGTTTTAACTTTGTACATGTAGCAGGATCTTTGTTGTCAAAACTTTAGTTTGTGCTTTGTTAAGGTTGGCGCCAAAAAACTACTTTAACCCCGCCACATTTTAATGGGCCTGTCCTAAGCCAGGAATCTTTATCAAAGCTTATGTTTGTATTTAGTCGAATTTATGTTAATTGTTTTTTGTCAAGAAGAGGGTCTTTCATTGCACTTTGGGATTGGGCTTAAATATATGTATTTTATTTTCAATCCAGGGGCCAATTGAAAAACAGCGAGCAGCGACCGCTGGTCACATTGAAGGCTGCTGGCTGTTTTTAAAATATACGTTTATAATGTAGGTTGTGTCGGGTACACTTATTCCACATCTCATTTTCTTCTATTTGAATACTTTCAAATGGTACTTTTAACGAAATGAACAGACTGAGCTATTTGATATGATAAATTGAAAATAAGAAGATATGCAAAGTATGTTTTTTGAGATGACCCCTTCTATTTGTGCTAAAAAGATAAAATATGAAATAAGATCATACTTAAAATTTGATAATATAGAGTTTCACCTGTTACCTTTGAGGATAGGTGGAATATTTTAATACAATTTTTTTGTGAGTCGGTTGATATGAGAGATTTAAAATTTGTGTAACGTACAAATGTAAAACATGTGCATGTAGAGATATTTTGATATTCTTACCAATAACTTTGTCAAAATCTATTTACCATACAATTAAAAAAAAATTATTTAGATGAACAGTGTTCAAATTTCTGCTTTAAGATTTTCTTTTAATATGTATCAGTATCTGTAACTTATGGATAAAATATGCATTTACATGAACAATGGATGAAAGTCAAAGATTATTTGTGAAGACTGCATCTTTTAAATGAGTGGCCATTAAAAAATAAAATTAATCTCCAGATTTACAATTTTCTTAGCATCAACATCACATGATTAATTAACAATAAACATACATCTATTAAGTATTTTGTGTACACGCGAAATACTCTTGATATAGATTCATTGCTTAAAGTATGAGCCTTGATTGTGATATATATTTATGTTCATCGTGCTCATTAAATTTTCTCATCTACTACTAGTTAGTATTTGTCCAAAGAAAAAAAACTAAAAGATGACACGATCTTTTAGTGGAAGTTCATTAAGTCTGCATTGAACTTTCCCATACATAGACTATTAGTAATAAGTCATTGAGATTAAGATTAAAAAGCTAAATGATAAATCTTAAGTATACTTGATATTTATAGAAAAATCTATAGTTTTTAGGCAAGCCTTATGGAGTCAATAGAGAAGTGATGATTTTCATGTTTTTTTTTCAGTCTAGACAGAGTGATCTTCCTGCATCCAGTCTAGAATAAAATGCTTTATTTTCTGTATTACTTTTCAATATTTGTTAATATGATACACACTTCTATAAATCTCCATTTTTATTGGCATTTTTTTATGACTGGCACAAGTTTTATTTATTCCTTTACATCTTACATGAGGAACTATTTAGTTAAAGACGATAGAATATACATTATGTATTCATCTATTACTTGATTTGTTCGTATAAATATTTCTGTTATTTGATTGGTTAATGTAAGGAAAATATCTTCTCCATTCATAAATTCAGTATACAATACACATCATTGGGACGAGTGCATTCTAATCGAAGGGGTGTTTCAATCGATACCGTTACATGATACCTGTCTTGTGTGTGCAATTGTGTTCATTAACTTTAAATTTGAGGACATCTGCATGACGATCCTTTAATTAATATTTTGCAAACATTTTGATTAATATACTTTAACAGAGAAGTAATCTATCATAGTTTGCTTGCCTTTAAACGCTTTAGCGCTTTGATTTATTATTCAACTTCATACATGTATATATTGTTTATTTAAATTACTAATGAGCAATCTACCCAGCTACATTACATATGTACATGTACAAATAGCAAGTAATCTAAAAATGCATATAATCATAGTTGTCTATTTTGAAATGATTTAAAAAATTGGTGCTCAAAATTAATTGGATTATTCCCCTTTTCATAGTAGTTTTATTTTTCACTACCGTTTGTTTTGTCTCTGAATTGCATTATTTTCCATATCATGATAATATGAAATCAGATATATTTATTTGTTATTACATTTTACATAAATGGTTATAACGTATAAAAAAAAATTATGAATCGATACATGTACATTTTAACCATAGAAACTGGGTCTTGATACAATTCTACATCCATTCACTAACGACTGGACCGGCAGATTGTGTAAATAAATATTCTGACCTGGAGAAACTTGGAAATAAATAATGTGGCCTTTATCTCTAAGATAAAAAACAAAAATGAAATATTTTTTTCAGGTAGTTATACAAAGATTAAAAATGTGGCAAAGCATAGACTAAATTTTACATTTGCATGTTGAAAGTCAAGTTCATACACAAAAATGAGATGTTGAAGAAAGTGGGGGGCAACATTATAGTTTTCCCCAGGTTTGTAATTTTGGTTAAAATCATGTCATGGCAAAGTCCTTATTACTTATGAGGTATCAATCTTATTTATTGCAGAATTGTTTGTGCAAGTTGGTATTGGAAGTTTTTTTATTATGAGCTGTGGACTGACATTTTATGATAATTATTTATTAGTGGATTATTAAATTACTTGTTAATAGTAATGGAAAATACTAAAAAGAGGGTAAAAATTGGTAAAGTAGTTGGAAAAGACCATTATACTCCCCTCATCTAATTCATGGTTAAGTGATTGCAGAAAATTGGACATGTTGAATTGCAAATCTCAGTGTTCTAGGATTTTTTTAAAATCTCACTTACCCGTATTTAAAATTGCTAAAAACTCACTCACCCACAATAGAAATTAATGCAGAAAACTCTCAAAGTCCACTTATCCTGGGTTAAATTTCACTTACCCTGGGTAATGGGTAATAGGAATCCCACTGAAATCTCTGACTGTATTTTCCAAAAATTAGGAATAAATTTTTGATTGAACTTGGACTTGATGGTACTAGATTTTTGCCAGGCCAGAGTTTGATGAAGAAGGAGAGGAGAATTGCTAAAAATGTCAATTTTTAAAGAAAATTTGAAGTAGCTTGGTCAATTTAATGCCAAAAACAATTAAGAAAAATTATCAATTAATGGAATGTACACACCCTCAACCCCTTTGATTCTGCCCCTGTTTGGTGGTTACATCTATTTGAAAATTGAGTATGAATGATTCAGGCCTCTCATTGGTGAATTGCTACAGGCTATTCACGTGTACAGTATTTATTAAAATGTACATTTTTGTATACTTGATGAATTTTATCTTTAAATTTGATCGACAGAAAAGATTTTCGCTTCTCTATGTTATAGAAAATTATATAAACATTGTAAACATTTAAATATTGCATGATGATTTTTTTGAAACACCTGTTATTAAGGCATTCACTTATTTTCTTTTGAAAGAATTTCATTCAGGAAATTTAGATGTTTCAAACAAAAAAAAATGAAAATTTGAATATCCATTTTATATTTCATCCCCTAAATAGTGAAAAATAAAAGTAAATTGTTAAAAAAAAGACCAAATTTGAAGACAATGCTGAAATGATTTCACAGCAGGTTTCTAATTTCACCTCTGCAGGTAAGAATCAGGTATATCAATGTCATTAACCAATACACATCCACTCAACTGTGTAAAGAGATAGACTGAATACCAGCATTATCACTAAATACCCTAAATTTCAACTGAAATACGGTTTATTTGCTTGCATCACGTACATGTTCAGTAAACTTTTTCGATGCATTCGAAGTGATATTGGAATTTATAGATCTTTTCTCACTTTGTACAGGGATGATGTTGTATATGATAAGAGATTAACAGTTTTAGATGACAAAAGGAAAGTAGTTACAGGGTGTTGTATTTCATTCATAAATAAAAAAGACTGACCATTTCAGAAAGTGATCAGTGACCCAATTCTTCATTTCATTGAAGAAAATGACAATAGTGGGATGATGAAGGGGACAACGCTGGGATAATTATCCCTAGATAAACCTACTTGAGATGAAAGGGTTTATCTAGACAGGTTGATTACAGGTAGATCGGAAACAGGTGCTCCACTAATTGGTAGTTAATAGGACAGTTTCGATAATTATGTCAACAAACATGGGAACTTGAATATCTTAGAGGATAAGAAAATTTGATAGATTTTGGAATTTTAAGACTTGAATAAATTTGGATTGAAAGCTAACTTCAAAAAGACAGCAACTGGAAAATTTATTGATCAAGTTTGTGATTGGAGGTGTTTCTGTGTTTTTGGTTCTGTGTTTAATTATATGAATTGCAATAATTCTATAGAGGGATATATATATATGCTTAAACTTTGTATGACTGGATTTTTTTTGTCGGAAATCACTCAATGTATAAAGTTTTAATCAAGTCAGTCACTCATGGAGAAAATTGCTTTGTGTTGGATTTAATTTTCTGAATTAATTAAGGAATAAATCAAATGTTTGTAAACAATAAACATTTGGTACACCAGTGCTTGTTTATCTTTTATCCTGGATAAAATGTCAAATTGTAAAATTTTTAAATGCTGGTGACGGTGACTATTTTTATTGATGCTCTAAGATTACCACTTTGAAAAAAATATTTATAAACTTGTATAAAAAAAATCATCTTACTCTTGTGGGTTGATGCAGCAAAAAATTCATCTTACTTGCAGTTGGAAATATGTTCTAAGAGGAATCGTTTGCATACAGGAACATATGATATGGGATTTAAATGGAATCAAAATTTGTTCCGATATCATATATGCATTTTCAAAAGTTTGTTTGTATTGACAGTTATATATATTATCCATCTTAACTAAGTTGCAAGAAAAAAAGTGCACATGGGAATTCTGTTAAAACAAAAGTATTTCTCTTTTCCTGTTTTCAATACAATTGAAGGATTTGGATGTACATTTTCAGTTTATAACGATAAATTAATGTCATGATCACCAGATGGATTGATGCAATTTTTTCCCTATTTCACATCTCTGCATGTCATGGATAAAATCTGGTAGAAAAGACTAATACATGTACACATCATGTCTACTAAAATTGTACGAAAACAAAGTCCTAGGCAAAGACCATCTCAAACAGCAAAGAGACTTAGAAGGGTAAGACAAATATATTTTATGCAAATAAGGATAATATGATTTATGTTAATGACATGGTGTTTGATAAGAAAGACCAAGACCTTAAGTATTTACAATGTAGAGTGAGATTTGAGATTGTGTCCCCTGGATATAGATGTATCGATTGCTAACTTCAATAATTTATTTGTATTTTAAATGAAGATACTGATCAAATTGTCACTAGGTTGTCCATAGGTTGGACGATCGGTGGCATGTGTAACTTGTGTCCCATATATAATTAAATATTCTTTAAAATAATTATTGTTGTGGATTAATTTAAAGATTTACAAGCTGTTTGAAATAACTTGATATACACACTTAATAAATAAACTCTATAGTAGTTTTGAAAGTTGTATTCTTGTAATTGGTATTTGTTCCTTTGGTGGCTAAAAATTGTAGACAGGACAAAAACCAAACACCAATCAACCAATGTATAGAAAGGTTTAATTAAACTCGTTTTTTTATCACTGCCTAAAGATAAACAGATTAAGTTTATATGAGATATAAACAATTTTCAAATATCCCACCACCTTCGAAACACAAGGAATTAAAAAAAAGTCTATTCAACTTATTTCTTGCTTAGTAATTTGTGCATGTACATGTAGATTTATAACTTTGTGTCATTGTTAAGTTTTCCGTTGTGGATTTTTAGCTCACCTGACCCGAAGGTTTACTTTTCTTCAGAGATCTTCTTCTCTGAAACCACTGAAGAGATTGCTTTCAAACTTTTGATCTTTAGGATGTCCTTTACCAAGTTTGTGAAATTTGTGAATGTCAACCAACCAACATGGCCGCTGTTACTTAAAATAGAACAGGGGGGTCAGACCATAGTTTTTAGCTTGTAGCTCAAAAGTACAAGAGATAGAGAAAATCTGAAGGAACCTTCTTTCTTCAGCATCAAAAGCTCCACAAAACTCTCCATTGAGTCAAAGTTGTGGGACGATTCCTTGTAGGAGTTATCTTCCCTTAATCGTCAAAATTGACCATTTTCACAGTTTTTGGACTTTATCTTGAAAACTGTAAGTGCTTGAGAAAAAGTAAGCATTGCAAAATTGTTCAGCTTATTGAGAGCTACAAAAATGATTTTGTCAGATCATTCTTTTAAGAGTTATACCCCTTTAACTGTTTTCAATCAATTTTAACTTGTTTGGTTATTTTGTCCCCCGCCGCAACGCGTCGGAGGGACTTAGTAATGGTCTCCGTCCGTCCGTTTTTTGTGGGTGCAACTCCTCGGACACTATTGAACCGATGTTGCTGAAACTTTACACACTGATAGGGTACAATTAGTAGATGATCATCCCATATTTGAAATTTTCAAAATGGCCGCCGTTTTCATGGAAACAGGGAAGAAAGGTCAAAATATAGGACATCCAATATCTCGGTTACCTTGGTGCACAGGGTTCTGAAATTTTGTAGGCTGATAGAGCAAAAGGTACTCTATAATAATACCAAAAAAATTTTGAAACAATATTTACAGTTTTCGAGTTGTTTACGAATTTGTGAATTTCCGGTCCAAAAAATGGGACTTTGTCATATCAAACATTTTTGTGGGTGCAACTCCTGGGATGTTGCTGAAATTTTACACACTGATAGGGTACTGTTAATAGGTGATCATCCCATATTTTGACAACATATTTCTTATGTTTCTTAGAGAATATATTGCTTGAATTGACATACCACACAACTTTTATGCGGCGGCGGGGGACACATGGCTACGCGTAGCTATCTTGTTTTCAAATGGAAAGCCTTGTAACTTTGTATTCTTGATCTTAAAAGTGTTTTCTATCCTAACTAGTTTCTTTAATGTTACTTACCAAGTACATGTAGACCATGTTGCACACTAGGTAAGAGGCTTTAGCATAAGAGATCAGGTGAGCGATCCAGGCTCCTGGGAGCCACTAGTACACTTATTCCATATCTCATTATCTTCTATATATTGGGGCTATCAAGACCACACTTGCAATTACAAAAGGAAAAAGCTTGATTCCCTTTCCAGGGTTAGAAAAAGTAATTAGGGTATGTGTGAATCAGCTTAGAAATATGTTTCTATACATGTAACTTACTGGTAATTTCTTACCTCTTCTGGTACATAGGAATCAGTCTTCACTTCAGCATGCAGCATCATAGGCTAGTTGCTATAATTCCCACCGACCAACTCATTGTTGGACTAAAAGAAGTTCACGCTGACCTGAAATGGGAAAAAAACTTTCATTCAAATCATGGTTGCCTTTTGGCTAAACCATTTAATAGATAGAAATTTTATTGATCATTTTAACTGTCTTTTTATGTTAGGGTCAAACTGACATTCTTTTTCTTTTCTAACTTAAAATAGACCTACTGTATTTAAATGTAGTACATTTTGATCCTTAATTATTGGTTTGACATTGAGTGGAAAGGATTTTTTTTCAATTTTAACCTACAATTTCTCAACACTTTCATCATAATTATTGGTTAGACATTGAGGAAAGGGATTCTTTTTCAATTAAAACTATGAAAATTCTCAACATTTTTGCTATCTATTCAAATGGCATACAAGTGGATGATATTTGCCAAAGAGCTATTTAACAAGTTGAAATGAGTGGTAGGAGAAAAGTGTAATGTTTACTAAAGATTATCTCAGTTAAATATCGTGGCACTTTAATTGGAAACTTTTAAGATTGATATGTGTTACATTCTATAGAAATTATTATGATTTTGGATAAGAGAGCAATTTGTTTCAAGCCAGGGTTTTGTATTTTATGTAAAATTCGCTGCTAATGACATACTTGTAAGCTTTAGTTGACTTTAAATCACCAGAAAGTAATTATAAACAAAGCCACAAATCTTTTTGCAATTTATATACATCAATAGTGCAGTTTAAAGTTTAATGATCGTTGCCAAAAATTGTCTTTAGTGATCTGGTGCACATACTTAATCAAAAGTACTTTTTCAAGTACATGTATAATAATATAAAGTTCAAATTCTTAACTTGTAGATTTTTTTAAGGATTTTTAGATGTACCCTTTCTATAACTGATAGCGTTAAGTTTTAAAAAAAATTTACTATTTCTTGTGTTGTTAACTGCTTGTGACAAAGTAATCATTAATATAGTTTCATTCTGAAGCTGAATTTGTAATTAAATTTCAACCTTATGATTTTGAGTGAAAATATAATTCTTTATATAACATTATTGTTTCTTGAGTCATCAACAATGTTTTAGGCCTCAAAGGAAAATTTTCTCACCTAAATTAATATTTATTGTGATATTCTCTGACTTGCATATTCAATTGTACTTTTATTACGGTAGAAACTCGAGTTACCTGTTTTCTGCAACATGAATTGGTCTGTAGTAGTATAATTTTATATTTTTTTGTTGTTTCATGGACAAATAGATATTTATAATTCTTTGCTGGGAGTTTCCATAAATGTATTGATATACTTTAAAAGGATTTTAAATTTCAACAAAAATATCATTTAATTGATCAAATTGCACAAGAAAAGTATATGCATAGTTAAAAAATAAAAAAAGTTGAGAAAAGTTAAATATACCTATCGAAGGTCCAGTTATACAAAGGACCCTTTTAAACACAAGTGTTGACTTAGTGTTTTAAACTGAAAGGATATATACTGTGAAGAGAAAACTACAGGGTTGGTATATTGAAGGATCAAGTTGAATTCTGATTAGAAAAATTATCAGTGTGTTATCTTCGAAAGTTGTTCATAAGGATTTATTGAAAGCATTCAAAGACGTGGTGACTATAAAGTAAAGTTAAATATATACAACTGCAATTTAACATTGCACAAAAATAACGTTTAATCTGTTTTAATCCGTTAATTATTGCCGTTTAATATTTTGACATGTCACCTCTGGGTCACAGTATTCCATATAAAGTATATATTTTGATTGCTGGATATTCATTGGGATATTACACCTTAGAAATTTGATAAGATATTATTTGACAAGGATTAACATTCAGATGGATTTCAAGTCGACCAGACGGGGTTCAACTCCAAATTTTATCGGGAAAATGACCAAAGGTAGGAGAGGAAGTGAAAGTGAGGCTTCTCCTAGCGCAAAATTGACGGCAAAGAGGAGAGGGAGTGTAAATATAGAATCAAGCCAACAGAATCATGTGACTAAACGTGAATCAGGTGGTCGCAGACAAAAACATTTGTCAGGGGGAGGTACCGGTACTAGCAATCAGACATCTCCACGACGGAATAGTGGTACTGTTGATCTGGAAAAACTTATCTCCAATGCTAAAATCATTCTAGAGGTACATATGTTTTGCATTTTTAAAAGCATATTTGATTTACTGCTAAAATTTTGCTTAAGGTACATGTACAGGCAAAAATGCAAAAAAAACAGGATTCTCTGAAATCATATTCATAATTGCAACGTAACACCACACTTGACTTACATGTACACAACAATATGAAGCAGCTTTCTATAAAAGCATACTTGAAGTACTAATTATTTATACATCCATTTGCTAACAACTTTGAGATACATGTACATTTTTGTACTTGTATATTTATGATGCAATTAAAATCAATCTTAAGTTTTTGAGGTATTGCTGGTAATTATTTGTTTTATCAATTACTATTGACTTAAATATTAAAAAGTTTGTGGTTAAAATTTAGTCCATGGTTTTTGGAAACTTTTGAAATACATGTAGGTCTTGTAGCACTCAGGTGGCTCAATTATTAGTGGTAATTGTTTAGACAAATTTTAGTCTACTATATAAATCTAAAAAGCAAACAGTAGAATCACAATCAATGTAAAAATCATTATGATAAAACTTGTTAGGTTGTTTTTGGTGGGAAGTTTGTAAATTGGACATTTAGGCTTACAGAAGAAAGCCCATAAAGTAAATCTAAGTTTATCTTTTTGCCGGTAATTGCTTTTCCTTAAATAAACTTTTATACATGTATATGTCTTTTACATGCAGACTTTAACCATCTTTTTACATACCGGTACTTTTTGAAAACTATTCAAACACTGTTAAATTTCATTAAATGATTTCATGGAATATTGGTAAAAACGAAAATACGGAACTCTGATAGGATTTGATTATTTACAATATTACAGTTACTTTAAACTTTAAATTTGTTAAAATGTCCTACCTTTTTTCATGATATTCTTCATCCATGAAGACACAGTCTCTGATGAATTGGGTCCATCATTTTACAGATTCATGCATGAAATTCTGAATTGTAAGCTATCCTTTCGTAACCTTATTTGTCCAGTAAATATTAACCCAGGATAACAATGTTTGATATTTTGTTTATCCATCATAGAACTCAACTGCCTAAGAATGATATTCAACAGCTATTTGAAATCACTTATTTTTCAAAGAGTTTAAAATTTAAGTTAAACTTCTCCATGAAGTTGATCAGCATCTGCACCAGAACAATGTTTCTAATTAAAATCGGCAGCATTCTAATGTAATCCTTCAAATAGAAATGTCTGGCACTAAATCGGATGTTAAAGTACAGGTACTTTGTAAATTATAAATGTGATTTGTAGCAAACTTTACATTGATGTGAGGCGTCATTCTCTTCATCCTGTACTAAGACTTCTTGTTATGTTGTTCAAGTTATATTATGAAGGATTTTCAAGTGCCCTTGTATTACTTTTCTTTCTAATGTGTGTCATAATTGGAGATCTACCACTTCATTAGTGGTATATCTAGAAAGGAAATGGAAAAAACTATATGACTGAAATTTTGAAAGCTTCATGATCTCTTGATGACTAACCTCTTAAAGAACTTATTCCTAAAGAATATCAAACTCAGTTGAAAACTTTCTAGCAACCAAAAAAGTTAAATATGGAATAAACCAAAGATCTAAGTAATTTTGATGCAAGATTGTAAAACATATACTGCGATTATGTAATTTAGCACGAAAACTCAATGACATTTTTCATGCTTTGAATGTGGATTTTTTTTAATCATTAAGGATTCGGAAATGTTTTATTATAAGTGCATGCACTTAATATTATACTTACTGGATATGCATTGGCTACTCCTAATGTTGGTGGATTTTTTCAGTTCTCATAATTTAAATCCAGTTGAACAAGAACTGCATTTCATCTTTTGCCTTCATTTTTAGTTCATGTCTTGTGTATTCCTTGTTTTCTCCGATCAGTGCAGAAATCATCTAAGGTGTACAGGGCTGTGGCCTTGTGAAGAATCATGCTTAAGCTTTGTTAGTACTTGCTAAGATCCAGACATACTTCATGTACAAGTAGAAGGCTAGTTTGAATCTGTCGGCTTACATAGATTTGCTGCAGTTGTGATGAAGGCTTGAAGTGACCAAATACGTGTAACTTGTACATGTATTGGTGGCCTCCACCTCTGCCATAACTCATTGTTATGCATAAAAGACATGTTTTATTTATGTTCACAACATCCCTGTGGCTATATATTTACCATAACTTTTCATGTGGATTATTCATTCATCTCTGCCCTGTTAAAAGAAATTCAGAATATATGGACTGATAGTGTATTGAATATGAAATATTAAATTTTATGCTTTCAATTCTTTACAAAAATCATCATTCAAACAGCTCTATGGATAAGTTGTTATGGAAAATGAATTTAAATTCAGCTTTAAACATTGAAATTTGGTATGAGATATTTAGAGAAAAAGATGTGTATTGTATTCAATATAGTGATTTTTGACTTAGTTAGAAAACCGTACTTACGTTTATAAGGATATTTTTTCAAAGGAGGAAATTTGCCATTGACACACCTGATATTTACACCTGCATTTTATTGAGCTATCAATTTACATCTAGGGACATAATGATCCGTTAAACAATTATTAACCTATCTGATTATTAATGTGACGGTTTTAAAATATTTAGTTATACAAGATAGAAACGACTCAAAAATGTTATTTCTATGGATTTAAAAAAGGCTGTTGGCAGGAAAATCGGGGCAATTATAGACTTTATCAAACATGTCACTAGCACTTAGAAATCATAAGTTAAAACTTGGTGTATCTCATGTCAAGGTAAGCTAATTAACACCTGTAATTACCTGTGTAAATCTTAGTATTGTTTGTTGTTTACAGGAATTTGAAGGCTCTTGACATGTAGTTGCCTGAGTGCATAGTTGACTTTTGTCCCGTTGCATGCTACAAAAAATACATGTCAAGATATTTGTCTTGTGATCTTAATTTGTCAAACTATACCAAAATCACAGCGTAGATATTAAAAACTTGGTCTTACTTGTGGAGTAAGACACTTTATTGTGAGCTCCCCCCCCGACGCCAATCCACCCAATTTGGCTGTATTTTGAATGTTTTCTTTGCTGTCATTCCCTGCTCACAGTCCTCTTGACCCCCCCTTTTAATTTCCCTCTCCTCCCTCTAGGCCTATCTAACCCTTCTGTAATATGCTTAAAATTGGTTAATTTATATATTGAAGTTTTTTTTCATGTACTGGTCAAGTTTTGTTTATTACAAAAGAACAAAAGAATAAGCCTGTTCATAAAGCAAATATGTACACATGTAGTCTTTGCCAAATGTGCCAGTTAACCAGACCTGAATGGCAAAATAGTGAAAATACAGGAAAATTTTACACTGGTCTGGCAAAATTTGTTTTTTTACAATAAAAATGTTTAGTCGGTCTGGCAATATTTGTGTTTGGGTTCAACAAGCCAAGAACAAATTACGGGAAGACTGACTTGTAGCTACTAGCATGATATCTCATTGATTGGAATATGAAAAGGAACTATTTGACTGTTTGCAGTTTAAAAAAGAATAGCCATTGGATATTGTTTTTTTTTCATAACTTTATAGAATTTGAAATTTAAAAAAAAAATACTTAACAATATCCCTTTCCCCATATCAGAAAAAGTAAGTGCAATGGCCAATGCAGTATAGAATTTACTTGGTTTAAGATACGATTTAAACATTTAATTTGTGAAGTAGTGAAAATCGATCACTAATACTATGAATGGTGGTAAAAAGTTAATTCAAGGGTTAACAATTAACCTCTAAGGATCAGTGGTTTAACAATGAACTATTATCACTAAACAATGGTTTTATTCTTCTACCTAATCTGGACCGGGCCTGTTCCGATAAAGGTATTCAGTGTAATCAGGATTTGGGTTAAGCTTATAATGTTCATTTAAATATTATAATACTGATTGGATTTCTATAATTCTTAATGCGGGGAAGTTGTTGGTACACTTGTACTGTGCTGCCTATATCATGTATATCTAAAACAAGATATTGTACCAATATCTTTTACTTTTGTATAGCAATAGAAATCTCCAATAGAAAACAATGGTACCTCAGAGTGCAATATATTTTCATGAAATAATAATGACTGCAAAGTTTGTGATGTCATCAATGAAAAAAAAACACTTTCAAGCATAGTGTTGGTGTCATCAGTACTATAACAAAGTTATCACATAAATTTGGGGAAATATTGTTGCTCTTA
This sequence comes from Arcuatula senhousia, assembly GCA_963971305.1. Lineage (NCBI taxonomy): Eukaryota > Metazoa > Mollusca > Bivalvia > Mytilida > Mytilidae > Arcuatula > Arcuatula senhousia. Next base: position 17,359,727 of record OZ020308.1, on the reverse strand, counting down.
AAATATACATTGCACTTGTGAACTCATCATGCTCAGGTGTACAGGTTTCACCCATCTTAAATCAAATCCGCTAGTTTTCAGACCATCAAAACTTGCTAAAAACAAAAGTATAATTAAGGTTTTATAGACTTGCATAAAAAATTATTTGAAATGTCTACTAAGCAATATTTGCACCTCATAAATATATACTGATAAATTTCTATGTTTTTAAGCAGTCCTTTGTCATGGAAGAAATGCTGATTTCAAGCAGTTCTATGATGTTTAAAACATGCATTAATAATGCTTTCGTATTTATAAAATCATTAATTTTTCAGGCTCGCTCAGAGACAGAAGTTCAGACTGAAAAAGAATGGATGGAATCGGAGAAAGTCTGGCTAGTCCACAAGGGAGGGTTTGCATCAGCATGTATCCTCAAGGGCAATGGGATGACCTCACTACCAGAGGGGAGGGTCAGGATCAAGTTAGACCATGGAGGGGATGTTCTGGAGGTGGATGAAGATGATGTAGAAAAGGTAAATGAATAATTTGGGATGTTTTCTCAGGAGTATTTTTGAAAGAGAATGTCAGGGTCAAGTTAAGTCATAAGGGGATATCAGATTGTGGTTGTAATTTCTTTATACTTGTTCTCTCTCTTATGTTCTTGTATGTGTATTTCAAAATTTCTAGCAACAAATTGGAAAGAAAAGTGAAATATGGGTACTTTCACAAATATATCAGCACATAACAAATTAACACTTTCCTTTTGGAAGAAAAATGACAGCTCTCAATTTCTATTTTTGCTTTTAATGCATCTTATTTATCTCTTTAATTTTATCAAAGTATACATTTGATTTAAAAACATAAAAACATAAAAACCCTCTTCAACATAAGACATTTTCCTGTTTACAGGTAAATCTTCCCTCCCTCAGGTGTGTGAATTTTAATTGTACAATAGATACATAATAAATGTCTTAGGAATCTTCGTATGTAATTCATAACAACCACTAGAGTGGAACACCATTACAAATTATCTATGGGTAATTTAGGCTTTGAAGTACTTCTTATTTAGGCTAGGACAAACAGTTTTGATAAATGGCACTACAGTAACTACATTGCTTACATAATCCACTTGAAAATTTGGACTTCTACCAATGTATTCATAATCACTTTTCCTTCATTAAAAATCCAATTGTGATAATGTAAAAAGAAAATGCTTAAATTTGAATTTTATAGTCATTACATGTATACTTTAATAAAAAAGATATGAATGAAAAAAATCTCCATATTGAGAGAAAGGTTGAAATTTTATTTTCATCTAGAGTTTTATTATCATGACATGAAAGAGAATCATTATCAACCTGAAATCTTTATGTTTTGAATTTGTTTTGCGTACTAATTATTTATTCCTTATTTGTTTTTCTTTGTTTGCATATTCTGAAATTAAAATGTAAGCAAATTACTCTTCATACAAAAGAATATAAATTTCATATAAATGACTGCATCTGTCATCTTTGAAGTCTATACAATTTTATTGTGTCATTAAGTATAAAGATAGAACATATTCATATAAAGGAAATTTTAGTTTTCTTACAACTGATTTAATCATATTTCTAAGTAACATGTTAAAAGCATATTAAGGTTTCTTTGTTAACTTATGTTTTTATTGTTTATTATACTGTGCAATTACCTTGACTGTTTACAATTTACAATAAAAACATTTCTGAAGGCTATTCTATATAAGTTGAACTTTAAGTTCATGAAATTAAGTGTCACTCTAGGTTCATACGTGTTCTTGTTTAGGCCAATCAGTCTGTATGTTGATTTCCCAGATTCTTTTGAATTGATGCATGCATATTTCAGAGCAACAATTTTACCTAAAATGTCTAAGCTATCACTATCTATTACTCAACCACCTATGACCATATGAGTGATATTTGTGAACCACAAAATTTGAATTGTACACAATTTGTTATTTCTCTGTTATAGGCAAACCCACCTCAGTATGACAGAACAGAGGACATAGCATCACTACGATTCCTCAACGAATCAAGTGCCTTACATATATTACGTCAAAGATATGGAGCAAACTTGGTCCACACATATATTGGTCCGTCTTTGGCTGTTATCAACCCAATGCACCCGATCTCCATCTACTCTGAAAAAGTCATGCAAGTTTTTAAAGGGTGTAAACAGGAAGACATGCCCCCACACATCTACGCCATGGGGCAGATGACATATCGGGAGATGTTACAGTCACGGTCGGACCAGTCCATTGTATTTATGGGGAGGAGTGGAAGCGGGAAGACGTCAAACTCACGACATGTGATGCAGTACCTCATCACGGCTGCTGGGAGTGTGGGAAATATCTTTACAGGTTTGTTCATGTTCTGACCTGAGTGGCAAAAATGTTCAAACAGACCAAACAGCTATTCATTAGTTGCTATCTCACATAAGAGCTATCAAAGTAGGAATACATATTGATAGATACAGGCAATATATGATGAGTGGTTTAGGAGTTACAGATATTGAAACATGTAATAGAGATGGATAGTACCCAAAGGCCTAATGGATAGAAGGACACCCCATCACTATGTGCCCCCACTTTTCATTTTAGTTTAAAATAGAGTAGATATTGCTACATTAAATACATTTATCACATCAGTAAATGTGAAATTGGTTCAAGGTTTACCGGACTGAACCTTCAATTTAGAACTTATCTTCTAATATTGTAACTAAAATAGATCAAAATTTTTACCAGACCAATGGAATTTTTACCAGACATTTCATTCAGTCCTGTGAATTTTGTGCACAAAGATGTTATGGTACAAACAAAACAACTAAAATGTAAAAGCCTTTAGTTATGCTTAATCTTTGCTTACTTGTAATTTATTGCTTGATCCATCAAAGAAACTGCTTAAAAATATTTGTAGGTTGTCCAAAGTAAAAATTACAGAAAAGAATGTTAACTTCAGCTTTGCTTATTATTATTTTTTTTTTGCAGGAGAAAAGCTTTCGGCAGTTAATACATTAATGGAAGCTTTTGGTAACAGTAGAACTATCCTTAACACCAATGCTAGTCGCTATGCCCAGCTAACAACTATAGATTTCGACCATTCTGGCCAGATTACCTCAGCTTCTATACAAGTAAGTCGAAAGAAGTGGATAATATTTTATGTTAATGCTTAACCTATTGCAGACTTAAAACTACCAGCTGTAAAGGAAATGTCGTAGCATGCAAAAAGTAATCAGCTTGATAAGAAATTTTCGAATACAATCACCTTCCAAAATAATAAGACCCCAATCTATACATCATTACATGGAATAAGATGCTAAAAAAAAATATTTTATCAAATGAATAGAGCTGAATTTTTACAGTAATCATATTATAACTATATGATTAAAAGATGCACAAAATTTTATGCAAATCCGTCAAACAGAAGTAAAAAAACTGGGGTCAGTATTCTTTTTCTCCATCTTTGATATTATGTTTGACACACCTAAAAATTTATAATTTGATTTATTTGTATTTATATTTTTATTTGTGTTTGACAAGTCTCAAATCGTTTTAAGTAACATAATATCTTTATATTTATTTTCAGGTTTTCATGTTTGAGAAATCCCGAGTTGTTCGCAGACCAGAAGGTGAACCCACTTTTCATGTCTTCTATCAGATGTTGGCAGGGCTAGATACAGTGTTTAGGTAGATATAAAGTAGCAAAGGGTTACCTAATGGTGCATTTGAATGATGTTATTTTTTAAGAGGTTTAGACAAAATCAATAGGTATAAAAGACAACAGAAGAAAACATACGACATAATAATTATAACAAAAAAAATCACACACACATGCACACAGTGCATGTAACAAAACTCAATCAGCAATGTGAACTCAAGTCAGCTCTGAACTCAGGTGCTCCATAATGGTAGGCAGATCCTGATTGTTTAATTAAGGGTTGAAGTATCAAAACTGCAGAGGACATGATTAATTCAACCGAACAAAATGTTGAGACTTTTCAAGATTGTATGCCATTGTCAACTGTGCTTTCATGTAGATTACTGAAAGTTCTTTTGCTATTTTGCTAAGTGGATACCCAAAGGAGAAGCCAAAAATAAGTATAAATACCCCATAGATTATTATTTGTAAAAATGAAATCACAGAAAACTAAGACATGGAGCAAAGTCAAATTGAACAAATGAAGATGCCCCAAAGATTTTGTTTAATACTTTGTTTTCAAACTTGTATATATTATGAATCTTCTTCAACAGGAATGAATTACAGCTGAATAACTTGACAGAAGCCAATCTATTTATGACACCACTACAAAGGGTAAGTTTGGGAAATGTTGTGTGGTCTTATTGTCAAAATAGATAAGTACTAAAAATAACTACTTTACATTTTCATTGAATCTTTCAGGAAAGGGAATGAAAGATTCATGAACTGTTAAAATATGCTCTATAAATATTGTCAAAAATCAATTATCATTTTAAAGTCCCAGCTATGAAAACTTTTAATCTATAAAGTGTTCAATGAAAAAGATTTAAAAAAAGGAAGTATATTTTATGCAGTAAAAGATGTAACTTTTTAAAAAACTCGTTTGGCAAGGCTATGAGTACAAGTACATGTACCACTATGCATATGTTGGTTGCTATTTTTAGCCTGGTTTTATACCCATTATAGTAAGTATTAATGATGTTTGGTGGCAGTTGAGGATTAAGTGTTGCAGTTTTCATGTGTTTCTTTATACAGTTATTTTTTCATGTTTGATGGATTTTTTGTGTTTGCTCTACACCAATTTTAACAAGTTAAAAGCAAAAACAATAGAATGAGGCAAGTATTTTATTACCAAGAGTTCATGCATATTGAAAAAAAAATAAAGAATTGAGGAAAATATCAGTTTTATTAAGTACTATAGAGAGTAAAAATCAACAGTTGAAAATAGTTATCAATTACAGTTTAAAATATCAGAATCATGAAATGTTAATTTAATAAACAACCTTTGACATTTTCCCTATATTTACAGGCAGAGGATAAACAGAAAGCTATGGTATCGTGGGGTAAGATCTGGACATCTATGGATCAGATTGGCATGTCAGCAGATGAGAAGAAGGCAATATGTCATGTACTGGCTGCTGTATACCACCTTGGTGTGGCAGGAGCTATCAAAGGTAGAAATCCTTTGTATATCCTGGGATATTTTGTCCATCTCAAACTTTTCTGTATATTTTGTCAATGGATGCTGTAAATACAGTCAATGTTAAAGAAAGGTTTAAACAAATAAAGGATGGAAGGAAAACAAAATATGTCATCCTTAAATTGTAGAGAACATTTGACCTTCCAACCTGCAAACAGCTTTGGGTTTTCTTAATTTCTGGTGAATTTACTGACACTATCAGGGTGTATAAAAGTTATGGTTAGAAAACCAACTTAAATTCAAACAAAAACACAGCTCTCTAGTTCCCTCTTTGAAGAAGTTGAGAAAAAAAACATGATAAACCTTTTATTTATGAATTATGATTAGTGATCCAGTCTTTTTTGGCTCTTTCAACTGTTGTTTTGTCTGTCATCTCACCTAATGGAATTTTTTCTTTCATCTGTTCAAAACATTTCAGGTCAGAATAACAAAGCACAGTTTGCTAAGCCTGGATCAGCTCAGAAAGCTGCTGCCTTACTTGGAATTTCACCCGAGGAATTGTTAAGACTGGTTTTCTCATCATCTGGTTCCTCCACCTTAACTAGAGGAGCATCTGTTAGGTATGATAGGTCTGATATATATTGGACAAGCATTTTGCTCTTTGATATATGTATAAATGCACAAATCAGTAATACCCTCAGATAATTTTAAGTAATAGACTTGCATTGTACCAATCTACAAATAGATATTCATACATTGTACCAATTAACAAATAAACCAAAGCATTTGAAAAAAAATCACTCAAACTTCAGAAAAAATATCTATTACGCATAAACAATTCACCTTTAAATTTAGCTTTGGAAATTAATGACTGTAACATTTTGTTCTACAGATCCAGCCCTGCATCCAAACAGGAAGATGGCCACCAAAATGCAATGGAATCATTAGAGGGATTTGCTATAGGGCTCTACTCGGATGTCTTTAATGCTATTGTCTCACTCATTAACAGGTAAGCTACAATAGGTATTGAAAGCATTTCAAAATAAAGGAAAGGAACTATGATACCTTAAACATGTTGTCAAATGGAAGAAGAGATACCTATGGGGCTTTGGAATTTCAAAAGTTCCAAAGGGCAAATACAAAATCAGTATACACAAAAGAACAGCATGAAGAAACAGACAACATAAAACATGCAAATGACTGAATAACAATCAACAACACAAACTCAAATTTTTAAGTGCTTGGTTACTCTAAAAGTTTTTAGTTGTGTTAATTTATACTTCTTAAGTAACTTTGCTTTGCAGTATTTCAATGTTTAATTTCATTATAGATCACTATCCTCAAATTATCGCACATCAGCCTCCATTTCGATCTTGGACACACCAGGATTTCAGAATCCAGCATCGTGTGGACGACAGACAGGGGCCACCTTTGAAGATCTTTGTCATAACTATACACAAGAGAGAATGCAGCTCTTGTTTCATGAGTTAACATTTACTGTACAACAAGACAGATACAGTCAGGTATGTTACTAGATGATAATGAGATGTGGAAAAAGTGTTCACAAACATAACCTACATTAACCAGGGGCAATTTAAACTTAAAAACCTACATGGAAGAGGACCAGCAGCCTTTTATTAGCTCACCTGGCCAAAGGCCATGTGAGCTCATGCCATCACTATTGGTAGTCGTCTGCTGTCGTCGGTCATCTGCAAAAGTCTCCATAGGGTCAAAGTTGTCAGATGACCCCTTACAGGGGTTACAGCCCCTTTAAGGTGAAAAATAGCGTTTTTTTGTGTTTTTGGCCAATAGAATGAAAACTATTGCAGATAGAGAAAAGCTGTTGCTTGCTCAAACGTTCAGTTCATTTAGCTCTACAAAAGTCTCCATTGGGTTGAAGTTGTCAGATAACCCCTTATAGGGGTTACAGCCCCTTAAAAGGTGAATAATACTGTTTTTTTGCTTATTTAGAATGAAAACTATTGCAGATAGAGAAAAGCTGTTTTCTTGCTTAAACATTCAGCTCATTTAGCTATACAAAAGTCTTCATAGGGTTGACATCAAGACCAGGTGAGCAATTCAGGCTCCTGGCAGCCTCTTGTCTGACCAGTGATTCCTGCTACCTGTCAATATAAAAAAAAAATAAAATACAGGACATCAATTGATACAAATCCAAAAATATCAATAAAAGTTTTTTTCTGGACATAGATCAATAAACATAAAGAGAACAGGGACAAGCAAAAACTGGGTTTTATTGATGTGTGTCAGGTGCTGTACAATCATCCCACTTTCTGGCCGGATTTCACGGAGTGAAAAATCCGGGTTATAAAATGGTGAATGTCGGGCGGGCCAGGAAAAAATTTTCGTAACAGTTTTCTCAGCAACTACTAATCACAGCCACTTGATATTTGGTATACAGCATCAGGGTGGGGTCCCATAACGTGGGATTCGATTTTTGGTGTGTCGCTCACCTACTTCCTGTTTAACAAAATCCTGCCATTTTTACTGACAGATTTTTATATTTTCATTATTTTCTGTAGAAATATTTACATGCAAGCTTAAAACTTATCACATGATTATAAATTCTGGTCACAACATGCGGGCTAATTTTGTGTAATGCATTTAAAATATCTTAGAGTACTATAACCATTCAGCTTCAGTAGAAAGTTAGAAACTTAATTTGAATTCAAAATTTGATATGAATTTTAAGGACAGAAAAAAGAGAGAACAATTGATGTTTCAATCTCAAAAACAATGCGATTCTCAAAACTTTTGTCATTTAAATTAAGTATTTCATTGCCAGCAACCTATTTCATTTCATACTTTTATTGTAGGAGGGAATTAACTGTGATTTTGAGCTAGTGTCTGGCACTCCATTACCAATGGTTTCCCTTATAGATAAACCAGCTCAACAAAACTTGGTAAGTTTAATACATCTACTTGTATAAAACCTCAGTGGAACTACATGTATAATATCTTCAGCAATTCAAGAAATATTCTAAAGTATTTTAATTTTAGAAAAGATAACATTGGTAGTTACTATCGAATTAAAAAAGTTCACAAACACCTCTTTTAAGCAAGGCATTTTAATAAACTTGTGAACAAAGTTATCAAATAAGATTTACAACAAGCAAAATTGTCACGGACTTATGTCATTAATCAATCCCCAGTAGAATTTACGTTTCTGACATAAATTACTCTGAATTTTATATCCTAGACTTCTTCTCTTTAATACTTATAAATTTTGTATCCATGTATATCAGACTACTTCAATAAGACAGCCAGGTTTGACAAGACACACCCACTATGTTAATCACAACGAATCAGATGAGGTATCTTTTGTATTTGGATTTGTCACATGACCCAGATCACATGACCATCCCTGATTGTCTCCCTTAGTCAGAATTGTCCTATGTCCAACACACTATACACTTTATGTGAAATGTTCCAACTGTGCATTGTCAGGCTGTGTCTTATGTCTTGTTTATATATGTGGAGTGGTAGTGGTTCAATCACTACTTTTTGTATAAACATACCTGCAACAACACAAACTTTACTGTTTCTGATTTTTTGCAAGTGTAAATTATATGTTTGCTTATAAGTAACGTATGTCTTTTCTGACTTTCCAAATCTTTCTATATAGTCTATGATTCTCACTGTTTGATTTATATAAGCTTCTATATTATATACTATATGATCTACAATTATAAGTATGTTTGCCAGTTACTGGTCTACTTGCATATATCTATCCTGCAGTTATATAAATGCTAGCTTTCAAAACTTGTATTCAAGATAATATAATACTGCAATAATCATGCACACCATCCATGTTTTGACACTATCCCTTCTTTATGTCTTGAAGTTGATTTTATAGAAAGTTTCAAAGAGAAATGATGATTTTGTAATCTTAAATTGTAATTATATGATTAATGATCATGTAATTTACCTATGCTAATTCATCATCTTGTCTTATTAGCTGAAAGAAGAATGTTTAATGTTAATATAAAACAAATATTTTTCTTAAGAACCAAACAAAGCATGGTCGACCAGAAACATCTCAGGTAAAAGTTTGTGTCACATGATCTCAGGTAAAAGCTTGTGTCACATGATCACTGCTTTTAACACTGTCATGGTACATTGCTGTCAAGTTTCATCATAATCAGAAACTCATTTGTTAGATTTTTTGGTGGGTGTTAAAATTTTTGTCATGAGTAAGTTTTGGTTCAGAAACTGTTTTTTTGACAGGTTTAATTGCAGAGCACTGGAAGTTTTAAGATTTATTGAAAGAACTAAAAACAAAACCCCAGGAAGTCTGTTAAAAATGCCAATTTAATAGAAGAATAACAAAATGTCTTTACACATTAAATGTAAATATTTTTCACATATTTTCACAAATAGAAAAATTGGCATGGGAGCCTCACACAGCTAGGATAGTAATGCTTTGTGATAATTAAAAAGAAGCTAGCTTTGTTCACATTAGTGAGTGGAGTGATTTGTTATCAAGTTTATCAACTAGAATGAAATATGTGTAAAATTGTTAGAAAAGAATATAAACACAACAGATAATATGAATAAGGCTAACATCAAATGAACCGAATTGTAAAATAAAAATCAGTTGGTTACATTCATCCTAAAAATTTACCAGTATAATCACCTCACTTTATGCATAAGCTTTTGAAATAAACATCGCCTATATAGCATTGCAAGGGCATAAAACACCAACTCACTCTCTCATTGAAATAAACATAATCAAGTTTAAACTAAAATTAGGAATTTTTAATTGATGCGTTTAAGCTGGTCTGAGTTTAACTATTTGATAATGTATAACTTGTTTTACAAGCTTGAGACTCACATTGGCGTTGAGGTAATGTTTAATGAGTTTTATTGGCTTGGTCATCTTTTGGGTTTAACTTCATTCAAGGGTACAGGTACTTGTAGGAAAATTCTTTCCTGAATCCTTATTTTCTGAGTAATTTTAAAACTGTGCTTACTACCCTTTGAACAATTTTCATGTAGTACTGTGATTTCATTATTATTCGTGGGGTATCAATTTTTATGGTTTATTTGGTGGATAGTCTTGACCAACGAAATTTGATACGCCAATAAAAGGAAATTTAACATTGATATGTATGCTGCAGACTTCAGAACCACAAATTTAAGAATCAACAAACTGATCCTTTTTCATCAAACCATGAAAATTGGAACCAACAAAAAAAATGAAGCCACAGTATTGGAAATTATTTGTTTGAAATGGTGTTAAGAATAAATAAGTGGAATCTTTATCAATAGATATGTGGTATCTTTCTGTCTTTGTAAAAATCATTACTTTTGTAGAAGCTGTTAAACTTTGGGAATATTGTTGATAATCCTAGAATCTCATTTCACAAAATTAGAACATGATTAATTTTAGATAAAGTTCTGGACTTTCTTTTACTTGATCTTTCAGAGACCCTTGCATTTTCCATTTGATCTGATTTGAATATATATAATCCTGTACATTTATTCAGATGCTTAAAAAATAATTGTGTTATGCTTTATAAGCTAGTTACTGTGAAACTTGAAACTACTGAAAATAAAGAAAAATACTTTTTTGGTATATCTTTATTTTCTCCTTTAGATTATAGTTTAAAAAAAAAAGATATTTTAAATATTACTTTCTTACATTGAAGATAAAGACAACTTCTCAAGAAATGAAGGACAGCGAGAGGAAAGGGTTGCTATGGATACTTGATGAAGAGAGTATGTTTCCAGGGGCAACAGAAGACTCATTTATGGACAGATTTTTCACTCACCATGGAGAACAGAAAGTCAGAAGTAATGAATGCTTGTTACTTAATTGTTAAAGAGACCAAAATAACAGAACCAGGACCATTACTTTAACACACCTGAGAAATATGCTATTATCAATATGTTATCAAGCAACAGAAACCGATTTTTTTATGAACAGCAATCATTTATATGGATAAATCTTATGATGCAGCTGATCTTAAGTATTTGGGATGATTTACCTAATAACTAAAACAAATAACCAATTATATTTTGTCAATGTAACAAAAAAATATTTTCCCTACCTGCCTGCTGCCTACCGCGTGCCGCAAGACATTCACCTTTTTAGTACCTGGATTTTCACTATAGATTTGAAATCCAACCAAAAATCCAAAGTTTTCATGTTTTTTTTCCATTTTTATTGAGGGTTTAACATGAACTTTTAATATTTTTTGGTATACATTTCAGGAGACAGCTTACTTCGTAAAGCTTCTAGTCTAGGAAATACCTTCATACTGAACCATTTCCAGGGAACCAACCCAGTACAGTACAATGCTAGTGGTTGGTTACGGTGCTGTAGGGATAATCCTAACATGAAAACTGCCACACAAATTCTACAAGATTCTAAAAGGTAGGGAAAATGGATTATGGCAGATTATTATGAGATGAAGCGAAAAATAGAACTGCGATATGAGTAAAGTGTTTTTCAAAAGAATCACATGGTGTGTAATACATAATCAAACTGTTTTGATAAGGAAAAAAAGTTTTTAGCTGAGTTGAGATTTAGGATATTTTATTAAGTCAATCATATTAGTTGATGGTAATGTTAAAACTTGTTCGACATTTTCATTGCTATCTTAGTGATTTAGTTATTTTAACAATATTTCATTCTACTTGGAGTGATTATCAAAAAACCTTTTTATCAAAAAGATTTGATTTCTTTTTACAGACAAAACATAAATGAGTTATTCAACAGTGTTAAAGCCCCTGTAGCTGGCATGGTCAGTGGCTCTATCGTGGGCATGGAAGGTTCGGCAACATTACGACGAGTCGGCAGCATGAGACGGACATTCATGTCAGGAACTGCCGGACTAAAAAAACGATCAATGTGCTTACAAATCAAATTCCAAGTGGACTCTATCATTGACACGATACGGAAAACTAAGTGTCATTTTGTACATTGTATATTACCTCAGCATAATGCTGGGTTATGGGAACTAAAAACCCCAACTGTTCCCCAGGATAAACCAGGGGCCACTGAGGAGATTCTTGTTAATGTTCCACTTATAAGGTCCCAGATTAGAGGCAGTGAACTGCTAGATTCTGTTAGGATATATAGACAAGGTAAACAGACCTACATATTCTTTAGCAGGGTTTTAGCCAGGATTTTTAAGGCTTTAGTCACTTTTACAGCAAGCATATATGTAGTGTATGCGCTTTCAGACGCTGTTCAGAACGAGTTTTATTCTCACTTCAATTTACATCCACTTATAGATAAGTAGTTATTATTTTGATTTGCAGGTACACAGAAGAAAAGAAGTTCTGATTAGTATTACATGGATTTCTAATCAAGGATTTCATTGACTTTTAATAAAGTATTTACAAATATTTACAGCCTTCTTGTTTGTTTTGTTTTTACTTTTCAGCCTTACTTGAAATTCTTTACAAATCTAATTTCCTCATAATTATTTTGTGCCCCTCTTCAGAAAATTTTAGTAGGAAAAGGAAGACTACTCAGTTTTAAATTTTTCACATCCTAAGGGGCATTAAAGAAATAGATTACTGGTAATACTGTTAGTTAAACAATATTTTTGTTATCTTACTAAAATTAAAAAAAAGTTTTTAACCTTTAGAAAAAGGTATATAAGTTATTAAGTAATTGATAAAAATTATATGCAATGTTTTGAATTTTCAATGTTATATGGGGGCCGATTTTTGAGAAAAATCTAAACTTTCAAGAAGTTTGAAAGTTTGAAAGGGACCTTAACATGTTATAGTGAGAGCAAAAATATTGTCTTGGGATTTAAATTCTTTCTAAAAGGTAAATAGTTACATTCATCCTTTGGACAATCAGTGTTTTTCTGTTTAAAACTAAAGTCTTTGCCAATGCTAGACCACGTGTTTGTCATAACATGCATGCATGAATGATAATGATTGACAGCTGAAATACCAGTTCTAAATTATTCCGATAGCTGATTGGTCATTCACAAATTATTCAGCCATGAGTGACTCCACACAAATTTATTGATTTTAATGACCCCAAGACAATTTAGGTTAATTGATTGTCAAAACATATCCGGTGATCGGCGGTCAGCTTGTGGTCATAAATGAAATGGCTTCATAAATGCATGATAAATGTGACGAAAGTGACACTTTAATTTCAACAATTACGAGTTTTTAAAGCGATTTTCGTAAATTTCATGACGAAAATTTTTACACTTTTGAAAAATTAAGTGACGAAAATGGTTTGATAAATTTTCGTAATCTGAAAATTCTTTTCGCCAATGACGAAAATGACGAGCGCTAGCTAAATCACTGTTCTTTATGGCTTGTTGTACATGTTTAAATGAAACTTAATTGGTTGTTACCTTTATTGATAATTCTTTATGCTATTCTTGTTAAATTTGTTCTTGGTGTATTTTTATGCTCAAATTCCTCTGATTGTTAATAATAGATTAAAAAAAGTGAATGTATCTGCATTATGTTAGAAACATAATATATGAATTATATTTTGAATATTAAAAGCATCAGTTGGAATTGCATGGACACACTTTATATATCAACATTTACACCTTCAAGAGCATTCAATTGAAAATGTATACATGTACTTTTTAAGACCAAATTTAGAAGTACAAGTTTAATTGGAAGAACTGATTTAATCAAACACATGAAGATTCATTGATTGAAAACATTCATTAAAATTTATTTTCTCAGTTTTTAATAATTTTTATAGAAATTCAACTTTTATTGTGTAGGTTTCCCTGACTACATGTCATTTGGAGAGTTCCGTCAGAGATTTGAAGGACTATTATCACCTAGTAACAAACCATCCAAAGACATGCCAGAAAAACAAGCAATACTACATATTCTAGATAACTTAGACATTGATAAACTCAATTATAGAGTAGGACTCAGTCAGGTAACTTACACATACTAGATAACTTAGACATTGATATGGGACGCAGTCCCACATATGTAGAAACTTCCCAAAACTAATGGTTTGTTTTTTTTCCAAACCGGATGTGCCGAGTGCGCGCAAGCGCACTAGCCACGAATTTCTATGGGGCCAGAAATTCGATGCTTTTTTTTGAATAAATTTTAAAATTGACAGATTTAATAACCACAGTTAAATTTCTTTTTAAAATAGACAGGAGTATACGGATGGAAAGTCAAAACTAACTCTCTAAATATGTTTTTCAAGGAAATTCTCGTTGTCAAAGAGATGAAATGATCTCTCCAAGTTCTCGCGAGAATGGTCATTGTAAACAGGTGCGTTAGGAACAATCGTGATTAGTGATTGTATACCAGTAATTCAACCAATTTATGGCGTTTTTTAAGACAATCACAATTAAATATAAGGCTGAATATACAACACTGAATAATAAAAAAGATGGTCTTACCTTAGCTGATCATGAAAATTTTAACTCAATCCTGTGCATGTTCTAGTACTTTTTTTCCAAAATCCTGATTGAAACAAGTCGTCATTTTCTGCCAGGTTTTTATATCGATCTTCTCAATCCAATACTTCTAAAAAGATATATTGGTATACAGAAAATCACCCAAAACCTGACAGAAAAAAGGTTGCTTTGTTTACTACTGCTGGAGCGTGAAATACTCTGACCGGGAAATGACGTCATGATTAACGTAACACAAAAAGAAGGTTATTTCGTCCCGTCAACGTCATCCTATTATATTTTGATACTATTTTAGAATGTTACAAATATTTGTCATTTGCACAAATAATTCGATATTTGTAATTATTAGTTTTTGGTCAATGCAATTTTTTGATAACTATTTTCTAAAGCTGCGTCCCATTTTAGGTTGCACCTATTATCATATTAAACTCAATTATAGAGTAGGACTCAGTCAGGTATTATTATTGTTTTGGATTATTTTTGCTAAGAAAGTTGAATCAAGTTGGGAGGGGGTAATGACCTGTGATGCCAGGACTATGTTTATTTATAAATACGCTCTTGACTGCCCTTTCCTATTACAAAAATGACTGAAAGATTTTACGCTCCTTTTAAAGTTAAAACTCTACAGCTAATCAATGCATATTGTGAAATTCATTTTTATGGAGCCAAAATCTGCTGAATATTGAATTAAAAAGCAAAGTTGATTTATATTCCCCCCCAAAAAAAATCGATTTTATTTTATGGAAAAACAGTATAGCCCTCATTCAATTATTGAAATCAATTTTAACACCTGAATCAGAAATACTGGTAAAGCTGATAGGGATGGAGAGGCTTCAAAATAAAACCAAACAATTGATGGATGCTCATAAATCTATAGGTGACTATTGAACTCAGGTCTTGTAATTCCTTAAATAACAAAATTTCATAAAGGTTAAATATTACGTTTATAAATTTAGAATTTGTATCTGATGAATTTTGTGAAAAAGAGTTCTTTGATAACGGAAGAACTATCAGTTGAACCTATTACTCTCTTACATTAAATCCCCCCCCCCCAAAAAAAAGTCAGTAAAGTTCTATGCTTATTAAAGACACTCTGAGTTCTCAAGCCTATAAACTAATTTCTTGATTTGATAAATTATTCATGATGAAGAATAGACAATTAGGATTTATTTATTGATTCAAAGTACATGTATTGCTTGATAAGGTAGATATTTTGTCATATTAAACATTAAATAGGAAATATGTGTTGTCTATAAAAGGTAATTATGTAAAATATTTCAATCAATTGCATAAATTAGTTGAATACACAATGATATATTTGTTGCTGATTTGGCACTTTAAAGCACGAACTTTGACACAGATATTTTTTTATGAATACATTCTACAACAAAGTACAAGGCAATAAATTTTGCCATGCCAAACTCACATTTTGTTTATTTTAGACACACTAGGAGCTCTCTAGCCAAAAGAGTGAAAATGTCGAATACAATTAATTATGAATAGCATGTAACAATTAAACCTCCCAATGCAGAATTATAGCCTAAATTTGGACTTGAAGCAACTTATGTTAATATGTAAGGAAGAACCTTGAGATTATTTTAATTTTAAAATTTACATAGAAAAATCCATGTGATGCTTTATACTTAAGAAGCAGTTTGAGAAAAGCATTATGGATGTTCAGATTTATTTTGCTGAAAAAAGTCTACATTTTCATAGGTTGACTTCTGTTTATAAACCAAAAATGCAGAAAGAAAGTTTTACTTATGTGTGTCTTTTCCAAAAAAAAGCTCTTAATCATTTCTTGGATACTATGTTTTTGAAAGCTTTTGATTAAGTTCAGGTAATGTCTACTTTACTTTGTTCATAAGATTTAAATATTTCATTTCAGGTATTTTTCCGAGCAGGTGCCCTGAATCAGTTAGAGGCAGCTCGTGATGAGAAAATTTCAGGAACCATTGTTGCATTCCAAGCTTGTGTTCGTGGATTCCTTGGTAGGAAGAAATTAAAGAACTTAAGGGTATGTTGGAAAATTTGATTATTTTGTTTATATGTTCTGTCATACATTTTGTACATGAAAGGGATAAATTTAATGTTGAAAAGAGGACATGAAAAACTATAAAATAATTATGTAAAAAAGATTCTTTTCCTATATGTAACACCAAATACTTACTCAAGCAAAAACCTTATTTCTATCCATCTCAATTCAATGTTAAAACATTTTATTAGCTCACCTGACCCGAAGGGTCATGTGAGCTATTGTCATCACTTGGCATCCGTCGTCCGTCCCTCGTCCGTTGTCCGTAAACTTTTTAAAACGTTAACTCCTCTGACACCATAAGTCCAATTGCAACCAAACTTGGTATGGTTGTTCATTAGCATTCGGTGCTTAGAACTGATGTGGGGATTTTTGATTCGTCGTAAAACATGGCCGCCATGGCTAAAAATAGAACATAGGGGTAAAATGCAGTTTTTTGCAAATAACTCAAAAATGGCTACAGATATTAAAATTCTGGCAGAGGGTAAAAGTGATCAGCACCTCAAGATCTACCTACCCTGAAATTTTGAAGAAAATCCAACAACCCATGTAGGAGTTATTGCCCTTTTTGTGGATTTTTTGCAAATTTTGCACCTGTTTAGCTCAATATCTTGAAAACTATACTAGATATTTGAGAAATTTAAATTGCATGTTATTAAGCACATCAAGATCTACAAAATATGTAAAAGGGTCAACATTGTAGGACCTTTCCTTTTAGGAGTTATTGCCCTTAGAACGTCAAAATTGAGCATTTTAACAGCATTTCCTCATTACATTGAAATCATTAACTCCTCTGACACTTTAAGTCCAATTGGAACCAAACTTAATATAGTTGTTTATTAGCGTTTGGTGTATAGAACTGATGTGGGGATTTTTGATTGGTCGTAAAACATGGCCGCTGTGGCTAAAAATAGAACATAGGGGTCAATGGCAGTTTTTTGCAAATAACTCTTAAACGGTGACAGATTTTAAAATTTTGATGGGGAACAAAAGTGATCAGCACCACAAGATCTACCAGCTCTGAAATTTTGAAGAAAATCCAACAACCCATGTAGGAGTTATTGCCCTTTTTGTGGATTTTTTACAAATTTGCACCTGTTTAGCTCAATATCTTGAAAACTATACAAGATATTTGAGAAATTTAAATTGCATATTGTTAAGCTCATCAAGATCTACAAAATATGTAATAGGGTCAAAGTTGTACGACCTTTCCTTTGAGGAGTTATTGCCCTTAGAACGTCCAAATTGAGCATTTAAAAAGCATTTCCTCATTACATTGAAAACGTTAACTCCTCTGACACTTTTCATTACATTGAAAACGTTAACTCCTCTGACACTTTAAGTCCAATTGGAACCAAACTTGGTATCGTTGTTTATTTGCATTATGGGTATAGAACTGATGTGGGGATTTTTGATTGGTTGTAAAACATGGCCGCTGTGGCAAAAAATAGAACATTAGGTTAAACTGCATTTTTTTTTGTGAATAACTAAAAAAGAGTGACAGATTTCTAGATTTTGATTGAGAACAAAAGTGATCAGCACCTTAAGATCCACCATATTGTCAGATGACCCCCTTATTAATCTTATGACCCTTTCATCGTCAAATATATTTTGCCTAATAACCTTTACTTCAGGCACATATTTCAGGTGAGCGATTCAGGCTCCTGGGAGCCTCTTGTTATGATTATAATTCACCTTATATAAAGCTCCATGTTTCAAACTATCAGATACGATAATTAGAAAATGCATTGCAAAATACATGTGGTATGGCCTTAGAAAAAAAATTGAAATAAGCTATTGATAAATATTTTTAGCACATATCATGTTTTCCATAGTATGACCCTTCTGTTTATGGTGTAAAATAACTAATTCAGGCTCCCTTTACTTTCTATGTTAAACCTGGTTTAGGGGGGGGTCACTGTCAAACTCAGAAATGAATTTTTTGGGGTATGACAGTACTTGTGCCTTAAAGTAGACACATAACAGTACCTTTCATGTAAATCTCATATAAGGTTCCTCGGCATCTGGGAGAGAACAGTTTACCGGAAGTGGCATGTGACAGAAAACGGGAACTAATGTAAACATTCTAACCAAATCACATGCCCATAAATTACTACTCACTATTTTTCTACGCATCATAATAATGACTGTTTCATGGGCTCAAAATGTTCTCAAGTCTTTAAGCTTTTAGAAAATACCAAATCTATTGGTGTAGGACATGTCATTCTAAAGATACAGTACCTTATATGGGCTACTTTGTCTCCTATATGTACCACTTTCTTATATGTGCACCGACTGGATCCCGAATTAGTTGTTTTACACCTTTATGCATTTCTTATACTTTCTATTCCCAGGTGAAACACATAGCTATAAGTTGTATACAGAAGAATGTTAGAAAGTTTATGTTGATAAGAGATTGGTCGTGGTGGCGACTGTTTACTAAGGTTCAACCTATGTTAAATGTCCATCGTACAGAGGAACAACTTGTCGAAAGAGAGGTAGGCATAGCAACACTATTTCCATAAAACCAAAACAAAACGAAAAACTTGTCAAAAGCTAAGTTATAAATTTTAAGCATGTTATAATATTGTCAAAAATTTGTTAAATCAAAATTATGCAAAATACCAAGCAAGCAGCTTTCAAATGGTCGTTTATGTATGGTTAATGAGGAAAAAGTGAGGTTCTAAATTAAAAGATAGCATTTTTAAATTCATGAAAGGTGAACATTTTGACTGTATGTTAAGCATGGAGTTAATTAACAAATAATCTTAAAAGTTTATAATTATGGTTTGTATATATTGTACATGTATGTGTTTTTAATAAACAAATAATCGAAAAAGTTTATAATTTTATACATGTATGTGCTTCTATTTCAGATTGAAGTTGAACATTTGAAGAGTAAATTAGAAAAGATAGAAAAAGAAAGAAATGAATATAAACAACTGTATGAGAAAACTGACAGTAGGGTAAGTGGGTTACATACCCTTACATTTTTTTATTCAAATAGTCCTCTGTAATAGCTTTTCAATGGTAAATATAAAAATCTGTCGAAGTAAAAAATGGCCGGATTTCGTTAAACAGGAAGTTGGTGAGCAATAGACCTGAAATCACTTGATGCTGCAAACCAAATATCAAGAGGCTGTATGTAGTTGCTAAGAAAATTGTTACAAACAGTATTTCCCAGCCTGCCTGCCCTCTCACTGCCCGACATTCATTATTTTATAACCCATATTTATACCCCCGCTTCGAAGAAGAGGGGGGTATACTGTTTTACCATTGTCCGTCCGTCCGTCCGTCCGTTCGTCCGTCCGTCCGTAACAAAACTTCCGTCACAGTTTTCTAAGCAACTACATGAAATAGAGTTCTGATATTTTGTATACAGCTTTATCATATAGTCCCATATGGTGTATACCGATTTTATGTTCCTAGATAGTCTACTTCCTGTTTACCGAATACTAAGGTTTTAACACATAATAGACATAAATGCAAAATTTTCGTCACAGTTTCCCAAGCAACTACATGAGATAGAGGTCTGATATTTTGTATACAGCTTTATCTTATAGTCCCATATGGTGTATACCGATTTTATGTTCCTACGTAGTCTACTTCCTGTTTACCGAATACTTAGGTTTTAACACATAATGGACATAAATGCAAAATTTTCGTCACAGTTTCACAAGCAACTACATGAGATAGAGGTCTGATATTTTGTATACAGCTTTATCTTATAGTCCCATACGGTGTATACCGATTTTATGTTCCTACGTAGTCTACTTCCTGTTAACCGAATACTAAGGTTTTAACACATAATAGACATAAATGCAAAATTTCCGTCACAGTTTCCCAAGCAACTACATGAGATAGAGGTCTGATATTTTGTATACAGCTTTATCCTAAAGTACCATATGGTGTATACCGATTTTATGCTCCTAGGTTGTCTACTTTCTGTTTACCGAATACTTAGGTTTTAACACATAATAGACATAAATGCAAAATTTCCGTCACAGTTTCCCAAGCAACTACATGAGATAGAGTTCTGATATTTTGTATACAACTTTATCCTATAATCCCATATGGTGTATAGTGATTTTATGTTCCTAGGTCAACTACTTCCTGTTTACTGAGTATTTAAACTTGTATGCATGGCTTAGTTTTTGGAGCGGGGGTATCACTAGTGAGCATTAGCTCACAGATTTACTTGTTTTCCCTCCATTGATATTCATCAAATTCAATATTGAATAAGTGTTATTACATTTGTTAGCTTAAACCTCCTAAAATATAAATTCAAGATTAAAAGTAAATTTTAAGTGTTTAAAACAATGATTTCCTTTGGCTTATTTTATGCCTCCATTTCTCATATTTCATTTCAAAAATTTTATTTTAACAGCTTACAGAGGTCCAGGCTGACTTGATAGAAGAACATTCCACAGCAACTCATGCCTCAGAAATGTTGGAAACGGAAACAGCAGAAAGAATGCAACTCACCAAAGATCATAAAGACTTACAGGTACCTCTAGAAATTTTAATTTGTATTATTATACCCTCATTTCAAGAAAGGGGGTATACTAGTTCAAGAATTGATAGTTTCATGGCTTTCAAAAGGATTAGAGGCATTAAGACCCATAATTGGCCCAAGAAAACATAGTTGGTTCAAATATTATGATATATATATAAAATATCAACTTATATGTGGTTACATAGAAAACAAATCAAATAAGGCAAATTTCATTCATTGTGACGAAATGATGACATCAGATTTAGCGGTCTTATTTGACAAAATAGAGGAAATCTGTAATTTCAAATGGTTTCAGTGCATATTTTCCCTGAGAAAACATTTGGCAAATGAAAACGACAACTCTAATCTTTTAGAAATAATGGATTTTATCAAATTACACATTTCTTCCAAGTATGCAGTTGTTGTTTAGATGCGCCAACCTTCTTCCAGACCAAAAAGAGTGTGAAAGTCAGCAAAAACCAATGAAATTAGGGCAATTTCTTTTAAATCTAACTTTTTGAGTTAACTGATTGGCATGACAACTAAACTCATATGGGAAATGCTTATCATTTTATTTAAGCCTAATATTTGATTAATGTTTCAGCAACATGCTCAGTTTTAATTTCACGGTAAATCTTGGGCAAAAAATGGGTCTTATTGCCACTCATCCTTTGATTGTTGTCTACTATATGTGATTCATATTCATTTGATACTAAGATTTAAAGATCAGCTATTAACAGTGCCAAGAATATTTGATCCTAACAAGCACATTATACTTATTTTTTCTAGGCCAGGTACAATGCTTTAAAGAGACAGGCAGAGAAGATGGAGATGGAACTGACACAAGTTCACCTCTGGCAGGCTGAGGCTCTAGACCTTAATGATGAGGATGCTGATGGTGAGTTTATACATTATAAGTTGTTTTCACCTTCCTTTCATGACTTTGGGCAAGTATATCTGTCCTCTGTTTAAAGTTTCTGATCAGAACTGTTAAATATCTTTATACAGTTTCATGAATTATGAAGTTTTAATGTAGCTTGAATTGGGAGACTTGTTCACTATTTAAATAGCCAAGAATTTTTAGCTCACCTGGACCAAAGGTCCATGTGAGCTTTTACCATCACTTGGCGTCCGTCGTCGTCGTCATCGTCGTCGTCGTCTGTCGTCGTCTGTAAACAATTTTTCAAACGTTAACTTGTCCGACACCATAAGTCCAATTGCAACCAAACTTGGTATAGTTGTTTAGTGGCATTATGCGTACAAAAGAATTGTTCGGATTTTTGATTCGTAAAAAAACATGGCCGCCATATCTAAAAATAGAACAGGGGGGTCAAATTACAGTTTTTTGCAATTAACTCAAAATCGGTCACAGATATCAAAATTTTGGCAAGGGTAAAAGTGATCAGCACCTCAAGATCTACCTGCAACGAAATTTTCAAAAAGATCCAACAACCAATGTAGGAGTTATTGCCCTTTTTCTGGATTTTTTCAAAATTTTGCACTTATTTGTTTAGTCCTATATCTTGAAAACTATACAAGATATTTTAAAAATTCAAATTGCATATGATTTAGCACATCAAGATCAACATTTCATGGGATTAGGTCAAAGCTGTAGAACCATTTCTTTTAGGAGTTATGGCCCTTAAAGCATCAAAATTTACCGTTTTTCATTACTTTTCCCCTGAATTTCAAAGATTAATTTGTCTGACACCATATATCCAACTTCAACCAAACTTGGCACAGTTGTTTAATAGAATATATGCTACAATTCTATCGTTCAGATTTTTGATTCGTCAGAAAATATGGCCGCCATGGCTAAAAATAAAACAAAGGTGTAAATTGCAGTTTTTTGCTAATAACTCAAAAATGGTTACAGATATCAAAATTCTGATGGGAGACAAAAGTGATCAGCATCACAAGATCTACCTGATATGAAAGTTTCAAGAAGATCTAACAACCGATGTAGGAGTTATTGCCCTTTTTCTGGATTTTTCCAAATTTTTAACTTTTTAGCTCACCTGACCTGTGAGCTATTGTCATTGTTAGGCGTCCGTCGTCCGTCCGTTAACTTTTCTTCAAAGATCTTCTTCTCTGAAACCACTGAAGGGATTGCATTGAAACTTTGTATACTTGATCTGTAGGATGTCCTCTACCAAGTTTGTGAATTATATACACGTTGACCAACCAACATGGCCGCCATTGCTAAAAATAGAACAGGGGGGTCAGACCATTGTTTTTGGCTTATAACTCGAAAAGTATAATAGATAGAGAAAATCCAAAGCAACCTCCCTTGTTCAGCACCAAAAGCTCTACCAATCTCTCCATTGAGTCAAAGTTGTGAAACGACTCCTTATAGGAGTTATTGCCCTTTAATCATCAAAATTGACCATTTTTGCAGTTTTTGGACTATATCTTAAAAACCGAAAGTGCTAGAGGAAAAGTTAGCATTGCAGAATTGTTAAGCTCATTGAGATCTACAAAAATGATTTCAGGGTCAAAATTGTCAGATCAGCCGTTTAAGAGTTATTCCCCTTAAACTGTTTTTTCCATTTATTTTAACTGATTTTCAAAAATCTTCTTCTCTGAAACCACTGAAGGGATTGCATTAATACTTGGTATACTGGATCTTTAGGATGTCCTCTACCAAGTTTGTGAATTATATACACGTTGACCGACCAACATGGCCGCCGTTACTAAAAATAGAACAGGGGGGGGGGCAGACCATTGTTTTTGGCTTATAACTCGAAAAATATAAGAGATAAAGAAAATCCGAAGCAACCATCCTTGTTCAGCATCAAAAGCTCTACCAATCTCTCCATTGTGTCAAAGTTGTGATATGACTCCTTATAGGAGTTATTGCCCTTTAATCATCAAAATTGACCATTTTTGCAGTTTTTGGACTATATCTTGAAAACCATTAGTGCTAGAGGAAAAGTTAGCATTGCAGCATTGTTTAGCTCATTGAGATCTACAAAAATGATTTCAGGGTCAAAATTGTCAGATCAGCCGTTTAAGAGTTATTCCCCTTAAACTGTTTTTTCCATTTATTTAAACTGATTTTTCAAAAATCTTCTCTGAAACCACTAAAGGGATTGCATTGATACCTGGTATACTTGATCAGTAGGATGTCCTCTACTGAGTTTATGAATAATATACACATCCACCGACCAACATGGCCGCCATTACTAAAAATAGCACGGGGGGGCAGACCATTGTTTTTGGCTTACAACTCAAAAAGTATAAGAGATAGAGAAAATCCGAAGCAACCTTCCATGTTTAGCATCAAAAGCTCTACAAATCTCTCCATTGAGTTGAAGTTGTGAAACGATGCATTATAGGAGTTATTGTCCTTTAATTGTCAAAATTGACCATTTTTGCAGTTTTTGGACAATATCTTGAAAACCGTTAGAGCTAGAAGAAAAGTTAGCATTGCAGAATTGTTAAGCTCATTGAAATCTTCAAAAATGATTTAAGCCATTTAAGAGTTATTCCCCTTTAACTGTTTTTTTTTCATTAATTTTAACTGATTTTCAAAAATCTTCTTCTCCGAAATCGCTGAAGGGATTGCTTTGAAACTTGGTACACTTGATCTTTAGGATGTCCTCTACCAAGTTTGTGAATTATATATACATCGACCAACCAACATGGCCGCTATTGCTAAAAATAGAACAGGGGGCAGACCATTGTTTTTGGCTTATAACTCGAAAAGTATAAGAGATAGAGAAAATCTGAAGCAACTTTTCTTGTTCAGCATTAAAAGGTTCTTACAGGAGTTATTGCCCCTTAACTGTTTTTTCTATTAATTTAAATGATTTCCAAAAATCTTCTCTGAAACCACTGAAGGGATAGTTTTGCAACTTTGTATACCGTATTTTGCCGTGTATAGTGCGCAGTTTTTTACATTTTTTTCCTGATCTAACATAGGGGTGCGCACAATACATCCCGATACGAGATTTTCATACATTTTCATGAACATCGGCAACGGCAAAAGATCGATGTTTGTCAGACTTTGGACACAAGATTCATCCATGATGGAATACAATAATCATAACTCACATGGTTAGTATTGAATCCTGTTCATTATTAGTATCTCTAAATAAATTTTATCATGCTTTTATCGAATAAAAACTTAATTCCAGCGTCTTCATGTGTTTGTTTATTAATTTCATTTTCATATCGACCGCCATTGTTGTTGTTGTTGTAGTGGGTAAATTCCTCCGTTGACTTCGGAGCACCATTTTGAAACAAGTTGGTAAAAATATTTGTGTTCTTAAAAAAATACTTTTGTCCAATTTCTTTATTCAAAATAAGAATAATAAAATATGATTCTAATTTATTTATTCATTCTCCCTTTACTTGTTTCCTTTCTGAATCAATATTGTGTATTCCCTTCAGTTACCTCATTTAAATTATTCTAAAAATAGAATGGTTTGTTTACATGATTTTGTATTTTCTTTCATGTAATTATTTGAGCAATTTGAGTAAGATATAACCATTTTCTTATTGTTTTGTGAATAAATACTCATCCCAAGCTGGAGATAATTTAGATTTACTGGTAATTATTTGTTTTGACACTTTAGCTTGCCCTCATGCACAAAACATCGATATTTTGTCAAACTGGCTTGGACAATTAACAATTAAAGCCATTCAGCTGTAATACTTCAAGATTGTTTGAATAGTAATTTGTTGATCATTACTGTTTTGACACCTTTATTGTTTTCATCAAAAGATGTGAGCTTGGGTTAACACTTGTTGTTTGTTAATTGAAAAGGGGGACCATTACCGGGATTTACGATCTTGCTGTCATAATAAAATACACAAATAATATAACAGTTTATTTTTATTTTCACAAATAATTACACAACAATTTTATTTTCATTAAAAAATCTTCATCTGTAGTCTTTCTACCTGAAAAAAGAGACAAATTTTCAGGGTTCTCTGTCATAGAAAAAGATCGCCGATTTTACACAAAACTTCATTTTTTCCCCAGATTTTCATCATGAAAAGGGGGTGCGCATTGTACATAAATGCGCACTATACACGGCAAAATACGGTACTTGAAAGTTTGTGAAATTTATTCAAACTTTGGCATAAGAGATCAGGTGAGCGATTCAGGCTCCTGGGAGCCTCTAGTTTAGCCATATATCTTGAAAACTATACAAGGTATTTCAAGAATTTAAATTGCATATGATTAAGCACATCAAGATCTACATTTCATGTATTTAGATCAAAGCTGTAGGATCATTTCTTTTAGGAGTTATTGTCCTTAAAACAACAAAATTTACCATTTTTCATTACTTTTTTCCTGAATTTCAAAGATTAACTTGTCTGGCACCGTAAGACCAACTGCATTTTAACTTGGCACACTTGTTTAATAGCTCATATGCTACAACTCTATCGTTCAGATTTTTGATTCGTCAAAAAACATGGCCACCATGGCTAAAAATAGAACATAGGGGTAAATTGCATTTTTTTGCTAATAACTCAAAAATGGTTTCAGATATCGAAATTGATCAAAAAAGATCAGCATATTAAGATCTACCTGTGCTGAAATTTTGGAAAAGATCTGACTGCTGATGTGGGAGTTATTGCCCCTTTTCCTAATTTTTATACGACCGCAAAATTTTTGCGATCGTATAATGTTATGGCGATGTCGTCGTCGTTGTCATCGTCGTCGTCTGTGGACACTTTGGTTTCCGTGTGATAACTTGAGTAAATATTGACCAAATGTTATGAAATTTTGATATGATGTTTGTTACCACTTAAGGAAGGTTGGTATTGTATTTGGGGGTTGTGGCCCCTATCATTTTAGAAAAAAGGGCCAAAAAGGGCTAAAACGGGTGTATTGACAAAACTGTTGTAGAATGTTTATTATTCATTCGATTTTGATAATTCTTTTTTTATTGAATTCATCATTAAATTCTGTCAACAAAATGTGTCAATGGTTTTGATATATATTGCACTGTTACATTGATACTGGGGGTCAAAAAGGGGCCACACCCAAAAAATTGACTTTTTTATTTGTGGTCCGATTTTCAAAATCTTTTTTTCATTGGAATCCTTGTGAAAATCCCTGCCTGCGTTTTTCAATCAGATTTGCAATATCTCTTACCGTTTTTGAGAATTTAGGGGTCAAATGGGCCAAAAACGCAATTTTTAAAGTTTGTCAATGCAAATAGTTTTATACCAAATTAAGTTGTAGTGGGCCTGCCAATTGTTATGAAGTTTATATATGATGATTATATCCACTAAAGGAATCTTGGTTTTGTATTTGGGGTTTGTGGCCCCTACTGTTTTAGAAAAAAGGACCAAAAAGGGCTAAAACGGGTGTATTGACAAAACTGTTGTAGAATGTTTATTATTCATTAGATTTTGAAAATTCTTTCTTTGTTGAATTCATCATTAAATTCTGTCAACAAAATGTGTCAATGATTTTGATATGTATTTCACCATTACATTGTTACAGGGGGCTAAAGACAGGCCACGCCGATAAAATCAACTTTTTTATTTGTGGTCCGATTTTCAAAATCTTTTCTTCATCGGATTCCATGTACACAATTTCAAATTATTTTTTATCGGATTAGCAATATCTTTTACCATTTTTGAGGAATTAGGGGTCAAAGGGCCAAAATTGTAAATTAATACATGTATAGAAATAAGGCTTTTTGTATAAGATGTTGATGTAAATATATTTGTCAAAAATGCATTTCTAAGTCCACCACAGGATGCATGTGTCAAAAAGCTTTGTAAGTCCACCATGGGCTTCATGTGACCAAAGCAATGGACTATCCATATTGGGCCTCCAACGTACAGGGTTCAACTTGTTGCGGTCGTATCATGCTGCGCTCAGCGTAGCTTTTTATTGCCAAATGTTGCACTTATTAAGCCTAATATCTTGAAAACTAACCAAGATATTTCAGAAATTTAAATCGCATATGGTTATGCACAATAATATCTACAAAATATATGTGTCTGTGTAGTTCAGGTGAGCGATTCAGGCTCCTGCGAGCCTCTTGTTTTTCTCATCTGCAAATGGGTTGCTTTATTTTCATTTGAGAATGGTGATGAGATGGTGGTACTTGCACTAACTATGAATGTCAGTATTAGCTTAGCTCCTTGACCATTCAATGCAAACTCATAGTGTTTATTCTTCAAGTCCTATTTTCTTTGTTGTAGGAAATGATTCAGTGTACAAAGACAGATACGAGAGAGTTTTGAGGGAATTAGATTTCACCAAGAAACGTCTACAGAAACAACATGAAGAAGAGCTAGAACAGGAACAACATTCTAAGAAGGCAGTCGAGAAAAGGGTGAGTAAATATTGTAACATATGACTGACTCCCCATTGCAGCCCAATGGAATAGCATTCTAAGAAGGCAGTCAAGAAAAGGGTGAGTAAATATTGTAACATATGACTGACTCCCAATTGCAGCCCAGTGGAATAGCAATCTAAGAAGGCAGTCAAGAAAAGGGTGAGTAAATATTGTAACATATGACTCCCCATTGCAGTCCAGTGGAACAGCATTCTAAAAAGGCAGTCGAGAAAAGGTTGAGTAAATATTGTAGAGTTGTAAACCTGTCCAAACGGAATCGTTAAGGATGAAATAATTTGTTTATTATATAGAAGAAATTCTGATGGGGACCTCAAGTTGTGCTCTTGTACATGTTGAAAATCTTTTGTTAGACTTTTGATAGAGCTTGACTGGAAAAAAACTGATGTTCAGTTTCAGAATTAATATACAATAAATGAAAGTTCTTAGAACCTGTACAAAATCTCTATTTAGTGTATGATCTATTAAGGTCTAACTGTATTTCCTCAGTCCTCATTTCTGCCGAATGGATTTTTATTTCAGCTGCAACATGTTGCAAAGCAACATATATGAGTCACTCTGGCACTATTTATTGTCTTCCTATGTATGTTGTCCTGTGGCGTCATAAAAATCTTACATTCACAATTTTTCAGGCAATTACAAGCCACAGCCTCTTGATATTTGTCATGTAGCTTCCTAAGGACTATGGTAAAGGGATTTTATGCCTGTAACTTTTTCGCTTCCTGTGTACCAAATATTTTAAGGCCCAGGCAAAATAATTATATCTTCCATGGAAAAGAGACAAAGCTACAGATTTAATAAGAGGGGATCTGGTCATGCTATAATGATTTCATTTATATCCAATCAATTTATTCCAACAAAGGGAAGATGCTTTGGAAACCAAGCTTTACTTCCAAACTTAGCTCCAATGTTTTCATGGTGTAAGATTGTGCATAACTTAATGTTTTTAATTGCATGTTTCATATGCATGTTTGTTTTGTTGGTTTTGCCTGCACAATAAAGTCAGATATGATTGGTCTTGAAATTAGTCAAATAAATAATATATTATTTAGGTCCAAGTACATACAATTTCAGCCATTTGCCTATCAATAGGTCAATTTATCTGCCAGTCAAGCATGTTTAATTGACTTAAGATTTCCATGATCAGGATGTTCAAATTTTTACAGAAAAAATTCTAATGATACATGTATAAGAAAATTATATGTCTCGACCCCAATTTGGAAGGGAGACATATTGTTTTTGTCTTGATCAAAGTTATTGTTCATAACTCCTCTTAAACTACCTAGCCAATTTAACAAAATTTGGTTTGTAATTAAGTTCACCTCATGTAATAGTACATGTTACCTTGTCCTTCTAATCGTCTAAATGCTCATTTAATGTGAAAAGTCTCTGATGAGTGTATTCTGATGTTGATGGCATCTTTGTTTCATTTAAAAGGAACGTTGTTGATGGAACACAAAAATAACTTTTTAAGGAAAATGATTTTCAGAAGATGTCTGTAATCTTAATAAAGATATAATTTGAAAAACAAGCTGATTAGTTTCCATAGTAAACAAGATACTAAAAAATGAACTTAAGTTTATTGACGTACTTAGTAGAAATTTTCAATATACATGTATGTACATATACCTATAGCTTAACCATTTGACCAATATCAAATTTTTGGACATAAATCATTAACAACTACATGTACCAGTATGAAGTATGGAAAACCTGACCTCAGATTATGACTGTTACCTGTAATAACACCTGTAATTAATTAATGACTTACAGGTGATTACGTTAGGACCTCAGGACTCTTACATAACAAAACATATTGACTCATAAATACATGTACTAAATACAAGGTTTAATTACACAGAAAACAAGCATTTAATATTATCATGTAACCCAGACTTCTGTGGTGAAAATATTAGAGCAAAAAAAAGTCTCAGTTAATTAAGTGAAAGTTGAAAAATCTTCTGAGAGGTGCTTCCTTTGTAAATGAATCTATCTAGATTAATTATGTGTAACGTTATGCAGATGTTTAGGTGCAGATATTAGAAAAAAAAAGATCTGCCTTCTTAAAAAGAGGTGTTGTCTTATTGTGAGTGGATTTTTAATGATTTTGTGATAAAAAGATGAAGACAGAACCTATTGTTATAAAACCTCAGGTAAAAACTAAATTTTTTATTTAATTAACAGTAGAAAAAAGTAAATCTTTGAATTTATTGATGATATTACCAATTTTCTTGTTAAATTATTGAAAAAGAAATTATTCTTGATGTAGAAATTTTGTTAAAAGTAAAAAACATATTAAAACTTTAAAATAATATGATGTTTCATAGCTTTGCATAGCATAGTTCGTGTTGTTTAGAAAAAAAGAAGTTAAATTTTGTTTAATGAAAGTCATAATTTTCCACATGCTCAGCTATTGGTACTTATACTGTTAAAAAATCATTCATTTGATATGGATTTTAAAAAAAAATATTTATTGACGCACCATACCCTGAAATTAACTTTAGGAGACTATAAATTGGTGTAGTATCAAATGCTATTAAATTTTGTAGATTAAGACAAAAAAAACTTTTAAGGTTTTACCATATGGAAAATAGATCATTAGATAATTACAGCATATGTTGAGTTCTTGTATGATCAGAATCTCCAGATGTTTGACTTTTGTTTATAGTAATCGATCATAAAACCTCAACAGAATTCAAGGATAATTAATTAAATATTCAGCCTATATTGTTGGTGTTTTTCTACTCAGCCTATTAATGTATAATCATTTGTTTTTTGTTGTGGTAAACTTTTAGTGTTTAAGAGCACAAAAATAAATTTTTGAGGAACAAATTGTTATTTATTTTAAATATTTTGGAGTACCAAAAAATGTTCTCTCCTAAACTTCTTGCATCAAATTTGTGAATGGTTTACCCTTAAATTAAATAAATAGAGGCATTAGTAGTGAACAGATGAGATCTCAAGAAAATTCTGATAAAAAAAAAGATATTTATTTTCTTGTTGATTTGACCAACATTCATTGACATTGTACATCTTATTAGCCTGGTTTTAGATCATTTCAAAGAGAAATGTTGCTTTTTTCTACTCTATTTTTACTTGGGAGGCAAAAATATTCTCTTTTTCATATTTTGATGAAAATATTTATGTTCTGTTAATTCTTTTTAGTGATAAAAAGTAAAAGTGATCATTACATCATTTGAAGGATGTTAAAATATAGACATTGCACCTGTATCATTGTGTTATCTAACTGTTGAGATAATGACACAGGAATTTGATTGATTTAAGCTTTCAAGAGCTTCTTTTTTGTTCTTGTTTCGAATATATCAACCATTAGTTTGAAGTTTCTTTCTTTTAAAAGTCATAAAGGATAAACTTCTTGTTATTTATTATAATTACAGCAAGCATATACTGTAAACCATGGAACTTATATTTGCAACTATTTTATTTTGGGTTTTAATTTCAGAGGATGATTTCGCGTGGCTATTTATTTTGGAGGTTCTTCATTACAACAATTATATTACAATTAAGATTAGATTATTTGTGGTGATTTATATTTTTCAAATTTGTATTCCTTGCAAATTTTGCAAATACATTCAAATCACATGCAAAAATTATGTATTTTACAGTATTAGGTGGTCTTTTCTAAGTGAGCTTATGCTAAGGGTACAGGCTACTTGTATTTAGCATCTCTTACTGTAATTGCTGGTACTACATTTCTTGTTTTAAGTTCATGAGTGTTGAACTAATCATCATGTTGTTTAAGGTTAATTATATTGAATGGTTAAGTAATTAGGAAAAAGAAAGTTAATAGCTGAAAGCCTTTGAAGCAGTTTTACAATTATAATATGCATGATCTTCACAACTTGCAATTAATGCGCTGAAAATTAGCAATAACATTAGTGAAATGAAAGCTATGGTGGATCCTCCTATTCCTCCATTTTCTTCTTTTATGTTGATCCAGCATGTAGAGGATGTGGAAGCTCTGTTGTTTTCACTTTGTCTAACACAGATATGAAACTTTACACAGTTATTGAGTACTATTTGATGAATATCATATTGAAATTTTACAAAAAAAATATTTTTGGAAATCTGGAAAAGCTAGAAATTTTTGGTAACAGGGCTCTTCCTGACTTTGTCGGCGCTTTGATGTATGTGCTTTGAATAGCATTAGAATAGAAGTATTTGGTGTATTACTATATCTTTCTTTTCCAATAACTATACAAAATCAGAGCCAATGCAAATTCCACAACATCTGTGATATACTTTTTCACGTTTCAAGGAGGAGCTTCATGCTTTTTAAACATATTCTTGCCCCTGTGGATGAAGTTTTGATAAATATTCTTTTCTTTTTTCTTCCAAGTAAAGATATTCTTTGAATTAAACTTCATTGTTAAACATTTTACAAGGGCAGATAATAAATAAATGAGAAGAACATGATGTATGTTCATCTTTATGATATGATACTAAGTTAATTAATTAGAATTTAAGCATTTGGTTTGTTTCAGACAAAGTGTGTATATAATTTGAATCTGATCCTCTTTAGCTGGCATTAACTCTGGCGAAAGTTGTTTATCATAAATGTTTATCTGGTTAATGCATGTTCTATAAAATTTTATAAAAAGTGAATATTTTATCTCTGGGAAGCTCTTCTTGAGAGGCTTCATACAAAGTGTTCTGAATCAAAATTTTTCAGGAACAAAACTTCTGATGGGTTTAGATCATATTATTATTGTGTGGTGGACAATTTAGGAACTGGTTGATTTTATTTGATGGTTTGCAAGATTGGCCAACTATTAGCTTGAGGCCATGAGGCATGCAGTTTGTTTGGAATAAATATAGAAACTGGACAGAAATTGTCAACTTATGCAAACAATTCTGCATATAGATTTGTTCGGAGTTTAAAGAAAAAAAATGGACTTAAATTGCAAATGAATCTACACTTGTATTTGGGAATGA
Source organism: Arcuatula senhousia (assembly GCA_963971305.1). Lineage (NCBI taxonomy): Eukaryota > Metazoa > Mollusca > Bivalvia > Mytilida > Mytilidae > Arcuatula > Arcuatula senhousia. The sequence goes on along the minus strand of OZ020308.1, from coordinate 17,326,400 downwards.
CTGATTTGATTTGATGTTAAGCTATGCTTGGCAACCATGAGGATTTGTGCAGGGCAAGACTTGTTGCACAAGTAGGAAATTATAACTCACGGATGTTGTTAAGTGTTGCCCATATGGGTTTAACTTTTAAGTTTGAGTGAAAATTGGTTGTTGACTGTGTGTTCTTGAAAATGTTCTTTATATATATGTTTAATGAATTATTCCAGAATAACAAACCATTTACATATCAATTATATTTAGAACATTGCTTTGAAAATTTTAAACAGGTTAAATCTGTTGTTTTGTCAACAGTTGCAGAAAGGCATAAATTCAATCTTCTTTTTCATTTGGTAAAAAACCCATGGTCGTTTTGTAATGATTTGTTTCATTAGGTTTGTGTTTATTTTTTCTGTGAGGACCAATATAACAAATGATAGGCAGTAGATATAGTTTTATCTGCATTTTGACATTACGATTGCAAATTCTGCCCCAAGAATGATTTTAAACTATTACCTAATATTCCAGCTCCATGATGCTGTTGAAGATGCTGAGGACCAAAGACGACAACTGTCTGCTGCTAAGAAAAAAGCCTCCCGATTGGCTTCAGAGATGCAGGATACAAAGCTCCATCTGGAGGAACAAATGTCTAGGAATAATGACCTTGAAAGGAAACAGAGAAGGTGAGATTTTATACCTTTACAATCAAAATTTGGGGAGGGTTTACAGGTAGGTGTATGTATGTCATTATATATCTTGTAATTTAGGTGTCTGTATGTCCACAATTTTGTAAGCACAACTTCATTTCACAACTTGATGGATTTTGATTGAACCCAACATGAAGGAAGTGCATAATATTGAGATATGCACAAAGAAGATTCATTATTTTCAGACATAATTCAGCGGAGATAACTGGACTTCATTTTTTGTGCAATTTAGAGTTCAGTATGAGTCAGGTGTTTCCTTTTGTAAGCTCGCTCAGTAATCCATGTTTATTTTTGCCTTAATATGTTGATTCTAGTTGTGCTTTTTGGCAAATTCTGAATTTGGCAGATTTTAAACTCAGTTCATTCATATCAATCTATTAAGTTTCATTATGAAAACCTCCAATTACCGTATAGCGGGTAATTTTCGCGGCATGCAAATTTAGCGATTTCACACCAAATGTCAAGTTGTTATGTACGCGGACATTTATTTTCACGATTTAATAATATTCTCAATACAAATTAATGTTGATTCTATTTTACGCAGGTTCAAAATTTCGCGATAGAGTAATGGTCGCGAATATAGCGAGAATTAGAACCTCACGAAAATTACCCGCTATACTGTATATATAAAGATTTTTAACAAATATGACATGGATACTTTGAGAGTTGGGAGAGCATATGGATTGAAAATAAGGTATTTTCTATACACTTTTATTTCATCATTTTAATATTCGTCTTCCAGGTTTGACTCTGAGCTATCGAAAGTTCAAGAAGAGGTTAAAGGTGAAAGGTCAATGAGGGAAAAGTTTCAGAGAGAAAAAGATGAGCTTTTGTCTAAAACATTTACTTTGGATCAGGAGATCACTGTAAGCTAATATGTAATGGTGAACTTAAATGAGCAGCTTTCAACAATTTTGGTCTCAGATAAAGAATTTGTTGCATTTCTTTTCTTCTTGTTTGTGTTATTTCATCTTTGTTAAAAGGACATTTTGACTTTGACAGATTTTATTAATTTTCATACTTGCATAAGAAACATTTAACTTAAAAATGTAAAATAACAGTTTATCACAAATGTGGGGTTTTGGACTTCAAGTAATAACTTTAAACAAATTAGAAATCAATATTAGGAATAATAAGTTTCAGACATGAATTGAAATCAATGTATAAACATTTCTTTCCTATATTCTATAAAAGGTTATTTCAGCGAGGGGTTTATTTTTGTGAATTCTCATTAGCGAAATATTCAAGAAAATAAAACTGCAGATTGATCTCCATGTAAATGCTACTTCAGCATCAGGCTTAATTAATCTTGTTTACACTGTAACATTATAATACAAAAACAAAACAAAACTTAAATTTCACAGAAATTTCCTTAGTTACAGAATAATGAATATCAATTTATAAATCAAGATTATCACAACCTGTTTAATTTATATACCATTATTCTTCAGAGATTGAAAGGAGATTTAGAAATCATCACAGATAAGGCAAACAGACTTGACCAAGAATTGTTAGATGTTACCCTCTCAGGAAACAAGGCAGGAGATTCAGAAATCATGGCCCTGAAAAAGGCCAAGAATGATCTTGATGCTAAGGTCAAGGACCAAGAGGAGGAGCTTGATGAACAAGCAGGACAAATACAGCAGTTAGAACAGGTTAGTATTTAGGGTCATAGGTTAATGGCACTGCTAGAGACATAACAACAACATACAACTGATCTGCAATCAGCAGCGCAAACTCAAGTTGAAAGTGTCTTGTAATAAGGTGCTTAAGAAGAGTAAGCAGTTCTGGAGACCAAGATGAGCAAGGTTAAAAATCTTCAGTTGATTCAACTTTTCAACTTCTGGTGTCTTGAAGCATTATGCATGTAAAAAAAAAGAGTTTCTTCATGTATAAAATCTATGTCTGTATAATGCCATGCTTTACTATTGTTTTCAGACAAAGATTAGACTAGAGATGAATTATGAAAGGCTACGTCAACAGCATCAGAAAGAATTAGAAGAAAAAGATGAAGAGATGGAAGAAATGAGATTTTCTACTCAGAAAAAGGTGGGAATTATTTATTTTTCTTACATTATTACCAGTTGGGTATCATAATCCTACAATCTTTAGAATTTAACTATAATGACTGTAGAAATATGAAGACCAACGACTGATTCTAAAGATGTAGAAAAAAAACCAATGTATGTTAAAAATGCCTAGAAAATGGTAAAAAGAAAAAAAAAGTTATAAATATAAAATGTTTACTCATTATAACAACTTGGTAAACTATAGACATAATATATCTTTTCTTAGTGTAATTGCTTGTTGCTTTGGGTTAAACAACATGTAGACACAATCTTTTCTTGGTGTCTGGTGTCATAAAAACAATACTGATTGTACTTTGATTGTTATCAAATATTGTAAAACCATCAAGACAAAATTTAAAACACAAATATTTGTCTAAATATGTTTTTAAAGTCTCTTGTAATTTATAGGTTAAGCAATATGAGAGTCAAATGGAGGAAGAATATGATGAAAAGAAGAAACTAATGCATGAGAAGAAAGAATTAGAGAGGCAGATACAGGAACTGGGAGCTGTGTCTTCCAGTAGAGATAGAGGTAATGTTTGTTTGTGTTCCGAGTTTGTATTTTTGGATGCCTGATATTCTCACAAGTGACATGTCCTCTAGGTGTGTGTATTGTGGGCATTATTATCAACTTCAAAGATTTTAGCAGCTTATTTCACTATTTTTGATAAATGTAAAAAGTTATTAGTTTCAATGGTGCCTGCTACAAATTGCAAATGAGGTTTAGTGGCCACTTGGTCTTGCATCCTGCAACATCATAATAGCTGAAACCCAATTTTCTTCAGCTGATAGTTTGAGTCCCAATTTGTGATTTACCAAAACAGGACTGTATGTAATTAGGTTTTTCAATAACCTGCTAAAGGTCTTTGGCTTTTTCTGGGTATTCAGGACTTCTTTACCATTAAAACCGACCACTCTGATGACCCATATGCTCTAAAATGAGTGTCAACCTGCATCATTTACTTATTCATTTTATCATTATATGAATATTTTCAAATCGATTCAATTTGTAATTATTCAAACCATTGTTTTTATTCTTTAGAGTCAGAGAAAAGATTAAGAAGAGATTTAAGAAAGACGAAAGCCTTACTTAAAGATGCTGAAGTAGTTATACAGAAACAAACAGGAGCTGAAGGATTGAAGGCTACAATAAGACAACTCAGAAACACAGTATGTACTGTTCAACAAATCATCAGGCAACTTTTGAATAAGTGTGCTCAACAAAACCTATGTAAATCAGCGGCAATTTAAAATAGATAATAAAGAAATGTCGAATAAGTGTACTCAACACAATCAACACAAAGAAATGGCAATTTAAAAATCACAATGGAAAACAGCCAGCAGTCTTCAACATGACCAGATGTTGCTGCTCACCGTCTTGCATTGGTCCAAGACTTAAAATACAATACATAAGATTCCAACAAATCCCTAAATCAACAATGGAAAACAGACACAGCCTTCTATGTGGCCAGTGGTTGCTATCTTGCAATTAGCTCCAAAGAAAACATTGATTAATAATTATTTTGTGTTTGATTTACAAATATTTTTACTTAATTCCAAAAGAAAGATGACAGACTCTACCTGTTTTAAATACATTAACAAATTAATATCTTAAATTTGAACAGATTAACATATGTGGAATAAAAAGCTAACATACAAGCCACACATTCAGTCAAGGATTGTGTAAACTTTGTCCTGATTAACAATGTTATTTTTCTTTACAGTTGGATGACAAAGAATTCACATGTGCTGCAGCAGTCAAGGCAAAGAAAACTATGGAATTAGAGATAGAAGATCTTCAGCAACAGTTGGAAGACTTATCTAAAGCTAAGACTGAGGTAAGGCTGTATCTATAGTAAGGATAGGAGGAAAGAGGGGGAAGGGGAATAGTGAAATACTGGTTGTGGAGAAACTATGTAGTTTGATATAGAAGATCTTCAGCAGCAGTTAGAAGACTTATCTAAAGCTAACAAAGAGTTAAGGCTGTATTTATAGTGAGGGAGGAAAGAGGGGGAAGGGGGATAGTAAATTACTGGTTGTGGAAAAACTATGGAGTTAGAGATAGAAGATCTTCAGCAACAGTTAGAAGATTTATCTAAAGCTAAAACTGAGGTAAGGCCAGAAGGTTGAAAAGGTGGGAGGGGTGATAGTAAAATACTAATTGTCTAGAAACAATAGAGTTAGATATAAAAGATCTTAAGTAACAGTTTATGTAAAGCTTAGACAGAGATAAGGTTACCGCTTTGGCCTTGAATGTATAATATCTATTACCTTTTAGACAAAAAAAAATCTTCAAGATATAAGACCACAGTAATGGAGAGTGTTTTGCTCCACCATTGAAAGTATTGTAGTGTTTTGCTGCCTTTGTCTGTTTGTCCATCTGGAATCAGATTGACCTTTTAAGAAAAGTCACTTTTCCATGTTGCAAAATGGGGCATTGTGTCTTTTGGACATAGTCTTGCCTAGTGCAAAAATTACTGTGAGGCCAAGATCAAATGAAGTTTAGGTTTACTTTCGTTTTATTTGATATTTAATAGGTACAAAGACAACTCATATGCATTAAGGAAAATGAATCATTTAGATCATTTACAGATAAATAAATGTAACAAAATTTATTGTCTGGAACTTTGTTGTAAATTTTATTTCAGAAACTTAAGGGACTTTTAAGAAATACTAATTTTGCCTTTATTTGTAGGCTGAGAGTAAGAGTCTTGCTTTATTGAGAGAGAAAACAGATCTACAGAGTCAAGTCGAAGAAAATGAGGAAGATCTCAATGATGTGATGAGGAAATACAAAGCTGTTGTACAACAGGTAATTACTGACACCAGATGATAAAAGGGGTTACAGAATCAAGTAGAAGAAAATATTTGGTATAAAAAAAAATAAGAATTGGAGATACAGACTACAGGTTAGAATGTTTATAGCATTTTAACACTGTACCCATAGGATGGCAAAAACATGAAAATAGCTCAACTTTATTTTAAAATATGAGGATAAGGACACAAGAATAACACAGAATTTCAATAAATGAAAAAATGGGAAATAATATGAAACTTGGATCTTTCATGAATTACTGTACCAATATACTTTCTATTTTTAGCAATCAGTGGACCAGATAACAATGTCAGACAATTTAAAACACATAGAAGAATTGACCAATGAAAAGGAACGTTACAGACAGGAGGTTTGTCAAAATTTTAGCAAATATACGAATATATAGTTAATGTTAAAACTATGTGAAGGTAGTAACTTTTCATGGAGCTGGCAAATCATGAAACATTTGAAATTTTCCAAAGAATAAAATTTCTATCAATTGCAATAAAGAATTTGTTATATCACCTAATAAACGTTTCATTCTCGAGACAAGAATAAATTTATTACCAATAGGGTCGTTGCAATAATACCTTCCCCACTCTATTCTTTGTAACAATCGAGATTTAACCAATGACAAACTTTCAAATACCTAAGCACTTGAGAAATTTTACTACGACTTTTATTTAATGTCACATCATAACACACCTGTTGCTAGTAACTATCTTAAATTGTCCAATCACAATCTTGATTAAATCAGAAAGTCACTACTATTGGATGATACCATAGTTCAGCCAAAGGTAGCATGTGTAAAAAAATATTTTTGATATTATCAGTTTGTTGTTAGCGACTCGACTTACATGGAGATGTTATTATTAGGGCCCCGCAACTTTGTTGCGGACGCCCTATAGTAATCAGTCTGTCCGTCCGTGCGTCCGTCCGTCCGTCCGTCCGTCCGTCCGTAACAAATTCAGTTTTCCGGACTTTTTTTCTAAATGCTTATAGATAATGAACTGATTTTTGGTATATGAGTTTACCTTGATGAGTTACAGATCAAGTTCGAGTTTCGTGCCAGTCCACAATTTTTTATGGGAGTTATGGCCCTTTGAACTTTGAAAATTCACTAAAATTTCAGTTTTCTGCACTTTTTTTCTAAACGCTTATAGATAATGAACTGATTTTTGGTATGTGAGTTTACCTTGATGAGTTACAGATCAAGTTCGAGTTATGTGCCGGTCCACAATTTTTTATGGGAGTTATGGCCCTTTGAACTTTGAAAATTCACTAAAATTTCAGTTTTCCGCACTTTTTTTCTAAACACTTATAGATAATGAATTGATTTTTGGTATGTGAGTTTACCTTAATGAGTTACAGATCAAGTTCGAGTTTCGTGCCGGTCCACAAATTTTTATGGGAGTTATGGCCCTTTGAACTTTGAAAATTCATTAAAATTTCAGTTTTCCGCACTTTTTTCTAAAGGCTTATAGATAATGAACTGATTTTTGGTATGTGAGTTTACCTTGATGAGTTACAGATTAAGTTCGAGTTATGTGCCGGTCCACAATTTTTTATGGGAGTTATGGCCCTTTGAACTTTGAAATTCACTAAAATTTCAGTTTTCCGCACTTTTTTTCTAAACACTTATAGATAATGAATTGATTTTTGGTATGTGAGTTTACCTTAATGAGTTACAGATCAAGTTCGAGTTTCGTGCCAGTCCACAAATTTTTATGGGAGTTATGGTCCTTTGAACTTTGAAAATTCATTAAAATTTCAGTTTTCCGCACTTTTTTTCTAAATGCTTATAGATAATGAACTGATTTTTGGTATGTGAGTTTACCTTGATGAGTTACAGATCAAGTTTGAGTTTCGTGCTGGTCCACAATTTTTTATGGGAGTTATGGCCCTTTGAAATTTGAAAATTCAATAAAATTTTTATGGGAGCTATTGCACTTTGAAGTTAGAAAATCCATTGCAATTTTATTTTCTACACTTTTTTATTGTTCCTTGTAGATAATAAACTGATCAAGTTTAGGTATTCATTTGTTTGACAAATTGTTACCAGTGACTGAAATATGAGGCCGGTAGCGGGGCCCTTGGAGATGGCTATCATCTCCCTGGTGTCTAGTTAAAACAACTCTAATTTAAGTAATATCACATTTACAGCTAGTTTCAATTGATAACTTATCACATGTATGTTCATTCTTATTGTGTTTCATCTTCTTTGCTGTGTTAAACTGAGGGGCTTGGGTGGCTCAGTTGTCTAAGGCGCTTGTTTAAATAGCCGATCACCTCTCAGCTGGTGTTGGAGTCCCACTGTATGTGATTAGATTTGTCAGTTACCTGCCCAAGGTTGGTGGTTTCCTCCTCCATTAAAACTGACTGCCCTACATGGCCCAGATGCGTGGATAAAGGGCATTAAACACAAACACACACACACACACTGTATTAAACTGATTTGTAAAGTGAAATTAATTTGATTTTGCATAACTTGTTAATAGGTAGAGCAGTTACAATCAAGATTAAAAGACTTGGAAGAGAATAGTATAGAGAAAACGGTCAAGTTACGATTGGAAGGCAAAATCCGAGAGCTAGAAAACAAGTCAGAATTAGAGACCTCTACTAAACATAGATTAGAGGTTAGTATTTGGTAGTGTTTAGGAGAGAGTCACATAAGAAAAAGTTCTAGATTTCAAAGGGTCAAATTGAATGCTTGTATAGAAAACTTTGAAAAATCTTGGGGTCAAAGAGATATTTTGAGGGTAAAATAACCCCATTTCTGCATTAATGGAAACACTGTTAAAAAATTATTTATTTTTTTTGTAAAAAGAAAAGAGGTCATAATGTAACGAAGAATAGGAACCAAAATGCCAACATGGTTATCATCAAGACAAAATTTAAAATCATTTTATAAAACAAGGAAGAATTGAATCAGAATCTAAAGCCAACAAGGAGTATTTTATTGAAAACCATCTAAAAATGAAAAATGATCCAAAGGAAATCCTAAGATATAGCTACATAAAAACAAATCTTGATAAATGAGACAAATCATACATAATGCACCCAATAGTGATTGCAATGGAAAACAGCATTTTTCCCTGACAAGCTGTGAGTGATAAACAATTTACTGTGAATTCATTTATTTTCGTGGGTACCAATTTTCGTGGTTTGATGAAAAAGGGGCAATTTGTGGATTCTTAAATTTGTGGTTCTGAAAACTGCACCATATATATCAATGTAAAATTTCCTTTTCATGTGGTATTAAATTTTGTGGGTCAAAAGCACTCACCAAAACCACCAAAATTGATACCCCACGAAAAATAATGAAACGACAGTAGTTAAAAATTTTGCTGATGACAATGTATGATTTTTTCTAAAAGGTTAACATAAACAGAATAAAAGATCAAATAGAAAAACAGAATGAGGAAATAAATGCCTTGAAATTTGCCAAGACTCAGGCCGAGGACAACCTTAAGAGAGCTCAGAGACAGCTTAGAGAATTAAGGGAAGAGTTTTCAGATGTACAGAAAAGAGAATTAGAATTTAGTCATAAAAATACAGAATTAGTAAGTACTGTTTTACATTGTATTTTACATATTTGGTCAAAGAAGTTGCTATTGTGAAAGTTTTGAAACATGATTCTTTAAATACATTTGTACTAAGTTGAACATGTACATGCAATCATACATATTTAGGAGTGCACAAGTACATGTATTTGTATGTAGCATCAATTGGCTAGTCAAATACTTTATAAATAATTAAGTTTTTTAAATTTTTTTAAATGCACCTGCTTAGCATTTTGTTATATTACATTTTATGAATTTTATAGCATTAAAGGTAAAAACAAATTACTTAACTGGTGTGGTCTATTTCCAATGTCCAAGAAGGAAAGACAAATCAAGAAGACATACCACAGGAATTTGAAGATTGCAGTGATCCTGACTTATTACAGGCATTTATATGAAAAAAAAATGGTGTGTTGAACAAGGTTTTTGATGCCAAAACTTTTCCATTTTGGCAGTTAACACCAAATGCTTGTGAGATACACAACAATGGTTGTGAGATACACAACAACAATAAATGTTTTCAATGTAATTTTATTATACATTTTCTACTTACAGGAAAATAAAGTAGCAGAATTAGAAACAGATTACCAACAGAACCACTCTGACCTCAAACTAGCATTTAAACGTATCTCAGATCTCCAGGCTGCGCTACAGGAAGATAACGAGAGTGACGATAGTTATCTATCCGATAGGTAAGGGTGCTCCTATGACAGGAGAAATTTACTATAAGCTTGACTTTGTTTTCTACTAAAATTCTTCTTTTTTTCTTGATTAAACATGCTACTAAAAGCTCATTTGTTTATTTCTGTCTGAATTTTTTAAAGAAGTTAACAATTTCATAGAATAAAAGGTAGAAAATGTAGCTAATTAATATTTATTATTTATTATCTCTCGGTTTAAGGCTTTTGTTAAAGTCAATTTCTTTGACTTTTTTATTTGATTAATGAAAATCAAATAATTATTTTTAATAAGCAAACTTTCTTTCTGAATGATGATGCACTTAAATTTTACAAGTTTTTTTGTCGGCATGTTCACAACAGATCTGTTTGTTATTTGTTTGTTTGTAAAATTTTAGAATGTGAAAAAAAACAACTAAAATATTGAATATTTTCTAAAATTCAATATTTTTTTTTTGAAATCATGCATCACAACTCACTGCATCATTACCCATAATTCATAGTTATACTTTCCCATGATCCTTTGTTTTATGGCGTTTGTTTTTGCATGTTTTGTTACAGTGATGCGGATTCAGATGAGGATGGACTTGATATGTTAAATCCAACTTCAACATATCGGTCGCCGAGATCTCTATCGCTTTCATCTTCTGGTTCCCACGATATCTCTAGTCCACATTTATCAAATTTAGAAGAATCTAGTAAGTATGACACAACAATGGATGAACCCTTGACAAAAAATGTCAATTTTTGTCTCACAGCGACAAACCCTATTGATTTACTCTACTCAAATATTTCCAAATTCTTTTCTTCTGATATCACTGTCCTTTGTGTAAGTGAAATAAGGACTGAGCAAAAAAAAAATTATGCCTGATGTTTTTAAGGTTTGAAAACTGCCGATGTTGATCAACTTTGATAACATTCTTTACAACTTTAAACTTATCATAGGTATGTTTTAAATGAATAATCTGTGCCTTTAAGTGAAAAAAATCGGTACCAAAAGTTGATTTTCAAATTCTTATATTTTCTCATTGTATTTTATCAGTAAACTGACCCAATGTAAGTCATACTGTACAGAGCTTAACCATGGATTTGCTAGACTTGTGTGTGCTATTTCTTATTTTAATATCAAATAATATTTGCTTGCTTTTTGTTTTCCTTATAGTTTTATTTTTATATTTAATACATTGCAGATTTTTTTAAGCCTTTCTAATATTTTCTTAAAGTGTTCCTTGTTTTAGCCTTATTTATGCTTTAACAACATATTTATGTATTCTCATGTTACTTCAAACCATTTGATTTATTTTCAAATAAGAATTTGTCCAAAAGACATAATGCTCCATCTTGCATCATTTGGGACTATATGTCCCCCTACTTTAGTAGATGGGGCATAAAACATGTATTCATTTGAAAATAATGAAAAGACGAGGTTACTTTTCCAAAGTAAAATAAGAGGATTGAAACATGAGGTTGATTTTTATAGTAAAGTAGGTTTAGTTTTCAAAATACATTACATTGCGTTTTGACGACATTTCAGTACATGGAGTTTTTGTATGACAGGTAACATGTTGGTTTTAACATACATGTACCCTATTAAATGTATCTGCCCTAAATATTTTGGAAGAGGTTGAGGATCAAAATGACTACAGAGTTATCTCCTCTTTATTTTAGAAATTAAAAGAATTAAAATTTTTGCTATTGAAAACCCATTCATAGTTAAGAATTAGATTAGAACAAAGTTCTAGACAAATAATTTAATTTGTATCTACTTAGCATTACATCTATTAAAGACTTTGTGAGCACAGAAATAAACAGACTAACTTATTCTGAGATTAAAAGAAACTTCAGATTTTGAATGAAATACAGTTTTTTTCAGTCTGTCAGGAGTCTGTGTTTTATGATACATGATTCCTTGTGCACTTTTGTAATATTATAAAGATTTCAACTTAAAATTTAAAAATTTGATATATATCGCTGGAGAAAACCCTCTTCAATGAAAACATACATGACAGAATTTTTCCTACTTGTTCCATGTATTTGTTAAGTTGAATAAGGAGGATATAACTCAATAATATTTATGTTTCAAAGATAATGTTATTGGATGAGAGGATTTGTGTGGAAATATGATTGTTTAACAAATTATAGTGGCATGTATAGACCTCTTAGAGTTTGATGGTCACATTATAGATTACATTCACAGAATTATGAGTTTTAGTGTTTTAAAGTAGTAAATTGGGAATTTTGTTGTGTTCAGTGTTTGGTAGCATATAGAAATTCCAATGAATGTTCAATAAAAAAATCTTGGCTATTGCTCACTTTTGCATAGAAATATATTATATATAAGAAAAAATGATATGGTATATGCATAATTGAGTTTCTTTTCCTTAAAGCTCAAGTTCATTGTTGGTTGAACGACAGAAATAATGGATTTTCACTGAGTACCAACTTTTTGTTGGAAAAACTCATAATCTTAATGTTTGAAACTTTGATCTATGTTTTACATTGGTTTCAAATTCTACATTGCCAGAAAACTAAGCTATTTACAAACAAAAACTTTACTAAGGTAAATGAATAATTGAATATCTGTCTTCATTTTCAGGTTTTGCTTGACACAAATGTAATATATGAATCAAAATAAAGGGCAACGTGCAACATACTTCAAAATCCAAGTGGGCGTGAGAAGACAGGGGATAGTAACGGATGTCTAGCTTGGAGATACTCTGCCAGTTAAGGTGCTGCTTACTCAAATGTGATGAAACTTGCGTTCTTAAAGAACACAAGTCTGTTTATTGTTTTTTTTTATATTTCTCTGCAATAACATATAAACAATGTAGACTTTAGAATGGAAATGTAGCTTTAAGGTATTCTGTGTACATTCAAAGCGAGATGACTGGGACTATGACTTGATCAGAGGTATCATTATATAGCATAGACATCTTTTCATAACTTGTACATTTGTAAACTTATAATAGTTACTTATGTATGTTTATTTTGAACCGTCTTTTCATTGTACTACTTAATTTAGCTCATAAGGAGATACTAAGATTAAAGATATATGTCAGATTTTTGAACCATACATTTTACTGCCATGTTATATCTTTATCCCAGCTATACAAATAATTTGCTTTTTACTGCTGTTTTCATGCCAAAACCTCGTTATATATTTTTAGCTCACCTGGCCAAAGGCCATGTGAGCTATTGCCATCACTTGGCGTCCGTCGTCGTCGTCCGTCGTCGTCGTCGTCGTCGTTAACTTTTCTTCAAACTTCTTCTCCTCAGAAACGGCTGCACAGATTCAAACCAAATTTGGTCTGGTGGTACTTTAGGGTATCCCCCACAGAACTGATGTGGGGATTTTTGATTTGTCGAAAAACATGGCCGCCATTGCTAAAAATAGACCAGGGGGGTCAGACTACTGTTTTTGGCTTGTAAATCAAAAATTATAAGAGATAGATGAAATTTGATGCCACGCTGCTGCTTCAGCATCAAAAGCTCTACAAAAGTCTCCATTGAGTCGAAGTTGTCAGATGACCCCTTATGGGAGTTACGGCCCCTTAAAGGTGAAAAATAGCATTTTTTCATGTTTTTGGCCTATAGAATGAAAACTATTGCAGATAGAGAGAAGCTGTTGCTTGCTGAAATGTTCAGCTCATTTAGCTCTACAAAAGTCTCCATAAGGTCAAAGTTGTCAGATGACCCCTTATAGGGGTTATGGCCCCTTAAAGGCAAAAAATAGAGTTTTTGGCCTATAGAATGGAAACTATTGCAGATAGAGAAAAGCTGTTGCTTGCTTAAATGTTCAGCTCATTTAGCTCTACAAAAGTCTCCATAGGGTCAAAGTTGTCAGATGACCCCTTATAGGGGTTATGGCTCCTTAAAGGCAAAAAATAGAGTTTTTGGCCTATAGAATGAAAACTATTGCAGATAGAGAGAAGCTGTTGCTTGCTGAAATGTTCAGCTCATTTAGCTCTACAAAAGTCTCCATTAGGTCAAAGTTGTCAGATGACCCCTTATAGGGGTTATGGCCCCTTAAAGGCAAAAAATAGAGTTTTTGGCCTATAGAATGGAAACTATTGCAGATAGAGAAAAGCTGTTGCTTGCTTAAATGTTCAGCTCATTTAGCTCTACAAAAGTCTCCATAGGGTCAAAGTTGTCAGATGACCCCTTATAGGGGTTATGGCCCCTTAAAGGCAAAAAATAGAGTTTTTGGCCTATAGAATGAAAACTATTGCAGATAGAGAAAAGCTGTTGCTTGCTTAAATGTTCTGCTCATTTAGCTCCATATGGTCGAAGTTGTCAGATGACCCCTTATCGGGGTTACAGCCCCTTAAAGGCAAAAAATAGTGTTTTTGGCCTATGGAATGAAAACTATTGCAGATAGAGAAAAGTTGTTGCTTGCTTAAATGTTCAGCTCATTTAGCTCGACAAAAGTTTCCATAGGGTCAAAGTTGCCAGATGACCCCTTATAGTGGTTACGGCCCCTTAAAGACGAAAAATAGTGTTTTTGGCCTAAAGAAAGAAAACTTTTGCAGATAGAGAAAAGATGTGGCTTGCTTAAATGTTCAGCTTAATTAGCTCTACAAAAGTCTTTTTAGGGTCGAAGTTGTCAGATGACCCCTTTAAGGGGTTATGGCCCTTTAAAGGTGAAAAATAGTGTTTTTTGCTTTGGAATGAAAACTAATGCAGATAGAGAAAAGCTTTTTATTGCTTAAACATTCAGCTCATTTATCTATACAAAAGTCCTCAAAGGGTTGACATTAAGACCAGGTGAGCGATTCAGGCTCCTGGGAGCCTCTTGTTTTCTTTAATGTCAGATTTTACTACATGATTCTTATTGACTAGCTCCTGACAAAGACAATTTATAAATGATGAACTGTGAATGGTTTTGCCAGATATCAAAATTTCATTTGTGGTATGAAGAAAGAAACATTTATACAGTACATGTATTTGAATTTAGCCACAAGTTCCTCAGTCCTGGACAGTCAAAATGTTCACATTATCTTGAGTAACTTACATATTATATGAAAAATTGTCAACAATTTTGTTATTTTGAGCATGGACTGAAAGAGTTGGAAGATTGTAACTGTCAATGTCACATGTTCAAAACTTTCTTTTAAAGCTTATCTTTTACTATGAAAATAGTCCAATAAATTTTTACTTGGATTGACCACAAGGAATTCATCTTCCATCTTCTATTTCATTGTTACATTTGTTATATATGTTCTGTTTTTGGTTTCATTTCATGTTATATTTATACACAATGTATAATGACTTGATTTTGCATTTTAACCCTTTCTGTAATCAGGGAGTTTTAGTACTACATATAGAATTAAATACACATTTGTATATGGTCTTTGCAACACTTTATTAAGTACTAATCTATTTATTACAAGAATGTTGTTATTTTTATTTTTTGTATTCAAATATTCAATGCTGAACACCTTTTCCTCTACAAAAAATGATATTTCAAAATATTTTGTAAGCAGCTTTAAATAGTGGGAAGAAAAAGAAGAGAAGAAACCCTTTTTACACACACAAAAAAAGTTTTTGACGACTTTTTAATTCAATTATAATAAGAAGGGAAGGTATCAAACTATGTATTGTATGGGAAGATTAAGTTAAGACTATGTGCTATATAATTTGCTTATATAAGGACGACGTAAGGCTTTATAATGTCTTTAGTTTTCTGTGATATTATATGTTTGTTTTACATATAGGGCTTCAAAACCTTGCTCAAAACCTACAACTATTAGTATGTTCATGATATAAGTACACTTAATACATGTAAGTCGATGAATGTAATCAACTTAAACAAGATTAAATATATTCTTTTGATTCAATATTATTTGTGGGGTATCAATATCATGATTATATGTATTTTTTGAGGTGCCAAATTTCCACTAAAATAAGAATTAAATGAATTTTGTATAGAGTCCCTCAACATTGTAGCAACCAAAGTTTAACTTCAATGAAATGACTTTGACTTTGATAAAACTATGAAAATCTGATCACAAAGAAATAAAGGAATCCACAGTATTTGGATACTTGTGTTTAATAAGTTTACTTTAAGTTCACCATATGATGCACATAATCTATCAATACTTTGTATAAGAAAAAAAAATCATAAATCCTCCTTCTTTAGATTATCCTTTAATTTTCTTGCAATGCTGATGTAAAGACTTTTCTGTTCAAAAATATAATTTTGAGTGCAAATGTTTTTGCATATCATTTTAGTGCTTGTAAAAATCAATTCACTGCTTTAATATGACATTTTTAAATAATAAAATATACATGTATAAAGCATTGTTATAAAATGCAAGTCAGAAATTTACAGATCAGATTTTTATTTAAGTAAAAGATTCATTTGCCAATGTGTACCTGTATTTATTTGTTGCTTATTTATCTATAGAACAAATGGTTTTTTATTACTGAAAAATAAATTTATAATAACTTGAATATGTTTATTTTATGCATTACATTTGAAAATTAAAAAGAAAAATTGGTTGATTTGGCAGAGTACCATATAATTTCCTGTTAAGATTAGTATTTAAAGGCCAAATTTATGGTTTGCCTTTTCATTTGATTTATTAAGTATTTGATATTTAACCTTCTGAGTAGACTTTAAGTCAGTGAGAAAGCTGTTGCTTTTACACCAAAGGTAATATTTGTGTGTAAAGTTTTAAAAGTTGTTAAAAAAGACTAAAGTTGATGATATATGTATTTGGATCAGATTGCAAAATAGTATGCATCAACTCCTAGTCTACATATGAATCTGCTGGCTGTTTTCCATTGCAGATTTAAATGATTGTTTAATTAATACTGTGGATCTAGAGCGCATCCTATTTTTACTAAGCAATTCACATACTTTTGAACCATATACATGTACATGCGTAGAAGATATGGAGATGTGGAATAAGACACAATTTACACAAACCAGTGACAATTTAGAAATCCACAATGTTTTTTTTCTAACCAAAACCTAACTTCACGTCATCTTACATATACAATTTGTGGCATGCTTGATAGAATGTCATGTCCATCAAAAGTTTAAGGGTCAGAAATTTTATGGGATATATTATGTTCTTTTAGGACACAGTGACAGATTCTATATCTGTCTCACAGGCACTTTGTCTCTAGAAAAATATATACACCTCGCCAAAAGTTAAGCAACACCAACTTTTTCAAACCATAATCATTTTATGGCTTGAAATATTCGCATAATACAACATGATGGAAAATCAAAAAGTAATCACTTCAATGTATTGACTCTAATTGTGTAATGGACTAAAGATGTTGTATCAGAAATGTTTGCAAGTCATGAAAATCCAACTTTTCGAAAAATGGTGTAAAAACTAAAATAAAAAAGCGTTTAAAAAGTTTAACTTTCAATATCATTGTAGACTTATAACAACTTATCAAATGCATATAATGTTTGCAAACATGACAAAGTATCACTATACAAACAAAAAATAATGGTTTCAAGTTTAAGTTGCATCCATTGTGGTCAATAAAAGGACTTAATCAGTTTTCACCATAAAAAGTATGAAAAACGCTAAAAAGGCAAAATTTTTGCAAACGTGTAAGATTTTTTTGTCTAAAACAAATTCATTGTTTTTCCTAACCTTAAAACACATGTTTGAACCTAAAAGATGTCACTAAAGCATTTGAATTGTTTTAATTCCTACCAGAACATATCCGTAACAAGAGGCTCCCAGGAGCCTGAATCGCTCACCTGGTCTTGATGTTGACCCTATACTTTTGTAGAGCTAAATGAGCTGAACATTTAAGCAAGCAACAGCTTTTCTCTACCTGCAATAGTTTTCATTCTATAGGCCAAAAACACCATTTTTCACCTATATGGGGCCATAACCCCTATAAGGAGTCATCTGACAACTTCGACCCTATGAAGACTTTTGTAGAGCTAAATGAGCTGAACATTTAAGCAACCAACAGCTAATCTCTATCTGCAATAGTTTTTATTCTGTAGGCCAAAAACATGAAAAATGGCTATTTTTCAGGGGCCGTAACCCCTATAAGGGATCATCTGACAACTTCAACCCTATGGAGAATTTTGTAAAGCTAAATGAGCTGAACATTTAAGCAAGCAACAGCTAATCTCTATCTGCAATAGTTTTCATTCTGTAGGCCAAAAACATGAAAAATCGCTATTTTTCAGGGGCCGTAACCCCTATAAGGGGTCATCTGACAACTTCGACCCTATGGAGAATTTTGTAGAGCTCAATGAGCTGAACATTTAAGCAAGCAACAGCTAATCTCTATGTGCAATAGTTTTCATTCTGTATGCCAAAAACATGAAAAAATGCCATTTTTCAGGGGCCGTAACCCCTATAAGGGGTTATCTGACAACTTCGATCCTATGGAGACTTTCGTAGAGCTAAATGAGCTAAACATTTAAGCAAGCAACAGCTAATCTCTTTCTGCAATAGTTTTCATTCTGTAGGCCAAAAACATGAAAAATGGCTATTTTTCAACTTTCGACCCTATGGAGAATTTTGTAGAGCTCAATGAGCTGAACATTTAAGCAAGCAACAGCTAATCTCTATGTGCAATAGTTTTCATTCTGTAGGCCAAAAACATGAAAAAATGCCATTTTTCAGGGGCCGTAACCCCTATAAGGGGTTATCTGACAACTTCGATCCTATGGAGACTTTCGTAGAGCTAAATGAGCTAAACATTTAAGCAAGCAACAGCTAATCTCTATCTGCAATAGTTTTCATTCTGTAGGCCAAAAACATGAAAAATGGCTATTTTTCAACTTTAAGGGGCCGTAACCCCTATAAGGGGTCATCTGACAACTTCGACCCTATGGAGACTTTTGTAGAGTTAAATGAGCTGAACATTTAAGCAAGCAACAGCTAATCTCTATCTGCAATAGTTTTCATTCTGTAGGCCAAAAACATGAAAAAATGCTATTTTTCACCTTTAAGGGGCCGTAACCCCTATAAGGGGTCATCTGACAACTTTGACCAAATGGAGACTTTTGTAGAGCTTTTGATGCTGAATCAGTAGCGTGGCCTCAGACCTCTATCTCTTATACTTTTTGATTTATAAGCCAAAAACAGTAGTCTGACCCCCCTAGTCTATTTTTAGTAACGGCGGCCATGTTTTTTAACGGATTAAAAATCAAAACACAAGTTTGGTGCAGGACACCCTAAGGATCATTCATACCAAGTTTCATTAAATTCTGTTTGGTAGTTTCAGAGGAGAAGATTTTTGAAAAATTGTTAACAGACGACGACGACGACAGACGACGACGACAGACGACGACGACGGACGCCAAGTGATGGTAATAGCTCACATGGACCTTCGGTCCAGGTGAGCTAAAAAGGGGCATTGGATACTTAAAATATGCAATTCTTATGTTTTGTGTAAGGCAAAGCTTTACCATTGGTGTAAGTTACCACATCCATATTGATAAAATGTCAACTTAACTTCTACTTCCGGCAATAGAAGCAAACCTTCAAAAGGTCACAATAATGCCTTTAAACGAAAATATCGAAAAACTGAAAAATATCCATTAAAAATTTCCAACTATGAGATTTTCGGAACGGTTTTATGAGTATCATTTGTTATGAGCACCAAAATGTCACCTTTAAAATCAATTAATGTAAACAATCTGAAGTCAGCATTTTGTACCATGCAAAAGTAAGCTTTCATTTCTTCACAATGTTTAGGTCTAAAACCGAAAAAAAAACAATCCAAAAATGCTGGAGGTGATATGTTAACATCCTAATTGTTACAACAGACCAAAAAACATATGGTTTTAATCATCAAAACTCTTAATTTACGCAACCCAAAAGTTGTAACTGAAACAACACTTTTTGGATTGCTTGATTTGTTTGCCAAAATTGAATATTCTACAAAAGCCGAAAATTGTACGATGATTGATTAGAATCAGAAAATGTTGTAAATGTGTGGAAGAAAATATAGGCCAAGTTTCAGGATATTGCTTAGAGAATTATGGACGCTGTACTAACGTGAGTACAGGTGTTGCTTAACTTATGGCGAGGTGTATATAATAACTGGGTATAACCATGGCATAATAGTATATTTAGTATGCAAGTATTTATTCTAGAAATGATTTCCTCTGATCTCTCTGATGAGATGACGTATATATCTTAGTTCAAAATGTATCATGGAGTTCTCTTGCTAAATCATATTTGGCTCATTGTAAACAAATCCTTGACATGCTGGGTGTGTAGCAACAAACAGGAACTGCTTGACTTTCCAGAACACTAGCTCCCTTTACTTTCCTTTTAACCTTGGCCCGACCTTGGCCTTGCTGATTGTGGTTTGTTTTCAGTTGTGTGGTTTTTTTTTGTGGAGTTGTTGCTTTGGACTATTCTTAGTTTTATCATCGTTTTTTTCTCTGTTACTTTATGAATCAATAACCCTTTGGTATTTCAATGTTTCTTTGTAAGACATCAATATCTCACTTGTCAAAATGTAAGTTGATATGATGATACTCTTTAAAAAATCGCACATAGGATTTTCTTCATACTGTCTAAAAATCTGAAATAGGATTTTCTTCAAACTTTCATTGTAGATAGACATTGGTATATGCATTGAAAATATGAGACAGGCACACCTGTTTGAGGGACATAAGTGGTAACTTGAACTTGGTAAAAAAAAATATTGGTTTTGCCTTACCATTGCAGGTACTGTCTGTCTATTCTATAGTGACTAGTCATTTAGCGAGGTCTGCGTCTTGTGATCCACAACGAATCCCGTCGGCTGCCAGTCTGAATGGCCAGTCACTCACAGTGGTAGTGTGTTTGTTTACAACCCCAGTCTAGTTTTATCGCGGTTCAATAATATTTTTATATAAATAAAGAACACACTTTGTCTAGATAGGGTCTTAAACTTGGCCAAACACCCATGCGGTAGTTGGACTTGCCTTTCAGTAAATATTCTGTCGTCTGCCATTTATGTTTTTGTTACATCACAAAGTGGGTTACGTGAGCGTTTGACTATGAACTTCAATAAAATTATTTTAAAAACTTTTTTGCAATTTTTTAGCATGTGGAAAATAGCTGAAAATATGTTTTATTTATAGAAAAAAATTATTAAAAATGATTGGGTATTTTTAGAAATTAGAATGAAAAAGTTTTAAAAAAGTGTGCCAGTACTAACTATAGAAGTAATGTGACTTCTGCTAAGTCACATGACTTCATACATTTCTACCGGTAAAAGGGACTTACGTCCCTTAATATACATGACACAATGCTTATCTTTGAAATATTTAAGTTTCCATCTTTAAGAATTTTGTTGAGATTATGTAGGATAAATCATCAAAATGCATATACATGTATTAATAACTTTGCATAGAATATGAAGTGCCTGCTAGAGCGAAGAGTTGCACAGCAAGTTCTCATAATTTTGCCTAATGCTGATATTGATTTTTATCCATCTCTATATGCTTCTCAAAGTTAAAGGTGTGGCATAAATATTAATAAAATGGCTTCCAAATATATATTTTGTGTTTCAAAAATCTGGAATAAATTTTAAAATATTAGTAGGGCAAATATATACTAGCAACCTAATTTATTTGCACTTTTCATTTATTTTTGAACATTGCATATCAATGAAGTAAATATTGTCAACAAAAATTTTGAGCTAAACATCGGCCATTTTCAGAAAGAACCACAAAACTTGTGCCGTCGTTTGTTAAAAATGAATTTTGAGTATATGAAAGATATTTATGCCTCCCCCTTACCCCCACCTTTTGTTTTGGTCGTGTCCAACCGTCCATCTGTCCGTAGCAAAGTTTGTTAGCGCAACTCCTCTGAAACTACTGAACCGAATCAATGAAACTTGGTATATAGGAATGACACCATATGTAGTTGTGCATATAAGCATGAAGTTTTGATCCTCAAATTTTTGTGGGAGTTATGGCTCTTTGAACTTAGAAATTTGCTGAAAATCCTCATTGTCATCTTGTCAGCGCAATCCTCTGAAACTACTGAACCAAATTCAATGAAACTTTGAATATAGGAAGGACATTATATTTTGTTGTGCATGTTACCAGGAAAGTTTGATCCTCATGTTTTTGTGGGAGTTATAGCCATTTGAACTAAGAAATTTGCAAAAATCCTCACTTATGATCTTGTCAGCACAAACATCTTTCTAAGTGTTTAAGTTGTATTTTTTTTTTCATTAATAAAATGATATAAAGAAATAAACTGCACACCATTTATGCTATAACAAATCTTTCAATTGAAATAAAAAGATAAAATTTGCTAGATGACTGAAAAAGATGCTCTGTTTTAGAACCCGTCACTACCTTAATTTGAACAAATTGGCCAAATGTCTTTTTGAAGAATAAGAAAGTTGGACAAATAAATTATATAAGCTTTTAAAATGAAGTTTTACTGGCAAATATATATCATTAATTCAGTGCTTCCAACTTGTCTAATCAATTTGAAGTATCAATCTTTTTATATATCAAGAAGGACATTGACAAATTTTGGCAAGATGGTCTCTGATGAGTCAAAACATAAATAACCAGACACAGGTTTAAAACTGTTTGGGGTTCATTTTGTTGCATTTTTTCTGTACATCAATGCTCCATATATATTAAGAAATAAAATACACCATGCCAAGCAATGTAGTACGTATTATTCAAATACATGTAAATTAAGTTCAACCATTATAAAACTGTCAAAGCAAAGATCTGTACATGTACATACTATTAAAGTACTTTTTAAAAGACATTGCATCCTTTCCATGACTCATTACAGAAATAGAAGAAAAGGTATTTATTTTCAACATAAAAAATATGAGAGCGTTTAAACATTTACACTAGAATTGCAATCTTCCATGAAAAACCTATGTTGCCTTAATTTTAATATATTCAGTGAACAAGAATAAATTGAGTTAAGTCCACATAATCACTTCACACACAGTAGTATCCAAGAAATGTAAATATCAAGAGGATGTAGCATGTATTTGCTAGGAAAACTGCAACAGGAATTGTGTACATAAGTCATTACTCAAATTTTTTTATGTTTTTGGTAAAACAGGAAGTAGACAATTCATAGGCATAACCATAAAGTAAAGTTCAACAGGATTGTTGTTGTACGGAAAAATGGAACAGAAATTTTGTCCTTAAATCTATTATCTATATAATTTGAAGATTTTGGTTAGGCCAATATAAAAAATATCCTGGATTCTCATCCCCTCCTGTCCCAATTTTGTCAGCTGCTTAAAAAAAATTATTTTTATTGTTTGGCAAATTTTGTTCATTTTCAGTCAATTTTGTTTAAAATGGCAGAACATTTTTATCAAATTTAATACAAAATAAAAAAATTAAATTCACCAGCCCACCCCTTTTTAAAAAGAAATTTTTGGGGGAATCTTGGAATTATTTTATTATGATAAACAGGACATAAAATTGCTTTACACCATACAGAACAACAGGACAAAAAGATAGATACCAAATATCAAAAAGCTTTGGCATGTTGTTGCTTTGATATGCTCAAAATGTCACTTTACAACCCGAGAGAGGCAACATAAAATGGGTAAAAATAATATGTCCAGTGTTTAACAGAAAAAGCCATGAAGATATAAAATGGCACGAAAAACATACAGTTAGTAATACTAAACACTCTAATAAATATCATATTTTTAATACAGTCATATCATTAGGACATTAAAAACATCAGAGAAATATATGTTATTACATGGAGAAAAAAATAATGAAATCATTTCATACATGTATTTCTCACCTCTAACTTTATAATTATAATAATTTAATGGTTGGTTTAAAATAATATTTTTACAAATTAAATATAATGGACAAGAATAAACGAAATATATATTATTAAATATCACATATTAAAATCTATTTACATCTTGTATTTTATTTTTTTTTATTTTTAGGCCCGTAAGCTTGATAAATTGCCTATAATTTTCTTAATACAAAAAAAAAAACTACAATATGCAGTATTTATAAATCAAACATTGTAAAAAATAAAGAAGCTAATATAAACCACAAACAATAAATATACTATCTGCCTTTACTGTGGGGGTATAACAAACAAAATATCAAACATACCCTTCATTAACATCTTCTTACAATCACAATGCATAATACAAATCCTCTTTCATTAACATGATAAATTTAAAATTGCAAACTGTGCATGTTTAAGTAAACTTAAAAAAATATATACAGTAACAAAGACAAAAACAAAACCATTAACTCTAAATTATTTGCATTAAAATTGGGAGGTGTTGTGCCATAAAACCTGGTTTAACCAACTATTACTGTGGAAATCTGTGAACCAAGTCAGGACCACTGTGATTGTCAATACTCTAGTAGATAATCATCGCTCCCAGCTGCAATATTTCTGGCAACTTTCTGGCTGCTGGTGGTTTTTTCTAAATTACCACTTATGTGAGCTGTGTCGGTACACTTATTCCACATCTCATTATTTTCTATTTGTTGTTACCCTAAACCAAGTCAAGACCATTGTGATTGTCAATACTCGCTGATTCCAGTAACAATATTTCTGGTAACCTTTTTGTAACCCTGAAATATCAAATGTTCAATAAACATGATACATGTACAAGCAATTTATAGTTCATGATTTCTCAAACACTTTTCATGACACCAAGCTGAATGTTCTCCAATTAAGCTTAAACTAAGAACAAGATAAATTCATTCCCAAAATGTCACGACTCATCAATCAAAGAATCCATCATTAAAGGCATTTCTTCTATTTGTAGTTCAGTTTCTCTATCTCATTGGTGAATGCAATAGTTCTGTTTAATATTCCGCTTCCAGATGTCGTCTAAAAGATTTTCAAACTTCTTCAAAGATAAATCCAGGAAACTGTCCAATGTCCCTAGAAGTTCCGTTCAAACATTCAATGTCTGTGACAAAGTTGATAGAAAGCCCATTTTTAAGAACAGTGTGCTGTCCTCCATCACCGAAAAAGCTGACCTGTCCCTTGATTAAAGAACGGAGAGTGTAAACCTTGTCTTTGTTTATAAGTATGGGAGGACTGACTTCTATTTCATACACCTTAGTGGCGCCATCTGTATCCATCTTAATCCGTCTGGTCCATATACCCTGCAGTTCCTCTGCTCCAGCTCTTCCTGGATCTTTTAGGATTCTGATATCAATATGGTACTCCCCAGGTCGTTGATGACTCCCATACACCAAAATGCCATGCAGCTTTAAATTCTTGGATGCAATGAAGGAGATTCCATCTTTGTTGTCTCTAGTGTATGCTTTCCCACTCTTGGTGGACTGGAACCTCTCTATGATGATACGCTGATCCCTCTCGATAAAATAACCGAGTCTGGACCTCTCAGGATGATATTGATCATGTCTTAGTACTGTGGGAAGGGCATTGTAATTGCAACTGGGGATTGCTGCAGCAGCTGCTGGGGTAACACTCATCGGTAATTCAGGTCGAGGGTGAAGGACACGATTAGATGCAGGCCTAATTGATTGAACGACAGGTTGAGAATAATTTTGTCCTGTATCAAATACCCTTGAAGTGTTGAATGGTTGGCTGCTACCGCTTGCTTGCTGGGTACTGGAAACAGCATTGGAATCTTCAGGGAAGGCAATAGTCATGACAGTGCTTCTTTTCTTCTTTATTAGACTGTTGTCTCCCATCTCTGCTAAATCTTCTATAACTTTGATATAAAGTTCACTGGTTAAAAATCCCTTCACTCTTTCTTTTAAGAACTTTGATTCCATCAGGCCAAATCGGACCCACGGTAATATTTCTTTAAAGATTTCATTCTGGTTTACCTTATCATTTGGTTTGTTTCTCCTAAGGCATTCCTTCTCTACCCATTTAATCAAAGATTCAAATATCAACTCCTCCTTCACATTAAATTGGTCATTGGTAATGACTGCCTTTAAGTAGACCTTGGATACGTCAAACCATCCGTTGGTTTTAATGATGTTTTCAGCATTACATAAGATAAATTGAAAACATCGAAATCGTAGACTTGGGTCCTCAGTGGTGTTGTAGATTGTACATACAGTCTCTAAAGATATAGTACCACCTAATTTCTCTACACAGAGGCCTTCTAAACCTGATATCTTGTACTTCTGTGCAACTTTTAATAAGTCTGCTGCTTCTCTCATCTCAAAGTCAACAGCATCCGAGTAGCAATATCTGGAATAACGATGAAAATTATAAACACTTAGGTGAAAGATCCAGGTGATTAAGATTTCAAAATAGTACAATACATGTATTGTTTTTATTGGTAATTTACAAATCAAGATCAATTCCTCCTTCACATTAAATTTATTTTAGACTTCATTTGTGTTTTTTATAATGTCTGTTTTTTGTATGTTGAATGGTATAGTCTTTGCCCTTTCCCACTTTGACATTTGGAAGCTTCCTTGGTACTTTGTGCTTCTTTCATACTACATCATGCAATGTTTTAAATATTAAGAACAACATGGATTAAGGTAAATAAGCTGATAATTCTATCCTACACGTCATAAAAAATGTAGGTGGCACAAAATTGTCAAACACTGGATAATTCTCACAGTTATTGTATCAATTCTGAACCAGTATGGTGTACATCATTTAATTAGAGTAAGAAGGCCATGCATGCATGGTTTTCTTCTTCTTCATTTGTATGCATTTTTTTTTATTTCTTCATAATATTTTCCATCAGTGCTTAATCAATGCCAACACTTCTTTTTTTTTCTGCATGTACACATTTATTGTCTTTCATCATGCTCAATTTTTTTTTACTATTCTTTTCAGCTTGACATTTGTAACTAGTCTTGAGTATAAAACACGTCAGTCAGACACAGTTTTAAATTATCTCCCAAAAACTTTCATGTACTGGTATATTTTGTTTTGAGAATTCTACCTTAACATCTTCTTGAAAAGTTCTGGTTCCACATCATTGACCACTATAGTCTGTGACCCAGTCCTCTGAGCCAGATCATTCTCAAACACCTGACTCCTGCTGATCAAAACAGTTCTGTGAGCAGGAATGAGAGTGGACTTGACCTGGAATTTGACATCAGTGAACAGCTGGTTGTCTAGCATGTAAAGGTTGCACTCAGTTAGAGTTTTCTGTCTTCTCCAGTCCTCCCCTGAACTGGCCATTCTTGGATGTTTTACCTCTGTTTCTTCTAGTGTGTCGTCTGCTGAAAGAAGAAATGGTTAAACATGTACTAACACCATGCAACAAATGAATATTAAGAAATATTGACCACTTGTCTTTATTGCATACTGATGGCAATTTTTCATTTTTGCTTTTCAATTGATTATAATGCATATTTTAAAACAAGAGGCTCCCAGGTGCCTGAATCGCTCACCTGACATATGTGCCTGAAGTAAAGGTTATTAGGCAAAATCTATTTGACATTGAAAGGGTCATAAGTTTAAGAAGGGGGTCATCTGACAATATGGTGGATCTTAAGGTGCTGATCACTTTTGTTCTCAATCAAAATTCAAAAACCTGTCACCCTTTTTGAGTTATTAGAAAAAAATAAAGAAAGAATGTGTCCATGGGACACAGATGCCCCCGCTGGCTTCAAATAAAAAGTTGAAGTCTGACAGGTCTGAAAGTCGCTTAGGACGCATAGTTTATCATACTAAACCATCCTACTAAGTTTCAAATCATTCCCATGTACGGTTTCTGAGAAAAGCTTGACGGAAATTTTCATGTTGATTTTGGTATCAATCCAGCCCCAAACAGGAAGTAGATGTCCGACAGGTCTAAAATTTGCTTAGGACATATAGTTTGTCATACTGCACCATCCTACTAAGTTTCAAGTTATTCCCATTTATGGTTTCTGAGAAAAGCTTGACGGAAATTGGTACGTACGGACGTACGTACATGTACGTACGGACAGACATGAGTAAAACTTAATGCCCCCTGACATGTCGTCGTGGGGGCATAAAAAGAATGAATGTGTCCATGGGACACGGATGCCCCCGCTGGCCCCAAACAGAAAGTAGATATCTGACAGGTCTGAAAATCACTTAGGACATACAGTTTGTCATACTTATCCATCCTACGAAGTTTCAAAACATTCTGGCATACAGTTCCTGCGAAAAGCTTGACGGAAATTTTCATAGTCATTTTCACATATTTTAAAATTGGCCTAAGTCCCAAACAGGAAGTAGATGTCCGACAGGTCTCAAGATCACTTAGGACATATAGTTTGTCATACTCAACCATCCTACCAAGTTTCAAAACATTCTGGTATACATTTACTTAGAAAAGCTTGACAGAAATTTTCATATAATGTTCACATACTTTAAAATTGGCCTAAGTCCCAAACAGGAAGTAGACGTCCGACAGGTCTAAAAATTGCTGAGGACGTATAGTTTGTCATACTCAACCATCCTACCAAGTTTCAAATCATTCTCATGTATGGTTCCTGAGAAAAGCTTGACGGAAGTTTCATATTATGTTCAAATACTTTAAAATTGGCCTAAGTCCAAAACAGGAAGTAGATGTCCAACAGGTCTCAGAATCGCTTAGGACGTATAGTTTGTCATACTCAACAATCCTACCAAGTTTCAAATCATTCTCATGTACAGTTCCTGAGAAAAGCTTGACGGAAATTTTCATAGTCATGTTCACATATTTTAAAATTGGCCTAAGTTGGAGGGGACAGAACAGTAGCGTAGCTTGCACTGAGGCAACCGAGGCACTTGCCTCGGTAGAAAAATTGACAAGTGAAAAAATAAAAACATGGGGAAAAGATTCTCTCTTAAAATTAAACAAAAGAACGTTACTCAGAATGTTCCTTGGTTGTTGGTGTAAAATTAAAACAGTGACAGTTGGAGTCAAGTTTGTTATTAATTCCACTAGTCTTTGCTCAACATATTCTTAGGTACAAATGTATGAATTGCGTTCCGTAGCTTTCGCAATCTCTTTAGAAAACCGGCAGGTAGAGAACTCGGATGCATGTATATAGTGAAAGCCCGCATCCAGCACAGCTTTGTATATATTAAAATAAAGGATCAAAGAACCTGGAAAGCCTTTAGCGTTTTTGGAGGCAGGGTAGCCATAAGAACAACGCAAGTTGAAGAGTCCACACAGAGCTTGTGCAGGTACAGTCTCTCGATAAAGTATTTTTTTTGACAGTTGTATTGCTTTTAACATAACGACTAATTCCTGTTGTTAGTACTAATATCAATTCTAATATCTACACATTACATCTTAAAGTCCAGCGATGAAAGAAATCCGGGAAAGAAATACTTCATGTCAGAACCTGAAGCCGAGCTATCTTTAGCACTTGTTCTAGATAATGTGCATAAAGTTATAAATTTTCCGTCCGTCCGACTTCCCCGAAGTAATTTTTGTAGGTAGTGGTCCATGAATAGCTGTTCGTACAATAGTAATACTTTTTAAAGAAAACTCCAGAATCAATCATATATTGCCCCTCATGGGTGTAATTTTGCAAAAAAAGATATGATATGATATGATGATGTAATATATTCATATTCAACAGTTAATACATAGATATAGGAGAATAGATGTACACTAATAAAATCAGTGGTAACAATAAAAACCGCCAGCCGCCTTTAATGTGATTAGTGAACCCTGTTTGGCCTTTTACAATCAGTGGTCCCAGATCCAAAATACGAAATACCTCCTTTCTGGAAAGAGCAAAACTATTACACTAAAGACATAACCTTTTGTGACAAAGATTACTTGCTTACGACAGACACATACGAATGAAATTTAAACTAGTTTGTTTTGGCCCTGTGTCGGATATCTTTCATGGTTATAAAAATACTTTTCATCGATTAACGAAAGTTATATATGATTTTAAGTCAAGGTATGCCACATTCATACCTAAATTTTACACTTCAACAAAAATCAGTTAAATTAATAGATAAAGAGGGACATATTCTGATTCAAACATACGCTTTTTGTCAGTCTCTTATGAAAATGATCGACTTATTGACATCATAAAATCTGTTAGTTCATACATAAAATCACATATTTTTTTCCGGCAGGGGGGCTGCCCCCCTGCCCCCCCACCAGGGGGCTTCAACGGCAGCCCCCTGGACCCCTGCCTCGGTAGATATTAAACCCAAGCTACGCTACTGCAGAAGCTGTGTTTACTGAAAGAAATCTGATTATTTTACAATATTTTGACGCTTGTTGATCGTCATTCAACATTTGAACCGGTAAAAATTGTCTTTGAAGCGAGGGCCTATCCGAAGTATGTCCTCCCTTGTGAAAGGGTATATAGGGGGATCTTTATTTTTTTACTGTACACAAGCCCCTGTGTTTTATATACACAAATTTATTCGTTTTCATTAAGACTATAATTGGGCTTACCAATTTCTTGGCTGCTTGTAACTCCCATTTATTTACATTTTTTAAAGTCGATAAGCTTGCATGTCAACACGCTTAGTTCACCTCATGCCAAATAATAACACTAACAGGGAAGTAGATTAGAACAGTAAACAATGTCAATGATCAAACCAACAAACCCAAAACACATTTTCTGATTGTAGGGGGGTTTATAAGTGTCAATTAGAATAAATGGTTTTGCATGACATTGTTTGCGTAATTAAATATTTGTTTAATTTGGAATTATTACATATTTTTGTTACAATTTGATAATTACTTACTCCCCCTTTTCATTGAGACTGCAACGCTAGGTGTCACCACTAATCGTTCGGAATATCTGTAAACCAGAAAACTCCAACAAACCAAAACGTTCATTAAAGGCTAAGATGGAAAATATAGTCCTAAAAAACTCTAGTGACAAGAATTATTCACCTGGTTCCTGCCAAAATAATGAAATTGTTAGTGAGGAATATAATATTATGATTAACTTATGCAAATTTTACAAGAATTTCTTAATGAGAGAGAGAAAAGGTTTTTATATCAAAGTAAAGTGTACTTGATATGGCAATCCGTTTTTATATTTATTCAATTTCAAGATATCTGATTTAATATATAAGATATCTTTATTCGTTTATAAAATGTCTTATTTATTATAACAGATATCTTATCTAAATTGAGGTTAACGAGATATCTTATTTAATTTATAAGATATCTTATTTTTAATACAAGATATCTTATTTAACATATAAGATATCTCTAATAGTCAGTTCTTAATTGGATATCCTTAAAAGAAATTATTTAAAAGATATCTTAATTATTTAATTAGATATCTTTTGAAATAAATAAATTATCTTAATTATAAAATAAGATATCTTACATAGTTAATAAGATATCTTTACAACCAGTTTAATCATATATCTGATTCATTAAATAAGATATCTCGCTTCGTTTATTAGATATCTTATTTATAAAACAGCTCTATTTGTTTATAAGATATCTTTGAAAGAAATTGTATAAAAGATATCTGAATTAGTTAATAAGATATCTTATTTAGTTAATTATATATCTTTTTAACTAAATAAGAAATCTTGATTATTAAGTGAGATTACTTATATTTTTAATAAGATATCTTTAATGACGGTTTAATAAGATATCTTATTGAATATGTCGGATATCTTATTTGATAAGTAAGATATCTCGATTAGTCATTTAGTTTATGAGATATCTTACTTAACTTAACAAGATATCTTATTTAATATATAAGATATCTTAAATTAACTTACAGATAATGGTATTCTGCTTGAAAGTCAAGACATACTGTCAATGCCCGACTTGATTCGCCACACTCTCTGCCTGGAATTATCATCAGATGGTCTCCAACTTTCCTTGGATGTTTCGACCCTTAACCATGACATCCTCCAGTTGGCGGGTCAGTAATGGTAGCCAAACCACTACTCGCTTCCAGGCGTCCAGTTCAGCTCATCTCGTCGATGCCATACCCAGCATGATGCCTTCTCTGCTGCCTCAGCTAACTGCCTCACTGCGTATTTCCGTAATGATGATGTTATTCCTAGTGCTGTCATCAACTTCCACACTGATTGTGCCGGGAACCCTCTGCACCCAATCTCAACTGGAAACAGTGACACCTTCCAACCCTTTTGTCTGCATTCTTCTATCAGATCTGCATACTTCAGTGATTTCCTCTTTTTAGCTTCGTCACAGTTCTCCTCCCATGGTACAGTCAGTTCTATTGCCATAAGAGTCTTCACCTGAGTTTACCACAAAACCATGTCTGGTCTCAGAGTTGTTGTAACAATGTCTGGGAAAACAAGCTTCCTCCTTAAGTCCACTCTAAGTTCCCAGTCCCTAGCTACCAGCGTCGAACACCGATAGCTTCTGTCCAGCGTTGGTCCTTGCTGGAGTTTTAGCTCCTTCTTTGACAAACTGTATTGTTTCCTGCTTCTTCTTTGTTGTTCGTTTCCTGGTTCTTTCCTTCTCTACTATGTCTGCTAGCTTCTCTAATACCCTGCCATGTCTCCATCTATACCATCCTTGCTTCAAGGCCACTGTACATCCCGATAATATGTGAGCCATGGTTCCTCTCTTCCCACATAACTTACATGCTGGATCCTGTGCGAGTCCCAACTGAAAAAGATTTGCTGGTGAGGGTATATCTTATTCAAATTAAGGTTAAGATATCTTATTTAATTTATGAGATATCGTATTTAGTATATAAGATATCTTATTTGATATATAAGATATCTTATTTAGTTTATAAGTCGAGATCTCTCTAACAGTTTTTAAGATATCTTAAATGAAATTATTTAAAAGATATCCTTACTATCTAATTAGATATCGTATTTAGTTTACAAGATATCTTTTTAAATTAATAAGATATCTTAAATATAAAATGAGATATTTTACATATTTTATAAGATATCTTTATAACCAGTATAATCAGATATCTGATTTATTTGATAAGATATCTCGTTTCGTTTATTAGATATCTTTTTTAATTTAAAAGATATCTCTATTTGTTTATAAGATATCTTGATAAGAAATTGTAGAAAAGATATCTAAATTAGTAAATAAGATATCTTATTTAGTTAATCAGATATCTATTAAACGCAATAATTATCTTATTATTTTAAATAAGATATCTTTAATAACGGTTTAATAAGATATCTTATTTAATATGTCAGATATCTTATTAAATAATCAAGATATCTCGATTAGTTTATAAGATATCTCATTTAGTTTATGAGATATCTTACTTAACTTAACAAGATTGGATATCTTGAAATTGGAATAAATATAATAAAAAGCTACACCGAGCGCAGCATGATACGACCGCAACATGTTGAACCCTGTACATTTGCGTCCCAATATGGATTGTCAAATACTTTGGACACATGCAGCCCATAGTGGACTCACAATGCTTTTTGACACATGCATTCTTTGGGGGACTTTGAATTTGAATTTAGTTTACACATTTATGTAGTCTATACCAACCTTCAAGGAAAACTCATAATGCGCTCTTGGACCCTTTGATCCCTAATTTCCCCAAATTGGTAAGATATATTGCAAGCCTGAATGGAAAATGATGGCATGGATTATACAAGGATTCCAATGAAAAAAAAGATTTTCAAAATTGGACCACAAATAAATAAGTTAGTTGATTTTTTGTATGTGGCCCCTTTTTGACCCCTGATAGCAATGTAATTGATAACGGAATAAGATACTTCAAAACTGTAGTTACATTTTCCTGACAGAGTTTATGGAGTATTTGTGTACAATGAAAAAAATGACAAATTGTATGAAAGATAATGTCCCACGGAGTTTTGTCTTAACATCCAGTTTCCCCCTTTTGGTCCCTTTTTCTTTGAAATGGTAGGGGCCAAAATCACTTAATACATGAGGAAACTTTCTCTAGTGGTTAGAAACATCATCTGAAAACAATGTAACAATTGGTCAGCCCACTACAATTAAATGTTTTATTTTGATAAAACCATTTGCCAAGACAAACTCTTATAATTGTCGTTTTTGGCCCCTTTGACCCCTAAATTCTCGAAAACGGTATGAGATATTGCAAATCCAATCAAAACACAGGCAGGGATTTTTACAAGGAGTCTAATGAGAAAAAGATTTTGAAAATCGGACCACAAATAAAAAAGTTGATTTTTGGGGTGTGGCCCCTTTTTGACCCCTTATAGCAATGTAACTGTACAAGATACATAAAAACTGTTGTTACATTTTGTTGACAGAATTTATTGAGGAATGCAATAAAAAATGATCAAAATCGGAATGAAAATTGAACATTCTACAGACGTTTTGTCAATTTACCCATTTTTCCCCTTTTGGCCTTTTTTCTTAAACGGT
This sequence comes from Arcuatula senhousia, assembly GCA_963971305.1. Classification (NCBI taxonomy): domain Eukaryota; kingdom Metazoa; phylum Mollusca; class Bivalvia; order Mytilida; family Mytilidae; genus Arcuatula; species Arcuatula senhousia. Next base: position 17,292,386 of record OZ020308.1, on the reverse strand, counting down.
AGGGACCAGAAACCTCAAATGCCATACAAACCTTCCTTTAGTGGTTATAAACATCATATCAAAATTGTATAATAATTGGATTACTACAACTAAAGTTATCGCACGGAAACCAAAGTGTCTATAGACGACAACGACGACATTACGATCGCAAAAAAAAAAATTGCGATCGTATAAAAACGGCTTGAACATTGCTTCCCTAATCTTCCTCCCACATGTCTCAACCAGCGCGAATTCGAATATATCCGGGACATGAACACGAAGGGGTGATGCAATTAAAGTGGAGGAAAGGGGGACACAATCGGGCGTAGATGCATTTGCGCCAATTTTTTTTTATGGTTAGTGATTGTTTTGATTAGTGTTTCGCTGATCGTTGTACTGAGATGATCACCTTATTATCCCTATTATGTCTTGACAACTATGTTGTGTTTTGTGTTACTACCGGAATAAGATCGCAATGAAAGAGGGAAGTTTGGCGCGCCTTAGAATCTGGTTTAATTCATTATTTCATTTGAAATGCCAGTAACAAGTCAGGACCATTGCAATCTCTATTTTTTTCGGTATAACTTCCATGTTTTATCTTTTCTCTTGGACATTGAGATTGATCCTCCAAGTCCGGTAATTATGTTATAATTACCTTTATTCTAAACAAAAAGAAGGGACACCCAAAATCAATCCAATTTATTCTTTTATGACAAGTAACTTTACTTTAAAATAAAGCATTTGGTCAACCACAAAAGTTATTGTGGACAGAAGGAAATTCCCTTTTTGGCCCCCTTTGGACCCCTAATTTCTAAACGGAATTATAAAATGATCTCAAAAGGAATGGTGCTCATCTTCAATATATCTGTAATCACTGTGTAAAATTTCAGAAGGTTCTAGTGTTTAGTTTTTGAGATTAAGGTTACACAAGACAGGTATCCCTATAGCACGACGAACGGACGGATAGAGAGATCTGACTCTTAGATCTGCTATCGTCTTCAGCGACGCAGGTAAAAGCTAGATTATAAACAGACAAAATATCAAGACTATATATGAACAAAAGAGCAAGATAATATGACAAAAGAGCTAGATAAAAAAGTTTAAAGATCAAGATTTATGCAGACAAAAGAGCAAGACAGGAAGTCAAATTAGCAAGGTTACAACTACACAAAAGATCGAGATCAACAGACGAAGGTAAAAAAGAAAGACTAATTATCAAGAACCAAATAAGTAGTAATGAACGTGTCTGTAGATCCCTTTGTACTTTAAATGTTCGGTGGACTAAGTTAAAACCTATTGGCGACGCCTGGATTAAAGGTCAAACCTATTGGCGAAACATGTCACCTTATGTCTCTTGCAGTTAAAACGCGTGTACAATCATGTACTACATTGCATTTTTCCCCTTAGTTTCTGGAGTTAACCTTTAACCCTTATCCTTACTCTAACCCTATCCCTAATTCTAATCCTACCCTCACCCTAATCTTAACCCTCACCCTAATACTAACACTAACCATAATCCTAATACTAACCCTAACCCTAATCCTAACCCTCACCCTAATACTAAGTTCACTAACTCTAACCCTAATACTAACCCTAACCCTCACCCTAATACTAACACTAACCCTAACCCTAATACTAACCCTAACCCTAATACTAACCCTCACCCTAATACTAACCCTAACCCTAATCCTAACCCTCACCCTAATACTAACCCTCACCCTAATCCTAACCCTAACCCTAATACTAACACTAACTCTAACCCTAACCCTAATCCTACCCTCACCCTAATACTAACACTAACTCTAACCCTAATATTAACCCTAACCCTAATCCTACCCTAACCCTAATACTAACCCTAACCCTCACCCTAATACTAACACTAAATCTTACCCTAACCCTTATCCTACCCTCACCCTAATACTAACACTAACTCTAACCCTAACCCTAATACTAACACTAACACTAACTCTAACCCTAATACTAACACTAACTCTAACTCTAACCCTAATCCTACCCTCACCCTAATACTAACACTAACTCTAACCCTTATACTAACCCTAACCCTAATCCTACCCTAACCCTTATACTCACCCTAACCCTCACCCTTATACTAACCCTTACCCTTATCCTAACCCTCACCATATATTTAACCCTACGTGACCTTAACGCTAACCCTAATACAAACCCTAATTCTATCTTTAACCCTTTATGGGCTCCTGTATTGTGATTCATCCTCCTGAATGGCATATCCCTTTATGCTCTTTTGTTTAAGTCCGCCCCTTTACGGGGTCTTGTATTGTGAGAAGACTCGTATTCTTGTTTTGTTGTATAGCTTTACCCCCTCCTCTTCCTCATTTTCTCTTGTTTTTTTTATTAGTTTGCCCTTTTTGGCATGTTTTTTTTTATTGTATGGCTTATCACAAGGCTGGTCGTCAGACTTGTTTGACACGAATTTACCAATAAATTTATATTTTTGACATTGAAATTTACGATTGCATAAATCAAAATTGTTTAAAACACAAGGTTTCTTTCCTTTACTCATCGGTGCTGGATTTGGCTTCCATGTTCGAACTTTTTGGCTTTTGGTACTTTAATTCTAGACTTTTGTTTTTTGACCTTCCAATGTTTTGATTCAAATGCTGCTAATGAGAGATTACTCTTTGAAATATCGATATACAGCATAACCAAATTAATCGTGTTTATACCCGTTTTGATATTTTTATTTTCAACCTTTTTGGTTCTTTTTTTCCGTTTTTTTCTGGTCTGCCCGTTATGAATACCTTTTGTCTTTGTCATTTTTTATGAATTGCTATTGATTTTCTTTAAGTTTTTGTTGACTACCAATAAAAAAAACTCGGTCAATGTACAACTTTTATTTAAATCCTATATAATATTTAAAAAAATATCTTTGTACATATTCTATTTACAATTAAATACAATATCTATAGGGTCTAGTGTTTAAATCGCTCGACAAATACAATTTTACACCCCTTCTTCTGTGCGACGGTAAACAGTTTCTGTTGGCTTCTTTGAATCTTATAATCGTCTCTTACTGTCCTGGTGTCGTTTCTGTTGATGTTTACCATCTCTTTGATGATATTATAGTTGATATATTCATTCTTGAAGTTGAGTGATATTGCACGACTTGGCTCCCAAGTTCGATAATTTTGGTTTAATTGTTCTATGCTCTTAATAATCATATGGTTTTGGCTTTTTCAATATTTTAGGTAGAGCGCCTCTATTGAGTCTTGAATAGACGAAACGCGCGCCAGGCGTAGAAAAATTTACTAAGTTCTGGAACTTTGTTTTCATTAATATTCATCAAAGAAGTATTATAATAATTTCCCAGTTCGGCATGTTCGGTTTTATTGTTCAAGGCTCTTCATATTCATATAGCGTTTGGCATTTTCAATCATGGCTTTTGGTAGAGCGCCTCTGATGAGTCTTGAATAGACGAAACGTGCGTCAGGCGTAGCAAAATTTGTTGTCTGGAACTTTGATGTATTTTTGATTTCATCATGCAACTGTATACCCATATACATTAGCATACAGAAATCATCAAAAAAACTATACTGTTGAGATCAATTTATGGTTTGATATATGCGGGAAAAATAAATGTTGCGAGACTGGGCATTATGTCTTTAAAATCAAAAATAAAACTTTCTTAAACTTTAAATCAAAAGAAAGCTTTCTTTAAACTTTTAATTTACTGGTGCCGTATGCATAAAACTTCTTATGTTAAGGCTTCCTTAAACTAAGATTTCCTTAGCACTGTCGTCAACCTGATGATCGTAACTGCAGGTACGATCATCCCAATATGGCGGAGGAGAATTTGGACAATTATTTAAATCATCAATTACTGCAATAAAGTCCTCTTTTTGGATAATTTTAATGTTTCAAACGTGGCTTCATTGGTGTATTGTTTGAATGGTTTGCTAAAATTAGAAGTAATCTTAACTGGTATTCTTTCGTTTTTAATGGTAAAGAAACTAAGATTTTACTAAGGAAATACTTCGTTTAAGAAGTTTTATGCAAACCACTTAAGTAAAATGGGTGGAGTTTCCTTAATTTAAGTATTGACTTAGCAGAATCTTATCTTGAGTAGTCCTCTTGTCTTGGTATGATGGACACTGTACTAGAATATGTTTTTCATCCTCTATCGAAACTCCGTCTTTACATAGTTTGCAAAACTTTCGATTAGCCGGAGTCCCACGATATTTGCCTCGTTCAATTTCAAGTGTTCTCGCTATCGCCGATCTCAGTTGACGGGTCGTTATATTTAGGTTAACTTCAGGTTTTCAGATATCATCATGAAACTTTATACACATATACATACTGATATGAAGAAACAAAACAAACAAGAACAGATTCCAGGTCCCCCGCCCGTTGAACGTTATATTGTTGAAGGGGCATACTGACCTGAAAATCACTTACACCTTAGGGGACCCCTATAGGAGTCTGCATACAAAATTTCAGAACCCTAGGATTAGTAGTTACTGAGAAAAGTGTTACGAAAAATTTACCATTGAGCCTATGGGAGAAAAAATGACTAAGTCGTTAAACAGGAAGTAGATGTCAGACTGACCTGAAAATCACTTACACCTTAGGGGACCCCTATAGGAGTCTGCATACAAAATTTCAGAACCCTAGGATTAGTAGTTACTGAGAAAAGTGTTACGAAAAATTTACCATTGAGCCTGTGGGAGAAAAAATGACTAAGTCGTTAAACAGGAAGTAGATGTCAGACTGACCTGAAAATCACTTACACCTTAGGGGACCCCTATAGAAGTCTGCATACAAAATTTCAGAACCCTAGGATTAGTAGTTACTGAGAAAAGTGTTACGAAAAATTTACCATTGAGCCTGTGGGAGAAAAAATGACTAAGTCGTTAAACAGGAAGTAGATGTCAGACTGACCTGAAAATCACTTACACCTTAGGGGACCCCTATAGGAGTCTGCATACAAAATTTCAGAACCCTAGGATTAGTAGTTACTGAGAAAAGTGTTACGAAAAATTTACCATTGAGCCTATGGGAGAAAAAATTACTAAGTCGTTAAACAGGAAGTAGATGTCAGACTGACCTGAAAATCACTTACACCTTAGGGGACCCCTATAGGAGTCTGCATACAAAATTTCAGAACCCTAGGATTAGTAGTTACTGAGAAAAGTGTTACGAAAAATTTACCATTGAGCCTATGGGAGAAAAAATGACTAAGTCGTTAAACAGGAAGTAGATGTCAGACTGACCTGAAAATCACTTACACCTTAGGGGACCCCTATAGGAGTCTGCATACAAAATTTCAGAACCCTAGGATTAGTAGTTACTGAGAAAAGTGTTACGAAAAATTTACCATTGAGCCTGTGGGAGAAAAAATGACTAAGTCGTTAAACAGGAAGTAGATGTCAGACTGACCTGAAAATCACTTACACCTTAGGGGACCCCTATAGGAGTCTGCATACAAAATTTCAGAACCCTAGGATTAGTAGTTACTGAGAAAAGTGTTACGAAAAATTTACCATTGAGCCTATGGGAGAAAAAATTACTAAGTCGTTAAACAGGAAGTAGATGTCAGACTGACCTGAAAATCACTTACACCTTAGGGGACCCCTATAGGAGTCTGCATACAAAATTTCAGAACCCTAGGATTAGTAGTTACTGAGAAAAGTGTTACGAAAAATTTACCATTGAGCCTATGGGAGAAAAAATGACTAAGTCGTTAAACAGGAAGTAGATGTCAGACTGACCTGAAAATCACTTACACCTTAGGGGACCCCTATAGGAGTCTGCATACAAAATTTCAGAACCCTAGGATTAGTAGTTACTGAGAAAAGTGTTACGAAAAATTTACCATTGAGCCTGTGGGAGAAAAAATGACTAAGTCGTTAAACAGGAAGTAGATGTCAGACTGACCTGAAAATCACTTACACCTTAGGGGACCCCTATAGGAGTCTGCATACAAAATTTCAGAACCCTAGGATTAGTAGTTACTGAGAAAAGTGTTACGAAAAATTTACCATTGAGCCTATGGGAGAAAAAATTACTAAGTCGTTAAACAGGAAGTAGATGTCAGACTGACCTGAAAATCACTTACACCTTAGGGGACCCCTATAGGAGTCTGCATACAAAATTTCAGAACCCTAGGATTAGTAGTTACTGAGAAAAGTGTTACGAAAAAAGTGTGACGGACGCACGGACGGACGCACGGACGGACGCACGGACGGACGGACACCGGCATTTCCAAGTCCCCGCTCCGCGTTGCGGCGGGGGACAAAAATATGCCATTAAATTGTACCTGCCTTATTAACTTTTTGATTGATTGGTCACAGAAAAAGAAGGGTCTTAATAATTCATACTTAAGGTTGCTATTAGTTTTAAGTTAGTTTTATATAAAAGATGAATGATATAATCATGAACATTTATGTGATTTAGGGACCGACCATTCAACTTGAAGGGGGCTTGGTTTTATCCCAAAAGATAATTTTGAAAATTATTTTTGATGAAAAAATTATTTTGACATCAGAGTGTCAAGAAAATATATTCTGAACAGGGGCGGATCCAGGATTTTGTCAAGGGGGTGTCACCAAATGACGTTAAGTCATAAAGTTCAAGATTAAAAAAAGAAAATCATTCTATTAACATGGCAATATCCCCTGTTAACTAACATGCTTAATATTAAACAAAATAGAATTTGACCTTTGTAAATTCGGTAATATAGTTCTTTTGTAAGAGAATATTTTAAGTTCATGCAGTTACAAGTGCAGCATCCGAAGCGGTCCCTTTCAGTCCACACGCATCATCGGCAACCCAGGGGTTCTTCTCTCGATGGGTAATCGAGATAAGAACCCCTGGGTCGTATATATGGTGGCAAAATTATCATTCGTCTTGAGAAGCAGGTTGCGAAATTCTTTCAAAACTCCCAAGTTGTGCGATTTCGGCGGCCATATCAGTGAGATGAACACGATAGGGGTGACACAATGAAAATGAAATGGCGATGGAGGAAATATGAACTCAAGGGCAATCAGGGGAGAATGTTTCGACTTCCACTGGAAAACTGAGGATTGATGGGTATGAACCTGCAATTCAGCTTCCTGCAGCAGAATCCTAGGGTTCATACAATTTCATGTAGCCAAACCTGCAGCAGGAATATTTAATGTGCGAGGAATGTTCCTCAACACGATGAGCCACTATTGATATGTATTATAGCATGACGACCACGGTATTCAATATGACATGCAGATCTGTCTCATTATAACAACCTGGTGCACACATCCCAGTCAGCTTTCTGAGCGCTTTTTAGTGGACTTTTAATGGCAAGACTTAGCGCTGCTGTGGGCTTATTTGCCAGTCGAAACTAAACGTGTTTTTGACAACAAGAAAGTCGGTCCCTGGTGAGATTCGTAAATTGAGGGTCATCAATAGACGGACGATGGTTGTACAAAAATATCAACTTACACTGTTTCATGCAAGTGAACACGTACAATTAAGAAAACAATGTTTCAGTGGCCAAAGTTTCGCCATTTTTTACATAAATGCAACTAATGAATTTATAATTCTTAAAATTTCTGAACAGTATAAAACATGGCTCAAATATTATTTTTAAAAATGTTGGAATTCATGCAAAACTTTTCATGTGCGAGAGCTTTACGTCGTTATTTCTCAAAAAGCTGTTGATTTTTACAAATTATACAATTCGAAGAGATTCTTTTATGTCATTATTGAAAATGTATATTTTTTTAATTTATCAAAATTTTACACTTCGATCACTGATCAAAAGAACTTAATTAACAAAAGGTAAAATGAGTGATTAACCTATGACATGTTTATTTAGCAATTTACATGTAGCTAGCCATATCAAGCTAGAATTGCGTGATCGATTTATATAGAAAGTGTGCCAGTGAAACAATATTTGTGAACCTCAGGGGGGTGTCACGTGCACCGGGTGACACCCCCCTGGATCCGCTACTGCTGAAGTAGAATTTCTGCTATATAAAATAATGCTAATAAATATTAATGAAAAAAAATATTATGTCGGACAAAACAAAAAAACAAGACCCCCCTTTCAAGTTAAATGGTCCGTCCCTTACTGATACGCATGGATATCTGGATATGAGCATATAAAAAATCATCATCATGAAATCTGGCATCAGCTTTATGCATGGTTCAGTGAATTAAGAGAAGATAGACGGGGCATTATGTCTAATAAGCAGATAAAAGAGCAATACCACAAACAGACAAAAAAGCAGGATCATTAACTTAAAAAAGACCAAGATTTCAAATATGGAGGGGCAGACAGGGGGGTCCTCTTCCCCCGCTCCCGCACCCACCACCCTCGCTCCCCGCCCCTTTCACACCCGCTTCCCACCCTCTCAACCCCGTACCCCGTCCTCCCTCGTTCCCCGCTCCCAGCCCCTTCCACCCCCACTCACCACCCCCCTCAACCCTCGTACCACCGCCCCCTCACATATATAGACAAAAGAGCAAGATTTCATATACAGACAAAAGAGCAAGATTTCATATATAAACAAGAGAGCAAGATTTCATATACAGACAAAAGAGCAAAATTTCATATACAGACAAAAGAGCAAGATCATAAGCAGATAAAAGGGCAAGATAAATAAACAAAAAAGAAAGACAAGAAGATAGACTGAGCAAGATTATAAGCGACAAGTTAACAGAGCAAAATTGGGAATCATAGCCAGACTATAGACTGAGTATGATTTTAAACAGACAAAAGAGCAAGCGAATAAGCAGACAAGTGAGCAAGATTATAAAAAGACGAAATGGAAAAAATAGGAAGGTAAAAGAGCAAATTGTATATAAGTTGATAAAAGGAATAAATCCGAATAAAAAATAGCAGGCGGAAGAATGAGGCAGGAAAGCTAAATAGATGAACAGACAAAGACGCATGATAGGCAGACAGTTGAAAATCAAATGTAGACAAAGGATAATGGCTGTACATCATTATACTATATCATATATGCTTCTGTTGTGTTGCGTGCTTACTTGTCTTTGGTGTGTTTTAATTGTGGTTTTTTTTCAGAATGTACTGATGTTTTCTTTTTACTTCTTCAGACCTTGAGATTTCAGGCTTTTTTGTGTTAACAGAGTGAACTTTGGCCGACTTAACATGCTAAAGTACATTTGGAAATTCCCAAATTCTAACATTGACAGGAAGCAAATGTGCAGCAATAACTTCTTGATACAGAATGTGTTTAAAAAAGATACACGGTACTACATGTACTAGTTATCCCGGTAACTTGTTTGTAATAGGTGCATCTAAAGATTTTTGTCTAAAAACGTTCTTTGCAATCTACGCTTCCTCTAGTACATTGATTGATGTTCTTTGGCTTAATAAATAACAAAAGTGACTCTTAAAACATTATTTAATATGAAAATTATATGATACTATGATTAGCGCTTAAACTAAAAGCACAAAGAAGTTGAGACAGTCTAATGAGCAAACTGACGTGATTAAAGAGTGGACTCATGATTGATATGAGGCGTTTCATATATCAGAACCGATCCTTTAACTTGAAGGGTCAAGGGGGTTTGGTTTTTACCTAAAGAAAAATATTTTGAATCTGATTTTCAATAAAAAAAAACAATATTTTGTCAGCTGAGGTTTAAGGAAGAAAAACTCCGTTGAGGGATTTCGGTCATATCAAATAATAATAATTTTGAAAAAAAAAAAGATGTTTAAAAAATTCTAACTGGCAAAAAAAAAAAACTAACAAGCCCCCCCCCCCCCCCCATTTCAAGTTAAATGGTCGGTTCCTTAATTCAAGATATAAAACATATAAACATTTGCATAAGATTTGAACACATTTTATGTCAAGTAAGACTTTGGTCTTTACAAATATCCTTATATCTTTTTTAATTCATCAAATATACTGTTATTCCTCATTTGATGTATTGTTTATTATCCGAACTTGATCGAGTCTCATTAAATCGTTTTCTGCTATCGTTAAATCGTTGAATAGATCTCGGACCGGATGGCCTTTTTATATTTTTTTAACTTCATTTCCCTTGATATTACTTAGATGCATCCATATCCCTCATGGTCGTTCGTTTATTCACTGCACATACTCGTACACTTCCCGTTTCATTCTCACTGCCTATATCATGTATATACTCCTAGGTTTTGCCCATGTGTTCATATAGTCTGCACCCACTACCTTTCCGAATCAATAACATAAAATCAAGCCAATCAAACATTTGAATCTCTCTGAATATTCACTCTACTGAATCATTCTAGAACATACCTGTTGGTATTGATCCAAATTGCCAGGTTCTGAAGAGTTTGGGCACCAAAGCAGATAAAAAACGGATAACCTACGACATCGGGGTCATAGTCGTGTCCTATCTGTCTTGGTGCCCGGTTGTTACGTGGGTTTTTCAAAGACAAGACCGGGAAACTGACCGCCTTCCGTAGTGGTCAGATTCATCCCAAAGTCGTCTTCGTTGGTGAGGAACAGTACCTGTACACCATTCCTTCTTACCTCGGCTTTCCCATTTGTACCAAAATAACTGGTAGGACCATGGATGAGGGCCCTCAATGTATAAACGCGATCTTTCTCGATAGGAACAGTTTGAGTCAAGGGTAATTCGTAGGTTGTTTTGAAACCATTGGTCCCTAGTTCATGGTCTGATGAGTAGATAAGAGAGAGATTGCCAGAGAGATCTTGACAAATTTCAAGGTGAATTTCGTATGTTCCAGCGGATTCACAGCTTCCATATAATAAGATAGCTACTAATTCAACGTCTTTTGATGTCATAAAAGAAATAGTGTCTGGAAAACCGCTGTAAATTTTGCCTCGGGCGTGGGAATCTTTTCCAAATCGATAAACTGTAAATTGATCCCGCCAAGACGATTTTTCCGACGTATCGTCGGGCACGCAATCTGGTTCAATGCTTCCATCAAGTACTAAGCTTGACATACCATAGGGCATGAGGTTTGTTTCTCTAGAAACCTCTGCAGCACACGCAGTATTGGAATGTAAAGGTCGTGCTCCTGCTACAGGCGAGTTGCTGCTGTGTTCGTCAACATCTCGGACTTCAGGACGGAATGCAATATTTTCAACAATATCAGTATATATTTCTATAGGTAAATATTTTTTACACACACTAAAAAGATATTCGGATTTCATACGACCAAAGCGGACATAGTTCAATATTTCACCCATAACTTTATATTGGTTTTCTGGTAGAACTTCTAGTCCTCCCCTTAAACATTCTTGTTCCGACCATTTTATCAAAGAATTGAAAATCTCCTCCTCTGAAACTGCCAGTCTACTGCTTCGGATTATTACGTTTATATTTTCGGCTGTAAGTTGACAGAAACCCTCTGATTTTAACACTTCAGACGGATATCTATATATGAATTTTAGACATAAATTAACTGTTCCTTGGTCGTCAGCATAACTAAGTATTAAACACACGTTCTCGACCGACATTTTAGTTTTTAATCGCTGCAGACAACGATGTACTAAATCAATGACTAGATATTTCCGTGCAGCATAGAGAATGTCACAAGCATCTTGTTCTTCGATCCTTGTATGGTCACAGTACATAAATCTGCAAAACAAAATAAAAAAAAAATAATATCGACATATTCATGAACACCATATATATAAGATTCAGCGCTTTTCTTAAAAACACCAGTATCATTAGTGTTGAACATTAGAGTAACAGGGCGCCTAATAAGCTTTGACATTTTCATACTAAGCAAAGTTTAAAGAACAATTGTTTTTCTTATTTTATTTAATGTGTTTCCTAATTGGCTTGAGTTCCTTTAATAAGTTTCTTTAAAATGTTCTTTTAGTTTCACCGACTATCCACACAAAAACTAGATAAATATCTCCGCTCTCTCTGACCTTAAAGATCAATTCGATACTTTTTTATCATAGAGGGTGTACATCTACAATATGTATGGTCATTCAAAATTATCTAAAATTTTAAACATAAATATTCAAAATGAAAATCCACCAAGTGGTTTAGGATGCGTTGCAAGTTTCAGGTGTAACAGACAGACGGACACAAAGATTAATTAACAGATCTACCAGTATCACTATATACCCCATTCTTTTCAAGCGGAAATTCAAGGGTTTTATTTTAAAGTTTCACATCCTGTAGACAAAAGAAAGGCTAAATCCTACATAGTTTCTCTTAAGATGTTTTCATTGAAATAAAATAATTCTTACTCTAATAATTTCCGGAAAGCTGAAGGTGTAATGTCTGGAATTGCTATCACATCGGAATGTTCATGCATTAGTCCTGTAATCATTGCTTCGAACACCTCACTCCTACTTATCAGTATATACTTGTGAGCAGCTATTCTTTCTTTCTCTTCTCCGACAATAAATTCTATGTCACAGTGTAACTGATTATCTAACATATATCTATTACATTGAGCGGTTGTTTTGCCATTTCTCCAGTCTGGGCTTCCAGGTATTTGAAAATTATGGTCCATTCTGTAAAGTCAGATTTAAAACAAATCTAATGTTTCCCTGATAAGTTAGTTTTTTTATATAAAAAAATATCAGTATTTCCGTCTGGTAATTTTTTCTTATCCTAATTTTACCGAATGTAAACCTTTCTCTGTATCTTTATTTATATCTGCAACTTTTGAATTATTAGGAGTTACTGAAACCCGCTGTCTCAAACCCGGCTGAACTTCCAGGACAAAAAATAGTATCGAAAAAAGTCCCAATAAAAAAAAATATATGCGTATATCTATATTTGAAGAATATTACTTGGAAATTGTGGTATATCAGTGTCACTTATGTGAAGTGTTGCAAAGATCTGAACATTATCAGATCCAGACCTGTCCATATATAGTTAAATAAAACGCAATAATTAGAACCGTGTAAATTCTCGAAAATTTCTATTTCTAAAATTGGAAGTTTCAGTATGACAGTGCCACGTGTCGCGGTAGCAATAAAGACCTGTTGTCGGGTCTAGAACCGTCCATATGTAGATAAATATATATGACCTAATCATCAGAACCCTGTAATTCTCGAAAATTCTTACTAATTTTACCTTTTTCGTCATGTTTTATTCCTCGCATATAGAAATCTATAATTAGACATGGGATTTTCCATTCTTTAAAACGAGGTTGTAGTGGTTGTACTTACTTCACTAATCTAGACTGTTTTTTTTTACTATTGAAACCTATAATAAAATTATTCAACGGCTCACGACCATTGCTCTATTTGTTACGCTCAAAATGGGTCAGTGAAAATATAATCTGATAGTCTGATACATTCTCATGTTTAATTATCATAAACATACTGATACATTATATGATGCGAATAGGTTTCAAATCATTAAATACAAAACAAGCACAACCGTGTTAAATTAAATAATTTGACTGAAAACCAAAATTTAAACATGAGCAACAACGTACTTATTAAAACGAAATGTAGATTTCCTTGAATTCGTTGAGGATTTCTTCCTTTTATAATACCCAAACTTACCGTGATAAAAACAAGAATGTGTGTTATACTAATTTCCGACTTGATTAGATTTATTTTTCTCATTTTTACGGATGGTAATCATTAAATAAAGAAAGTGCGTGGTCAAGTGTACCTAAATAAGAACGACGTCAATATATGAATTTGCGTATTTAGGAAATGAAATCAGTATCTAAATTTAAAATCAAGGATTGGATAACTATATTGTTATTTGTGTTGGATAAATATTTAGGGGGTTTTTGTTCAGAACGTGACATAATACGCTCCAAATACTAGCATCAATGTGTTGCATTGTATTCATTGTGCGTCTTTATTATAAATAATCTTTGACATGTTTGATTTAATATGTAAAATTTTATTTTATTTTTGAAATTTTATTTAATTCACTCAGTCCTTGGATGAGATCTAACCGGGATGTTATATCGGTGTTACCTATGCGAATATAAAACACCTTCTGGATATTTAGTAAAAAGGATTGGAGTTTGAAAAGAAATAGCAAAATATCTCTTTTTCTTATTAAATGATTCACAGATTTATATTATATGAAGTATAAAACATAATCAGGGGGACCAATGTGATTGGTAAGTGCGAAAGAAATAGCAAGATATCTTTTACGTTACACTTTGGTTAGTTACTTGAATAACATTATTTAATAAATACGTTAATGAAACCAAAACATAACGTTGTAAAATAACGTCATGGCAACATATGTGGAACGTTTAATAATCTTTAAAGGGAAAGTTCACAAAAAAATGAAAATTTGTCATATGATTTCTAATGCATTATCTAATTATGCTATATCATTTAAACTTTTATATTCAATTTAATAAGCTGACAAAAATGGAATTTTATTTTTTATCTTTTGGTTTCTAGCTTTCATTCTAAATTCCACAAAACATCTGAATACCACAAAGTCTCCTTTTGACAGTGACCCACCATTTCCCTAATTATTTAATTGCCAATATATAATATTTTGTGTGCATCTATGTTATGGCATTTTAAATAAGTGATAGAAAATCCTTATTAAAATTAACAAAATTGAGTTATTCTTTAATTAGTAATAATGATTTTTTGGTATAAAAATCAATTTAAATAAGTCATTTTTAATTATCTAAGTCATGTTGTGTTGTGATAATCTTGCTTATAAATCACATTATTGTTTAAATGCTAGAATGAAAATAAAATGATCTAGTACCTAAAACTTTGTTTCTGAATGTTTGTATATGAGGGTTTGACACCTGTAGGTATTGATAATTAGAATTTCCTGTTTATTTCACCCCAAGTCAGCTGTGACTAATTACATTTATGTTTATCTAACCATTACACAGGTACATGCTGAGAGACAATGACAATAAATTCACATTAATTAACACTTTAACAAACCCAGTGGGGGATTAAAAAAGAATGACCTGTAATTTACATAATAATATCATAATTATTTTCAATGAAATATGATGGCTTACATTTGAATACACACAACTTCTTTTTTAATAGTAAATGAAAATAATATTTTTTTGAATTAATTGATTATAAAGTTCAATCTAAAAGAAAAAGATAAAAGATAAATAAAACGTTTTTAATTTTTTTTATATAGAAAGTAATTCGAAAATATTAAATGATCTTGTTGACTTTTGATTATTTTAATTATTTTGTTGGTTATTGGACGTACCACTTGATTACTTAAACGTTTGAACTAATATGATTTTTTGCTACTCAGTAGAAATTCTGATTAACTGAAGTAGTCCCCTAATGTAGAGTAGGGGACTATTTCAAATAATTAATCTCCAATATCTTTGTTATAAGTTAAGATATGAGAGAAAAAAATTGCACACTGTAATAAAACATTGTTCTGAACAATTTAAGACCATATGTCAAAAATCGTGAACTTACCCTTTAATTTTTACCGTGAATTTAAACGTTTGAGGGATACGTTACTTTGGTCGACCATCTTACTTTTCAAAACAAATTTGCAAAATGAATGGTAATACCATGACACATTGAAATATTTATTAGAAATAGGTGGTCATGGGTCGATTTTTCAAGTTATTTCACTTTGAAAGTATCGTTTTTGGCGGGAAATTTGCATAGGAGTAATGGGAAAAGATCCAATATTTTCAAAATTTTGTTATTCTCTATTGATTTAAACCAAAAAAAATTTCAACCAAAAACTAACACAAGAAAGTCCATATCTTTCTCTAAACAATGATATATATTTTGTCATAGGTCATGGACCATCTTTTTTCAAAAATTTACATCAAAGATAAACATTAGCGTTATATGGAACGCCAAATTAACATATATTCAATAAATTGTACCTATCTTCAAATAATTGAAGATATCTTCAATCATTTGAAGATATCTTCAAATAAATTGAAGATATCTTCAATTCAATTGTACCTATCTTCTATGGAACGCCAAATTAACATATATTCAATTAATTGTACCTATCTTCAAATAATTGAAGATATCTTCAATCATTTGAAGATATCTTCAAATAAATTGAAGATATCTTCAATTCAATTGTACCTATCTTCAAATAATTAAAGATATCTTCATATCAATTGAACCTATCTTCAAATGAATTATACCTAGGTGCAATTTAATTGCACCTAGGTATAATTCAATTGTACCTATCTTCAATTGAATTGAAGATATCTTTAATTCACTTGAAGATAGGTCTAATTCCAACATCTCCATAATTCATTTGGAGATATCTCCAATTCATTTGAAGATATCTCCAATTCATTTGAAGATATCTCCAATTCATTTGAAGATATCTTCAATTCATTTGAAGATATCTTCAATTCAATTACACCTATCTTCAATATATATATAGATATAGAGACCTATTGCATTAAATGGTTTTATTGTTTTAGTGTGTTATTTTTTAATGATTATTTTATCTATTTATTTTCCTGGCATACTTTTTGTTTTATCTACGGTCTTTTGACTTTGTTTTATATTAACATGTTATTAACATAATTTATATCAACTTGTTTATGTCCCAATGATGGCTGCAATATCGCCGACGGGACATAAAGCAACCAACAATCAATCAATCATAGATATAGAGACAATTGAATTGAAGATAGGTTTAATTCAATTGAAGATAGGTTCAATTCGATTGAAGATAGGTTCAATTCAATTGAAGATAGGTTTAATTGAATTGAAAATAGGTACAGTTGAATTGAAGATAGGTATAACTCTATTTTATTGACCAGGTTGGTCACGGGTCAATTATTTCGGACTTCTTCATTTAAATTTTACCTAAAAGACCGAGAAAATTAAGCTCCGCCCAACCTTGCGAATAAAATAGAGTAATACCATTGAATTGAAGATATCTTTAATTGAATTACACCTATCTTCAATTGAATTATACCTATCTTCAATTCAATTATAGATATAGAGACAATTAAATTGAAGATAGGTTTAATTCAATTGAAGATAGGTTCAATTCGATTGAAGATAGGTTCAATTCAATTGAAGATAGGTTTAATTGAATTGAAGATAGGTACAGTTGAATTGAAGATAGGTACAATTGAATTGAAGATATCTTTAATTGTGCTGAATTGTACCTAGGTACAATTGAATTGAAGATAGGTATAATTGAATTGAAGATATCTATAATTGAATTAAAGATAGGTATAATTCATTTGAAGATAGGTACAATTAATTGAATATATGTTAATTTGGCGTTCCATAGCGTTAAAGTTCAACGCTGTTGAAGTAAAATTGACGTTGCGTTTCAAATCAAAAATCTAATTTTTTTCGAGGTATTGGTCTTCCAAAATAGGAGACAACTATTTTTCACCCCTTCCAAGGACTAGCATTGTTTCTTGTAACATTCATAAATCAATAGGATAAAACAAGAGTTTTGGAAAGTTGTTCATGATATGGTTTCAACCAGAGACCCAAGATCTGCAATCAATTATAGAATAAAAACCCTACCTTTGTCTCTTGATTCACAAGATTAAGCAGATTACACATATTTTAGAAAGTTATGTGTTAAAAAGATTTTCTTTAAAGTTACAATAATCTAAAAATGTAAAGAATACAGATATAGCCTTCATGGATACTGTAATTGATAATGATTAATAAGACAGAATCTATAAATTATTTACTTGAGTCATCATCAATATTGATAAAACAATATTTTGATATTTACAATGGTAAACAGCTAGCAGCCTTTTACATAGATTTGAATAATGTCTTGTATTTTGCTGCTTTATATTCATTCATATAAACCTTTTACTTCAGGTATACTTCTAAAAAATCAAGTAATGGTGTTGATGTTTATGCAATCCTCCTATAATGGCCTGCCAAAAATGTGGCAATGTTAGGGGCACCAGTACCATCGTCATCTGCTGTTGTCAGAATGTTGGGATACAGTCAGAATTTGAACTGGAAGCCTGGTACTAAAGGTGGAATGGACATCCAGTTACCGGTCATCCCTGTTAGCCAGATGCCTTCTACTGATGCTTGGGTTTTAAAGATAGAAGGACTGTTTCTGTGATTCTATGGTGATAAGAACATCATTAGATTTTCTTCAGTTGGAAATTTGTATTTCAGAAAAGGTTCTGTTCATTAACTGGTCAAATCTGTATAGTATCAGCCTTTACTCTTAGGCCTGCGATAGCAATAAGACATCAGAACTTAATGGTAATTTGCTAGTCAGGATATCATATTAAATGAATAGAAACATTTGAAGAAAGTGTTGCCTTTTATTTTGTATTTGCAGAAAATTTTATTATTTTTTTAAGCTTACATTGAATGTCACAGTCTGGTTTGTTTATTATATACATGTAATTTTCCAGTGCCTTACCTTCTGAACTTTCCCTTACTTCGGCACTCACAATATCTGGATTATTCGGCTTACTAACTTATGCTTTAAATAATAGACTTGCTGTTTTAATTTGCAGAGAAATTAATTTTTCTGTAAATGATTGATGTTTTATCTGTTAATATTTTGCATAATGGTCTAAAGTTAAATGTCACCACCATACATTACTATTTATTTTACAGTCTTTACACATAATGGTAACTTTAAGTACAATGCTCTGAGTCATGGACACTTGCTGTCACTGATAGGAAGATTAAACTTAGCTGATTATGCTATGTATTTGCTATTTCTGTTTCACAGGTAAATTTTATCGATAACGTCGTTTTTAACGTAACGTATCCCCTTAAACGTTATATTCTTAACTTTCTTATCGCATTGGTATGGCAGTTTTTAGAAATTATTTATAGTATTTTCTGCTAATACCATGTTTTGCTATGGGGTCCCTTTAAATCAATTCGGATCAAATTTTTTTAAATATTAGGTGCACATCTGCATTATATCACAAAAATTGTGTGAAAGTTTCATAAAAATCCATTGAGGGATTCAGGAGGAGTTGCAGATAAGAGATGGGTACCCCCTTAATTGTTGACTTATGGCTATGTCCATCTTTTGCTATAGAAACCCCCAAAAATCATTTTAATCAAATTTTAAAATAGAAGGTGCACATCTTCATTATGCCACAAAGACTGTGTGATAGTTTCATGAAAATCCATTGAGGGGTTTAGGAAGAGTTGCGGATAAGAGATGGGTACCCTGAAGGTTGGACACACGGATGGATACACGGATATACAAGTGTAAGCAACCTTCAGACCTATAATGAACTTCTATTTTCTGTTTTGGACTAGGTCGATATGAAAATTTATACATAAAAATCACAGATGTATGTATGAATCTGGGGTCCAATGTAATTAGTAAGTGCGCAGCATTACTTGGTAAAGTGACTATAAAGATGGCAGAAAAACCTCGCTTCGTTTGACAACGGTCAGTT
This sequence comes from Arcuatula senhousia, assembly GCA_963971305.1. Lineage (NCBI taxonomy): Eukaryota > Metazoa > Mollusca > Bivalvia > Mytilida > Mytilidae > Arcuatula > Arcuatula senhousia. The sequence goes on along the minus strand of OZ020308.1, from coordinate 17,273,104 downwards.
TTCTCTTCGTGTTTATAAAAGCTATGCGCATCTTTTGGCAATTATGAGTTATAAGAAATAGTTAAAATCAAAACTTATATGCCTGATTTGCTTTTTAAAAGGCTATTGAAGAAAAACCGGTCACTTGCCGTGACAGCAATTTTTTGTCATGCCGAAAAACGCAGGCTTTGTTTCAGATCTCTGACTACATACGTTAGGTTGAATGGTGTTTCGTGGTCCGTTAATCGAAATATTGTTTTCAGAAACATGTATTTGTTGACATATTCGCTATTTTGTAATTTTGGGTGAATGCAAGTCGGTGTACTAAACAAATTGGTGATGTATTTATTCACAGTGCAAACCGATTTTGAAAATGTATTTTTAGTTAATGTTATATCGAATTATTTCTATTCTACCTGTTTATAAAGCTGGATCAAATCATTTGATTTTTTCTGACAAAGACAGTCCGTTTTCCACCGTTAAAAAATTATCTGCCCTATTTTTTCACTCTCCTGTAAAAAGGTTAAAAATAGTACCTTAAAAATACATGACGCTAAGGTGAGATGCACTCTTATACAATGTGCGATTAAAAATCAGGTGTTGGATTAAGCGACTTGTAATTTAAAAGGTAAGGTCTAGACATATTTTTGCCTCTATGAATACAATCTAAATCACCATACCTAATGATAGAGATTCATATTTTTAACACAAACACGTCGTTAAGGCCAAGCGGAACTGATACTCTGTTTTTGTTAAAAAATTCCAGTGTATTTATTTCCATGGGTGCCACCTACACATTCGGTTTACTAATTGCGAATACAAAAAGACACCAAATCAACTAGTTGGAAAAATTCTATGTACACGGGCAAAAAAGTGTAACACTTTTGAATAGCCCGTAGGCAAGTAATTTCAGGGGAATTAATGTTATATTTGACCAAGTACAAGTGGTGCGTTTGATAGGTTTTTATAGATATGTAACATTACGCAAAAGAAATAACAGATATATAATTTACATAATTTTGAAATGCAGACTTACTACCTCCATCTAAATTCTAATTCATGCATCGTTTTTCTTTTAATTTTAACATTTGGATAGGAAAACTTTTGTTGCAGGGACAGATCCAGAATTGATTCACAGCGGGGGGGGGGGGGGGGGGGGGGTTACCGCTTATAGTCTACGGAGGACAAGAGGAGGGTTCAGGGTCAATTTCGCAAACTTATTCAATGGAAAGGGGATTAAATACTCCAATAATCCCCCTCTGGATCCGACATTGCCATGATAAAAGATAAAATATTTTGTTCAGATTTAAATTTGTGCGACTGTTTTCCTTGAAATTATGAAGATGTTGAGGCTAATTGAAACGACCACTGTTAATCTTGAAAAGAAAACTTGGTAATTGCATGGAAGTTTTGGAATGACTTTGAAAAGGGGGGGGGGGGCGTGGAATATACAAAAGCCGTCAAGTACAGCTTCAATACATGAAAACAAATTAACTTATTTATAATATAACTATGGCCAATTCATTTATATTTTATATATAAAACAGTTTGTGTTGCTACTCAAGCGATACACATTGTTTTTGTTTTCTTAACGGGTACTTATCATTCAATTTGTTTATCAATCTTATATAAAACCGGTTCTCTATTCATTTGGATAAAGCGATCAAAGATCAACAAGAATTGGCTTTGTATTTTGATTTGTATTTAAGTAGGTCAAATCCTCGTGACTCAAAATAAAATTAAATATCCTTTTGATTCTTTTAATGACAATATGTTTTATTTTTTCAATTTTCATACAAATTTAATAAAAAAAAATTTTATAAAGTTAACGAAAAATGTTTTAGTGAATAGATAGCATTTGTTTTTGTTACTTATCGCAATGTCAAGGACGGGTGTGTTCGTTTGGGTAAATAGTTATAACACAGGCACTAAAAAAGAACCAACTTTAGAATTACGTATCTCTTCAAATGTTTGAGGTGCCACCTTGACTGTAGCATCAATTTATAAGAAAATATTTACTGTGTAATTGGAATTTTTTGTAGATTTTTCCTGTTACGGGCAAAAAAGCGTAACAGTAAATAACAACACCCCCCATTTGACACAAAAGTAAAAATATTTGTAAACATAAACCATTTTTGGTCGTAATATTTCGTATGTAAGTTAAGAAATAAATGTTTAATCCTTATTTAAGAACAATTTTGTCCAAAAGTGTCGTTTAATAGCTTTTTAAAGGTCTTGACAACAGCGTAAACAACCCAATAGCACTTTTCTACCTCGTTTGATAGAAGAGTTAAATTCTTTTGTTCTCTTTTCGGTGGAAATCGGACTGAAGAACATAATGAAATTCACATATAAAGTAGAAGAAAATGAGATGTGGAATAAGTGTACGCGACACAACCTACAAGATAAACGTAAATTAAAAACATCCCAATGGAAAACAGCCAGCAGCCTTCAATGTGACCAGCGGTCGCTGCTCGCTGTTTTTCAATTGGCCCCTGGATTGAAAATAAACTACATATAATTCAAGCCCAATCCAAAAGTGCAATGAAAGACCATCTCCTTGACAAAAAAAACCAATTAACATAAATTTAACTAAATACAAACATAAGCTTTGATAAAGATTCCTGGCTTAGGACAGGCACATTAAAAATGTGGGGGGTTAAACTAGTTTTTGGCACCAACCTTCCCCCTATTGATAATCAATAACAAAGCACAAACTAACACACAGTAAAAATCAAATGGATAGAAGTTCAATTCAACAAGAGAGTATATGAGACAAAAGGACAACAAGTAATTAACGGGACGTAGAGATACTCTCTCGAGAACACTCGAAGTTACTGACAATCCATCGACTGATATACGATATTGAGATGTGGAATAAGTGTACGCGACACAACAAACATAAACAAACAGCAATTCAAAAAATCACAACGGAAAACAGCAAGCAGTCTTCAACATGACCATAGGTCACTGCTTACCGTCTTGCATTGGCCCAAGACTTATAATACAATACAAAAGTATCAAAAACAATCCCTAAATCATCAACGAAAGACTCAATTCTTGACATAAAACAGTAAACATAGAATGACAAGGACAAACAAAGGCTTTGGCAAAGTTTCCTGGCTTAGGACAGGCACATTTAAAATGTGGCGGGGTTAAACTAGTTTTTTGGATCCAACCTTCCCCCTATTGATAAGGTTGCACAAAGCTACATATAAAACACAATGTAAAACTCAATCGACAAAAGTTCAATTCAACAAGAGAGAACCTAAGACAAAATACTGTGCGAAAACAACAAGACAAGGAGGAACTCTCTTGAGAACACTCGATACAACATGATTTGATGATGCATCATCACGCAAAACCGACACACTTGGCCGCTGTAATGCCCAAAAATGATATAAGTATAAAAACGTATAAAAAGGCAACTAACATTTTAAAGTAAGTATCAAATTATCAAATATTTTTACCAAAGAAGACTAAATTCAAAGATTTCCATTTCATAACCTTTATTCAATAAAGTTTTAAGCCATTTTTTTCATTCCCAAATGATTGTTCTTGAATTTATTTGCTTTATAAACAACATAACCGTAGAAATCGGGATGGGATATAAGGGATATTTAAGTGTTAACATTAAAAAAAACTATTTAGAAATTATCATTTGCGAGAGAAAGCTGCAGTAAAAATGCAGTGTCAAAAAAAAGTGACAAACAGTGACAAACTGTGAAAATGTGAACACCGGTAGTTTCGTGATGTTACCTGGATCATAGAAGATAATGAAATGTGGAATAAGTGTACGAGACAAAACCTACTGACAGTGGCGGATCAAGAAAGTCTGAAAAGAGGGGGCCCACTGACTGGTCAGGCTTCAATGATTTCCTATATATTCAACCAAATTTTTCCGCCAAAAGGGGGGGGGCGCCCCCCCCCCAGGCCCCCTGGATCCGCCTATGCTACAATATAAACGACAGTTTAAAATATCCACAATGGATATGTATATGGTATATATCAATAATAACAGAAATTATACCTGTATATCGTAATAATTGTTTGTTTCAACTGATCATTTTTATTTAGCTTCATTTTCATGTTATTATGTGTAATGTGAAAATATTATATTACGTGTATAATATGACATACAGAAGAAATATTAATTGAGCACCAAACAGGTTTTGCCTTATTACAAAAACTCACCTTACCGGGGTTGTCATCATTTCATTCAAGACGTTGTCAATTTTTCATAAATGGTCATGTAGTCCGAAAGTAGTCCAAATAATTAGGACGTTTTAGGATTTTTGTCGTTACGCCTTCCTGAAAGAGTTAACGTTGCAGGAAGGCGTCCAAGAAAAATCCAAATGAAACGCTATAAGCCTTCATTATAAATTTGGAATAGTCCGAAAGAGACTATAGCGGCTGGGGACAAAAATATTACCATTTTCATATTTACATTTTCAGAAAATGTACCAATCACAATCAGATTGAAGCATCCAAGAATTTAGATTTTGGAAGCATTACTTCTTGTGATAAATCTAAAGGATTGCAAAAAGGTCATCAGAACAAAAAGTAAAATGCGATGTCTTTATAATATGGCAGAGACAGTAGAGAACAATTGATAGATCGGTTTAAATTAGATTGATCATGAATATAATTACATAGATTCAAAACATATAATATGGAGTAGGCATTGCCTAAATGCGAGCATAGCTAAAAGGGACTACGTTTTGTTTATATTATGTATTTGGGGCGAGATGGTATGAGGCGATTAAGCTTCGAGACACGTTAGTTTCGTACGTGCATATAACCAAGACGAAACGAGCAGCTTATGTGTATTTATTATTTTAAGAATATTATTTTCTTGTAAAAAGCGCAATTTATTATTTTTTATAAGCATTATTTCTTTTCTTATAAATTATTTTAACATTCACTCCGGTCCTGTAAAAATGATAACCCTTTCCGGACCATATAAAATCTAAATCAGCATTAGCAAATTTCTCGCGGAAACAAATACCGTAGAGCTCTCCGCTTGCGAGCTATGCTCGCTATAAAAGATAAACTAGAGGCTCCTAGGTGCCTGAATCGCTCACCTGGTATTCCAAGATACTTATATTATAAGCTGGATATAAAAACTAAGGACTGCTAGTCTGTTAAAAGGTAAATTTACCGTTCTAAGGGAAACAACTCCTTTAAAGAAAGGTCTTACAACATTGACCATTACTTAATGCAATATAAATTTTTCAAATATCTTGTATAGTTTTAAAGATCTGTGGCTATATAAGTGCAAAATTCCTACCAGAATTCATTATCAGTAACCATTTTGGAGTTATAAAAAAACAAGTGTGGCCACTAAAAGTGTGTCTCGCCTACCGGTATGGCAAGCCAAACTGGACAAAAGTCAATATTTATTTATATTAATAATTCATTTATTAATATAAATAATTATTTGTTAATATAAATAATTCATTTATTTATATTAATAATTCAATTATTAATATAAACAATTCGATTTATTTATATAAATAATTCAAAGTGGAATTATTAATATAAATAATTCATTTATTAATATCAATAATTCATTTATTTATATTAATAAATGCATTATTTATATTTATAATTCTTTTATTTATATCAATAATTCTTTTATTAATATAAATAATTCAAGTAGATTTATTTATATTAATAATTCATTTATTTATATAAGTAATTCATTTATTAATATTAATAATTCATTTATTAATATTAATTATTCATTTATTAATATAAATAAATGAATTATTTATATTAATAATTCCACTTTGAATTATTAATATAAATAAATCGAATTGTTTATCTTAATAATTGAATTATTAATATGAATAAATGAATTGTTTATATCAATAAATGAATTATTAATATTAATAAATCGAATTATTGATATTAATAAATGAATTATTGATATTAATAAATGAATTATAAATATACATAAATGAATTATTAATATACATAAATGAATTATAAATATACATATATGAATTATTAATATAAGTAATTCGGCCATTTATTGATATAAGTAAATGAATTGTTTATATAAATAAATGAATTGCTTATATTAATTAATGAATTGCTTATATTTATAAATGAATTATTTATATTAATAAATGAATTATAAATATTAAGAAATGAATTATTAATATAAATAAATATCGACTTTTGTCCACTTCGGCTTGCCATATACCGGCGCCATAACTTAAATCAACCACCTAAGCTTTCATTTCTTAATATATACACAAAAAGTGTCTGTATACCCAAAATCAGATGCCTAGCTATTATACTTTTCAAGCAATTCATTGTCAACACAAGTATTACAAAAAGTTTTCTGCCTGAAAAAAGACGTAAGTTCGCTGGAGCGTGAAAATGGGGTCAGGGTCACATGGCAAGGTGAAAGTTGTGTAGATCATATTACGTCCCTTTTACCGGTAGAAATCGCCAAGTGTATTTGTATGAAGTCACATGACTTCTATAGTTAGTACTGGCAGTCAAATTTCATTTCACTTTTTAAAAACTTTTCAAGCAATTCAATGTCCACAAAAATATTACAAAAAGCTTCGGACTGAAAAAAGACCTAAGTTCAAAAAGTCACTGGAGCGTGAAAATGGTACATGTCATTTTTTGTATTCCTTAAAAATCATTTTGATCTTAAAAGTTGTTGATAAATATTCAAATAGTGTTTTAATCTTTTGCGTTTCCTCAGCTCTTAAATAGAATTGGGTTGTAAATTGATGTTTCAAATGGTTCCATTGGAATAGTAGGTCTGATTTAAATTTTCATATTACTGCCATTTCCTTTTCAAGTAAGGTAGTTAGCTATTGGAGGATAGTTTATCTATAACTATCTGAACGTAATTATAAAAAAAACCATGTTGTGTAACTTGATGAAATTTATACCTAAAATATTGATTTTAATTGAAAAAAATGTTTTTCATTTCACATTTAAATAAGCTAATTGTTACTTTTGTTTTAATATCGGTCTTCGATAAACGCGAAAACGCAGGTACAAATATCTGGTAGATTATTTCAGAACAGATTTCTTATAATCTCATTAGGAAAAAAAGGATCGTAGTCTAGCTCTCTCTTTTAACCTCATGTTCCGTTATATTGATGATGTCCTTTCACTGAAAAATTCTCGGTTTGGTGACTTTCTCTATCTCACATATCTTCAGGAACTTGAGATAAAGCACACAACGGGTTCTAGGAAGTCTGCCTTATATTTATATCTACATCTCGAATTCGAATATCATGGCACAATTGTCAACTTTTCCTTCTCTTGTAGTAACATTCCGGTCGCTCCGACTTATGGAGTTGATTTGTTACTCCAGAACTTGCAGAAATTACATCGATTTCCTTGGCAGAGGCTGAGCGTCACGTTGCTTACACAGGGTTATGTTGCTCCACGGTTGCAATCGTCACTCAAGAAATTTTACGGTAGACACCGTGCCATCGTAGACAAAAATGGGATTTCTATCTCTCAAATAAGTGCAGATGTTGGTTTGTCGTAGAGTTTTGTTTTGTTATCTCTTCCTTTACCGGCTTGACACACTGAATTGGAAATAAGCAGCACGACGGGTGTGCTATAGCAGGCAGCAACTGCTTACTCTCCTGGAGCATCTGAGTTCACTATTGTTACGCGTTGTTGATTTCTGTTCGGTTGATTTTCAAATGATTTTGTGTTTTGAGTTTCTTCGCACTGTTCTTGTTTGACGTGTTCACCGGTCTTGTCGATGCCCTTTCGGACTTTTGACACTCAAATATTGGTGCCTCTTTGCCTCCTTGACACACTGAATTGGAAATAAGCAGCACGACGGGTGTGCTATAGCAGGCAGCAACTGCTTACTCTCCTGGAGCATCTGAGTTCACTCTTGTTACGCGTTGTTGATTTCTGTTCGGTTGATTTTGTGTTTTGTGTTTCTTCGCACTGTTCTTGTTTGACGTGTTCACCGGTTTTGTCGATGCCCTTTCGGACTTTTGACACGCAAATATTGGTGCCTCTTTGCCTCCTTGACACACTGAATTGGAAATAAGCAGCACGACGGGTGTGCTATAGCAGGCAGCAACTGCTTACTCTCCTGGAGCATCTGAGTTCACTCTTGTTACGCGTTGTTGATTTCTGTTCGGTTGATTTTGTGTTTTGTGTTTCTTCGCACTGTTCTTGTTTGACGTGTTCACCGGTTTTGTCGATGCCCTTTCGGACTTTTGACACTCAAATATTGGTGCCTCTTTGCCTCCTTGACACACTGAATGGGAAATAAGCAGCACGACGGGTGCGCTATAGCAGGCAGCAACTGCTTACTCTTCTGGAGCATCTGAGTTCACTCTTGTTACGACTTGAGTTCGCGTTGTTGGTTTCCGTTCGGTTGATTTTGGTGTTTTGTGTTTCATCGTGCTGTTCTTGTTCGTGTTTACCGGTTTTGTCGTTGCCCTTTCGAACTTTTGACACTCGAATATTGGTGCATCTTTGCTTCTTTCCTATATTATTCTTTAAGATATTGAAAGCTCATTGTATTTATTTTCCATCTTAATAGTTATTATTTTGATTATATAGTGATAAATCAATTTTTTTTTATCACTAATCACATTTTCTCAAATCGTCATGTTTCTCTTCCCGTTCAAAGTAAATTGAATCTGTCTGTGAACCTAGCTCAGAGTTTGATCTAGTATTCGTTTTAAACAATCGACATTTTCCTCCATAATAGTTATAAGCTAGACATCTGACGTCACTTAAACATGTACCGGAACATGACGTCATGCTTCTACTGTCCTCGTCATAAATCATGTCAGATAAAGATGTCCGTATTGTGTTTTTCATCATTATTGAATGAGTTGATCGGTAACACAACCCATCATCTATAAAAAAGAGAGACAGTTTCTTAATGATATCCTGCTAAAACTGTTAACTCTGCGTATATTTGGTATGATGGTATGAGGCGATTAAGCTTCGAGACACGTTAGTTTCGTACGTGCATATAACCAAGACGAAACGAGCAGCTTATGTGTATTTATTATTTTAAGAATATTATTTTCTTGTAAAAAGCGCAATTTATTATTTTTTATAAGCATTATTTCTTTTCTTATAAATTATTTTAACATTCACTCCGGTCCTGTAAAAATGATAACCCTTTCCGGACCATATAAAATCTAAATCAGCATTAGCAAATTTCTCGCGGAAACAAATACCGTAGAGCTCTCCGCTTGCGAGCTATGCTCGCTATAAAAGATAAACTAGAGGCTCCTAGGTGCCTGAATCGCTCACCTGGTATTCCAAGATACTTATATTATAAGCTGGATATAAAAACTAAGGACTGCTAGTCTGTTAAAAGGTAAATTTACCGTTCTAAGGGAAACAACTCCTTTAAAGAAAGGTCTTACAACATTGACCATTACTTAATGCAATATAAATTTTTCAAATATCTTGTATAGTTTTAAAGATCTGTGGCTATATAAGTGCAAAATTCCTACCAGAATTCATTATCAGTAACCATTTTGGAGTTATAAAAAAACAAGTGTGGCCACTAAAAGTGTGTCTCGCCTACCGGTATGGCAAGCCAAACTGGACAAAAGTCAATATTTATTTATATTAATAATTCATTTATTAATATAAATAATTATTTGTTAATATAAATAATTCATTTATTTATATTAATAATTCAATTATTAATATAAACAATTCGATTTATTTATATAAATAATTCAAAGTGGAATTATTAATATAAATAATTCATTTATTAATATCAATAATTCATTTATTTATATTAATAAATGCATTATTTATATTTATAATTCTTTTATTTATATCAATAATTCTTTTATTAATATAAATAATTCAAGTAGATTTATTTATATTAATAATTCATTTATTTATATAAGTAATTCATTTATTAATATTAATTATTCATTTATTAATATAAATAAATGAATTATTTATATTAATAATTCCACTTTGAATTATTAATATAAATAAATCGAATTGTTTATCTTAATAATTGAATTATTAATATGAATAAATGAATTGTTTATATCAATAAATGAATTATTAATATTAATAAATCGAATTATTGATATTAATAAATGAATTATTGATATTAATAAATGAATTATAAATATACATAAATGAATTATTAATATACATAAATGAATTATAAATATACATATATGAATTATTAATATAAGTAATTCGGCCATTTATTGATATAAGTAAATGAATTGTTTATATAAATAAATGAATTGCTTATATTAATTAATGAATTGCTTATATTTATAAATGAATAATTTATATTGATAAATGAATTATAAATATTAAGAAATGAATTATTAATATAAATAAATATCGACTTTTGTCCACTTCGGCTTGCCATATACCGGCGCCATAACTTAAATCAACCACCTAAGCTTTCATTTCTTAATATATACACAAAAAGTGTCTGTATACCCAAAATCAGATGCCTAGCTATTATACTTTTCAAGCAATTCATTGTCAACACAAGTATTACAAAAAGTTTTCTGCCTGAAAAAAGACGTAAGTTCGCTGGAGCGTGAAAATGGGGTCAGGGTCACATGGCAAGGTGAAAGTTGTGTAGATCATATTACGTCCCTTTTACCGGTAGAAATCGCCAAGTGTATTTGTATGAAGTCACATGACTTCTATAGTTAGTACTGGCAGTCAAATTTCATTTCACTTTTTAAAAACTTTTCAAGCAATTCAATGTCCACAAAAATATTACAAAAAGCTTCGGACTGAAAAAAGACCTAAGTTCAAAAAGTCACTGGAGCGTGAAAATGGTACATGTCATTTTTTGTATTCCTTAAAAATCATTTTGATCTTAAAAGTTGTTGATAAATATTCAAATAGTGTTTTAATCTTTTGCGTTTCCTCAGCTCTTAAATAGAATTGGGTTGTAAATTGATGTTTCAAATGGTTCCATTGGAATAGTAGGTCTGATTTAAATTTTCATATTACTGCCATTTCCTTTTCAAGTAAGGTAGTTAGCTATTGGAGGATAGTTTATCTATAACTATCTGAACGTAATTATAAAAAAAACCATGTTGTGTAACTTGATGAAATTTATACCTAAAATATTGATTTTAATTGAAAAAAATGTTTTTCATTTCACATTTAAATAAGCTAATTGTTACTTTTGTTTTAATATCGGTCTTCGATAAACGCGAAAACGCAGGTACAAATATCTGGTAGATTATTTCAGAACAGATTTCTTATAATCTCATTAGGAAAAAAAGATCGTAGTCTAGCTCTCTCTTTTAACCTCATGTTCCGTTATATTGATGATGTCCTTTCACTGAAAAATTCTCGGTTTGGTGACTTTCTCTATCTCACATATCTTCAGGAACTTGAGATAAAGCACACAACGGGTTCTAGGAAGTCTGCCTTATATTTATATCTACATCTCGAATTCGAATATCATGGCACAATTGTCAACTTTTCCTTCTCTTGTAGTAACATTCCGGTCGCTCCGACTTATGGAGTTGATTTGTTACTCCAGAACTTGCAGAAATTACATCGATTTCCTTGGCAGAGGCTGAGCGTCACGTTGCTTACACAGGGTTATGTTGCTCCACGGTTGCAATCGTCACTCAAGAAATTTTACGGTAGACACCGTGCCATCGTAGACAAAAATGGGATTTCTATCTCTCAAATAAGTGCAGATGTTGGTTTGTCGTAGAGTTTTGTTTTGTTATCTCTTCCTTTACCGGCTTGACACACTGAATTGGAAATAAGCAGCACGACGGGTGTGCTATAGCAGGCAGCAACTGCTTACTCTCCTGGAGCATCTGAGTTCACTATTGTTACGCGTTGTTGATTTCTGTTCGGTTGATTTTCAAATGATTTTGTGTTTTGAGTTTCTTCGCACTGTTCTTGTTTGACGTGTTCACCGGTCTTGTCGATGCCCTTTCGGACTTTTGACACTCAAATATTGGTGCCTCTTTGCCTCCTTGACACACTGAATTGGAAATAAGCAGCACGACGGGTGTGCTATAGCAGGCAGCAACTGCTTACTCTCCTGGAGCATCTGAGTTCACTCTTGTTACGCGTTGTTGATTTCTGTTCGGTTGATTTTGTGTTTTGTGTTTCTTCGCACTGTTCTTGTTTGACGTGTTCACCGGTTTTGTCGATGCCCTTTCGGACTTTTGACACGCAAATATTGGTGCCTCTTTGCCTCCTTGACACACTGAATTGGAAATAAGCAGCACGACGGGTGTGCTATAGCAGGCAGCAACTGCTTACTCTCCTGGAGCATCTGAGTTCACTCTTGTTACGCGTTGTTGATTTCTGTTCGGTTGATTTTGTGTTTTGTGTTTCTTCGCACTGTTCTTGTTTGACGTGTTCACCGGTTTTGTCGATGCCCTTTCGGACTTTTGACACTCAAATATTGGTGCCTCTTTGCCTCCTTGACACACTGAATGGGAAATAAGCAGCACGACGGGTGCGCTATAGCAGGCAGCAACTGCTTACTCTTCTGGAGCATCTGAGTTCACTCTTGTTACGACTTGAGTTCGCGTTGTTGGTTTCCGTTCGGTTGATTTTGGTGTTTTGTGTTTCATCGTGCTGTTCTTGTTCGTGTTTACCGGTTTTGTCGTTGCCCTTTCGAACTTTTGACACTCGAATATTGGTGCATCTTTGCTTCTTTCCTATATTATTCTTTAAGATATTGAAAGCTCATTGTATTTATTTTCCATCTTAATAGTTATTATTTTGATTATATAGTGATAAATCAATTTTTTTTTTATCACTAATCACATTTTCTCAAATCGTCATGTTTCTCTTCCCGTTCAAAGTAAATTGAATCTGTCTGTGAACCTAGCTCAGAGTTTGATCTAGTATTCGTTTTAAACAATCGACATTTTCCTCCATAATAGTTATAAGCTAGACATCTGACGTCACTTAAACATGTACCGGAACATGACGTCATGCTTCTACTGTCCTCGTCATAAATCATGTCAGATAAAGATGTCCGTATTGTGTTTTTCATCATTATTGAATGAGTTGATCGGTAACACAACCCATCATCTATAAAAAAGAGAGACAGTTTCTTAATGATATCCTGCTAAAACTGTTAACTCTGCGTATATTTTGTATCTTTGACCAATACAAGAAACATCGTTTGACCTTCAAAATATCCAAAACATTTCAAACAATTCTTTTTTACGGCGATGTGAAACAAGACCAATTTATTAAAGTAACAAGATATATCAAAATTTTTTGTATAAGTTATTGGGATAAAACACATAGCTAGAAGTTGAGATTGAAATGCGAACAACTTAAAAGATGTCGGTTAAGGTCGATTCTCATAAGCATGCAAACATAATTTTATCTTTAACTTTATCTTAAACTTGTTACCTTTCCTCACACAGGAATCATTTAGATTTTCCCATGATGCATACGATTGACACGTGACAGATTTGTTGGGACTTCCATCAGAAAATTCATAGAACTCGTTACAAGTATAAACAGCAGTAGTATCATTCAGAAGGGTAAACGTCCCGTGTAGAATGGAAGGCGGATCAGGGCATTGTTCAACTGAAACAAGAATTATGACCACTATCAAAAAAACTTTTAAAGTTAAGGAAATATGTAGTTTCAATCCACTCTGCTTTTTTCAAGTATTAGGGCATATATCTATGTTCGAATGCAATTCCAACAAAACAACAAACTTCAATCATTATGGAACATATCAAAACAACCTATGTGGTCTCTATTTGAGACTCACCAGAGACAAAAAAGTCAAAGTTGAAAAGGTCAAACACCTGTTTCATTCATGCTTTAACAGTAATGCCATATGTAATAAAATTTATCATTGAAAGTGTTCTACTGTTATTGGATTTTTCTACCTTCACATTTGTCCAGGGTGTCATTCCATGTTGTGTCGATCATACATTTTATATACTGATCTTTTTCGTTTTCAGTCGTCAGGAAGCCATCGTTACAGGTGACCTTAATTATGGCATCGTACCAGTTATTCTTGGAATCGACACTTGAATTGGCAGGAAAATCAGGAAGATCGCAATACACAGCTGAAAAAGGGATGAACATTTGAATTGGAGATGATCTTTGGTAAGTTATTATCTACTAGCTTAAATTGCAAACACAATAAAACATGTACGTTTTACCTTTTATACATATATGTAAAATACAATATTGAATGCTACACTTAAAAAGTGTTACCATTAAATTTCATCCTCAAATCAAAATGCCAGAAACGTTTTTTCTAAAACAAATTAAAGTTTGTTTTTGCCTACAAAAACGATGTCTCCCCCCCCCCGTTTCCCCCAAAAGTTCTAAGTTCAAAGGAACATAACTCCCACAAAAATTTGAAGATCAAAATTTCTTGGTAATGTGCACAACTACATATGGTGTTCTTCCTATATACCAAGTTTCATTGAATTTGGTTCAGTAGTTTTAGAGGAGTTGCGCTGACAAGATGATAAATGAGGATTTTCAGCAAATTCCTAAGTTCAAAGGGACATAACTCCCACAATAATTTGAGGATAAAAATTTCCTGGTAAGATGCACATCTACAAATGGTGTCCGTCCTATATATCAAGTTTGGTTGAATTCGGTTCAGTAGTTTCAGAGGAGTTGCGCTGACAAACTTTGTGACGGACAGACGGACGGACGGACAGACGGACAGATACGACAAAAACAATATGTCTCCCCACAAAAGTGGGGGAGACATAATTTTGTCATTATTGGTCTAAGACCCATCAAAATGAGGTTTACAACTATACCTTGACATGCGTCATTCAATGTCGACCACTTGTTGTCTTGTTGGCAGACGATCGTCTTCGATGTATTTTTATCAGGAAAAATGTAGCCGTCATCACAAGTGTATGTAACGGTTGTCCCATAAATATACACATCTGATCTTGAAGCTGATTGGTTTGAAAATGGAATATCTACGGGGTCCTCTTTACAAAACTTATCTATAAAATATATATTTTTTTTAAATACACAGTTTATTAATAGGTATATTTTACCTCACATGAAGAAATAGGCAGTTTTTAAGGTTCTTTTGTTAAAAAACCTTTTCCAGTTCTGTTTTTTTTTTACTTTTAAAGCAGCTGTTACATTTCACCGATATAGAATATACCAAAAAAATATATCTAATAATTCTATTCTTACCATATGATCTGTAAACCAGCATCCTATCTGTGTCATTACAATATCTATCGTCCAACGTTCCGTTCATCCAAGGTAAAGTCCACCACATAAAACATGTTCCTGCAAATACCATTTATTTTGCTTACTTTTCTACATTCGTGACGGTCATTTTCTACACGAATGTAGCCCATACTGGCACATAGTAGGCCACAAATTTTATTTTACAAAGTATTAAAGGTATACTACCTACAAAATTAATCTCAGTTCATCTTTATGGACTATCGTTGCCATGGTAACCACAGCGGCCATTTTGAACTCTGTGGAATACCCTGAAATAGGCTTTATTTGATTAAGATTTTTTATAAAAAGCTGAAAACTTTTCAAATCAAAAATAATTATGGTATTATTTACCCCTTATAGTACGAGATTAACAACCAAGTTTTGAGTTTTACATATTAATGACACTGTAATTAGGCTGATTACCTAACGCAAAAATTGCTATTTTCAATGTGTATTATTTCATTGAATTTAAAGGGAAAGTTCACAAAAAAATGAAAATTTGTCATATGATTTCTAATGTATTATCTTATTATGCTATAACATTTAAACTTTTATATTCAATTTAATAAGTTGACAAAAATGGAATTTTATTTTTTATCTTTTGGTTTCTGTCATTTTAAATTACAGAAAACATCTGAATACCACAAAGTCTCTTTTTGACAATGACCCACCATTTACCTAAGTATTGAATTGAAAATATAATATATTTTTGTGTGCATCTATGTTATGGCATATTAAATAAGTGATAGATAAATCCTTATCAAAATTAACAAAATTGAGTTATTCTTTAATTAGTAATAATGATTTTTTGGTATAAAAATCAATTTAAATAGGTCATTTTTAATTATCTAAGACTAAAGTCATGTAGTGTTGTGATAATCTTGCATATAAATCACATTATTGTTTTAAATGCTAGAATGAAAATAAAATGATCTAGTATATAAAACTTTGTTTCTGAATGTTTGTATATTAAGTTTTGACACCTGTAGGTATTGATAATTAGAAATTCCTGTTTATTTTGACCCAAGTCAGCTGTGACTAATTACATTTATGTTTACCTAACCATTACACAGGTACCTGCTGAGAGACAATGACCATGAATTCACATTAATTAATAGTTTTAGCAAACCCAGTGGGGGATTAGAAAAAGAATGACATGTAATTTACATAATTAAATCACAATTATTTTCAATGAAATATGATGGCTTACATTTAAATACACAACTTCTTTCTTAATAATAAATAAAAATAATATTTTTTTGAATTATAGAATTTAAATATTTTAATTAATTGATTATAAAATTCAATTTAAAAGAAAAAGATAATAGATTAATAAAACGTTTTTAAAAAGATTTTTATATAGAAAGTTATTTGAAAATATCTTGTTGACTTTTGATTATTTTAATTATTTTGTTGGTTATTGGACGTACCACATGATCACTTAAACGTTTGAACTTACCTGATTTTTTGCTACTCAGTAGAAATTCTGATTAACTGAAGTAGTCCCCTAGGGGACTATTTCAAATAAATAATCTCCAATATCTTTGTTATAAGTTAAGATATGAGAGAAAAAAATTGCACACTGTTATAAAACATTGTTCTGAACAATTAAAGATCATATGTCAAAAATCGTGAACTTACCCTTTCAGGTATTTTTTTGTACTTTTTACGGTAAAATTACATAAAAACCCAATTATAGAATTAATTGTTTTTGTAATAACTATAAAGATAAACAATAGTAGTTCAAAATGTGAAAAAATCCCAATGG
This sequence comes from Arcuatula senhousia, assembly GCA_963971305.1. Lineage (NCBI taxonomy): Eukaryota > Metazoa > Mollusca > Bivalvia > Mytilida > Mytilidae > Arcuatula > Arcuatula senhousia. The sequence continues at coordinate 17,256,153 of OZ020308.1, read as the reverse complement.
CTTTTTTTTATTAATTTTAGAGAAAAAATGGCGCTAAAATTGTTTACCATGGTAACCAGTTAAAACAAGCTATGTATTTAAAATCCCATAAAATAGACAGGTAACCATATATTTGGGTACAGCTTCTAATCACACAAGTCAAATAAAATCGTTTTACCATTGAATGACCTTCAAGTACTTCATGGTCATTTATATGAAGTTCAAGGCCAATTTTGCATGATTCTTAGGTGGACTGCTACTTAATATGTAAAACTCAAAACTTGGTTTTTAATCACGTACTATAAGGGGTAAATAATACCCATAATAATTTTTGATTTGATAGGTTTTCAGCTTTTTATAAAAAAATGTTGATGAAATATAGCCTATTTCAGGATATTCCACAGAGTTCAAAATGGCCGCTGTGGTTACCATGGCAACAGTCGTCAATAGAGATAAACTGAGGTTGATTTTGTTATCAGTATGTCTAAAATACATTGTAAAATAAAAATCATGAAAATCTGTGACATGCTTGAGTTAAGCACTTCAGTAATTTTACACATTTATAGTACGACAGCAAATGTTCTGCTTAACAAAATTTACATTTTCAATTAATACACTATTCACTGTTTTTGTCCTGTTCTTGTTGGTGTTTACCGGTTTTGTCTCTTTTGACATTCGGATAACCCAATGGCCATTGGTTCCTCTGCTTCATTCAGTGGTTTTGTGTTTCCGTGTTTTATATGTTGTCTGTTTTTTTTTGTCCTGTTCTTGTTGGTGTTTATTGGTTTTGTCTTTGCCCTTCTGAACTTTGACATTCGGATAACCCATTGGTACCTCTGCTTCTATCCTTTAGTGTGCTTTATGCCCTTGTCTCGTGATAGAAAATATGAGTATAGTAAATGATGCTTATTCATACCATTTACAAAGCTGTAGAAAGGATTCATGTTTGTTTCAGATTTCTCCTTGCATTCCTCAATCTCCACGTTATTCTCAATTGTGACGTAGTTTACATCAGTGCTCGGAGTATAAAAGCAATTTAGAAATGAATGTGTAACTGGAATAGAGAATCGGGACCATTCGCATTTTCGTTTATCAGTATAAGATCACATGTTTCATCTTAATGAACATTTAGAAAAAAAATTACTTTGTATCAATCTTTATATATTTTGTACATCATTTGATAAGTATAACTATTTTTGGTTTCTCTCTTTAATTTTTTTAGGGTAGGATTTCGATACGTTGGGGTTTGTGCCTTCCAATTATTTTAATTCAAATCCTGCTTCTTACATACAAATATACAGCATAATCAAATTGACTGTTTTATTGGACTATATATCCTTCAAAAGTTTCAGCTAGTGAACAAAAGGTAACCAACGGCAAGGGCAGTCACAAGTGCGGTCGTCAGTCTTGAATGACACGAGTTTTGCCAATTATATGTTTTAAAAATTCCGATTGCTTAAAATTCATTTTGTTTAAAACACCAAATTTCTTTCATTGGAAATCTCGTTTCTGGTTTTTGATTCCTTGTTCATTTGTGGGGGAAGAGTGAGTATATTGCCTCTAGAATTTTCAAGTATTTCGATTCAAAAGTTGTTCATGAGAGATTTTCCTTTAAGATAGGCGCATAAGGAAGAAAAGGAAACCAATAGTTCTAACCACAGACACTCGTTTATTAAAATTTTGTTTTTAATAGGACAATATTTCTTAAAATTCTCTTTTAGATAACTTGCTTAAAAACACTATCTCATAATCTCAGTGAAGTCTACTTACAGTTGTAGTTTGATACGGTTTGTCCCAAGATTGTGACTCTGAGACTAGGCCAGTTGTACCAAGCAAGTGGACTGATATAAAGTTTTCTCGTAATGATAGGATTGATCAAGTAACTGTAACTGAAGCCTTTGTCGTCTTGATTTCCATTAAACTGCAATCAGAGTTTATTAATAATTGTATACATGTATATGTTAGCGGCATTAAGCAAAATCAGACATAAAACCTATTTCCTAGGCAATAAGCTAAATGTTTTAGGCATTAGGCCTATTTCCTGAAATCATAATGTTCAAATTCTAGCTTTATCATCGCAAAATAAAGAAAGATCTGCAAAATAATTGAGAAATTACATTTTTACATTTTATACAAACAAGGAATATAGATTTATTAATTAAAGTAATATCTGGCACTTTTACATTTATCACATGAATTAGAAGCTACAGCGTTTTCTTTGATAAAAGATGTTTCTGTGAAGGAAATTTGATGCATCTCCAAATCTGTTGTTTAATATAATAAAAATATACAACAGACATTATTTGTTGAATAATGTAAATACTTCTTTATAAGAATGAAATAAAGAGCTGAATCTTTATTTACCACAACAGGCAATCCTTGGCTAGAATACGTTTCCTTACTGCCCATGACTGAATCCCAGTATGATAGTTGGAAGGCAACAACCCACTCGTCTGTTAAGCTGCCTGATTAACAGTTAACGAGAACAAGAAGAAGATAAGTGTGTTATATTTTAAAATAAAAAAAATACAGTTTTTTAAGACATTTACGAGTTTGAAAATTATTGGCAATTTTTTAGCTTAATGATTTCGTATACCGATCAAAGACCAAAAAAGCAATTGAACACCAACATAAAATGTGTGAAACAGTGTTTACAAGATACTTTCTTGTCGTTTTGATATTTTCCGTGCCTTGTTTAAGATGGGAGTCTATCTTTGACTATTTCATGACTGCATTTGAATTATATGCATTTTTCTAAGACCTTGGGCCGATTGCAGAACGGCGATCAGCGCTTATGGAATCATTGCAGGTTGTTGTTGGTTTTCCATTGTGTTTTTTTTTCTCTAAATTACCGCTTGTTATGTAAGCTATTTCAAGTACATTTATTCCTTATATCATTATTTTCTATTTCATATACGTGTCATTAGATACAATTACCTTGAGTTATAATGCCAGTGACAACCATATCAGAATCGAAAGTAAGAATCAGTTCTTCATCAGACTTGTTATGAGCCGGTTTCCAGTACTCCCCTTTACTGTAAGGCCATATTATCCTACAATATAACGTTGTATAATAAAGAGAACACTGCCGGATCCAGGGGCATGTTCCGGGGTTTTTAACCCACTTTCCTCGGAGAATTTTGTAATTTTCATGTAGATTTTCAGCAAAATTGGTCTGGAACCCCCCCCCCCCGCCTCTTTAAGTCTGTGGAATCCACTTTCGAAAATAAGTGGACACCCCCCCCCCCCCCCCAAACCGAAGAATGTCATGTAGGATTTTATAAAAATGATATGATAATATGAAACAGTTTGTAAATATAAGGACAGCCTTTAACTGTGCCAACTTTAAAGGTTGGGATTATTAAATGACTATCTGATTTGTTTTTATACTCTTAAGAGACCGAATTTCTTCAAGAACAAGAAGATGAAAGAGGCAAGATCCTTTAATCTCACTTTCAGATATATTGATGACGTCCTCTCTGTCAACTACTCTTCGTTTGGTAGACAGATTCCTTCAATATATCCTTCAGAGCTAGAGATTAAAGAAACCACCGAATCCACTTGCTTTACATCATTCTTGGATCTACATCTCGAATTTAACCCGGGTGGTCATCTCAGTACACAAATTTACGATAAAAGAAACTATTTTAATTCTAAAATTATTAATTTTCCTAACCTGGAGAGTAACACACCAACGTCACCTGCATGTGGTGTCTATATTTCACAACTATACACCTCGCCAAAAGTTAAGCAACACCAACTTTTTTAAACCATAATCATTTTATGGCTTGAAATATTCACATAATACAAAATGATGGAAAATCAAAAAGAAATCACTTCAATGTATTGACTCTTATTGTGTAATGGACTAAGAATGTTTTATCAGAAATGTTAGCAAGTCATGAAAATCCAATTCACTTTTCGAAAATGGTATAAAAACTAAAATAAAATAGCGTTTAAAAAGTTATAACTTCGAATATCAATTGTAGACGTATAACAACTTATCAATGCATATAATGTTTGCAAAGATGACAAATTACCACTATACAAAAAAAAAACTGGTTTCAAGCTCAAGCATCCACTGTAGTCAACAAAGGGACTTAATCAGTTTTCACCATGAAAAGTTTGAAAATCCCTAAAAAGGCAAATGTTTTGCAGACGTGTACGATATTTTGTCTAAAACAATTTCATTGTTTTTCCTAACCCTAAAACACATGTTTGAACCTAAAAGATGTCACAAAAGCATTTGAATTGTTTGAATTCCTACCAGAACATTCCTGTTTTTTTTTCAAATTACAATGTACCTTTTAATCGAAACAAGAAAATTTCAATAATAATAGGTGATTAAATATAAGCATTTATTTCTACAACAATCGAAATATTTATGGTTTTATTACCTTATAGCACTGTCAACTGATGATTAAATGCTTTAATGTAACTTCCGAATCTACTAAAACAATGTTGGAACTTACACTGTATGATTTTTCAATCCATAAATGGCAGTTAAGCCATTTTGATCGATACTAAATCAATTTTACCATGATTTCTTAAATAAATAAAAGAAAAAAAAGATCTTATATTTTTTTTAAGATTATAACCTTGAATTTTTAGGTAGGTAGTTCACCATGTTTGACGAAGCAGTATATTCTACATCTACCTCCGCATCGACGGACATCAAAGATGGATCTGCAAACATGCAAATTAGTATTATCAACTAGATAACAATAAAACCAATATTTAGGGAATCAGATATTCATTGTTTTAAGAATAATTGTATTCTTATAGTTGAGTTTAACTTGATGGGCCTATTAGTATGCTTTTAACCACATGCTAACTGTTTCTATCATTTTTTTAGTTCATGATGTAATTGTATTCGCAAATTAAACTGTTTCATATGCAGTTTGAATTTCATTTTTTTCCTCAATATTAGCAATAAGACATTTTACTGATAACACATTAAAAATGGTCTTTCATTGTTTTCAAACTTCTTTCCTATTTTTTATAAACTGTCATGGGTCGCACTAATTAGCGCCCGGGAGCGCCCGGGGAAGGATATAGCGCCCGGGGGGAATATTTAGCGCCCGGGAGTACTAAATAGCGCCCGGGAACAGATTTAGCGCCCGGGGAAACTTTATAGAATATAGATTGGGTTGATAAAAAATGAATATTGCATACAACATTTTTACCTTTATTATTCAAATTGTTATCTATATATTACAACAATGGACTAAATTAAAAACTATAAAAAGAAGAAAAAACAAACAAAACAACTGTGCGTTAAAATCCAAGAATTTGATGATTAGAACATGACTTATTTTTAAGAGAATATGTAAGAGCTGAATATGTTTTAAATGAGTATAAGATAAAAAAGATACAAAACCGTATAACTTTATAAAAAGGTATCTTTATAAAAAAGGGAATAACACTTATTAAAATGAAAATCCACATAAAAGAATTATTCAAATCTACATAAAAGAATTACTCTAATCCACATAAAATAATTCTAATTTTTCATTGGTATTTTAAATGGATGAAAAAATTACTGTACCTCAGATAATCTCTCTAGTGCTTCCGAGAATGAGTGATCACAAACATGCATGTGTTGAATGTGCAAATATGCAGATGGTTATTTTTTCTAAATGGTTTGATCAACCTTCGTATAATAAATGAAGATGCATTCCCCGGGCGCTAAATCCGTCCCGGGCGCTATTTAGTACTCCCCGGGCGCTAAATATTTTCCCCGGGCGCTCCCGGGCGCTGATTAGTGTGACCGACTGTCATCGACAGAATATGACAAACATAATATTCTAAAACTAACCGTCTTTAAAACACGTGACTAATATTTTCTCAGAGCTACCCTCTGGTTTTATGTAATATGTTGATGGAAGTGATACACCATATGACTGAAATTCATCACAAGACTCGTATACGTCGTCGGAGTAATGAGCTGAAAAGATATAAACGTCATCGGACTAATAAGCTGAAAAGATATAAACGTCGTCGGACTAATAAGCTGAAAAGATATAAACGCCGTCGGACTAATAAGCTGAGAAAGGTAGTGCTCGCTATTATAAGAATCGAAGAGAAATCTTTATTTTTAAACTTCATTCCCATTAAATAGACAGGTGAAATTTTCTGTAGATTGAAACGTTCCTATTCCTAATAGGACTTTATAATACTAGAACGGATGATTTTATGCTATACACTGCTTACTGGGTCTATCCTGAGATAATTATACTATTTCTCAGGTCTATCGTTTAAAGTTAATTTTTCTTGACTTTTGAAGTAATCAGTTATTCCAAAAAATTCAGAATTTATAAAGAATGTTCTGATAAGTTTCTTTTAAACAGATCATCGTAATACAAGCAAACTGTTAATAAAGACGTTTAGCTACATTATGTCTTACAAAGAATATACACTGACATAGCAGTGCTACTCCCACAAGCTTGAGTCGAATATCCAGGACAAGATTGACACGTCGTTACCAAACTTGACGCCGAAATCTCCGTGTCAAAACATTGACACTTCGTGGAGTCCCTGATTCCAGCATGTATTGAGTTCTTCCCCAAACAATACTGAATACATAAGGTAGCGGTCATGCCTTGATGGGAAATGGTTGTCATAGCGGAAGCTGATATAGAACTGACATCAATGCATCCCAAATAACCTATAATGAAGACAAGATTTTAACAAATTAAAATAATTATATATGTAAAGGAAATTTACGAGAGATATTTAGCCATTTCGATATTTCCTCATGACTTCAAGAGTACAATACCGGGGTGTAATGGTATATTTCTTTGGTGAAGTTGTAAGGACACAAAATAAAACAATTAAACAAAAATAAATCAATTAGCTGTTAAAGTGATCTTTTTAAAGAATGTTTCGACATTTGTCTTACCATTAAATTTCTGACAGCTGTAAGGCAATTTCTGTGTATTTGATGTCGTCTTTAATAGGAGAAAGGATGTTGATGTAGAATACCAAATCACAGACCAAAGACCAGATGAACTTGAATCAATGCTACTTTCTTGAACTTTAAATCTAAGACCACCGCCGTGTAAATATCTATGGTTCCCAAACTGGTCAATTAAGGCAGACCACCACTGTGTAAGCGCTGAGTACACAGGTACTTTAACTTTGTTGTAAAGGAAGGCTGCCTGAGTTGGTGAGATAACAAAGGAATGTAAGGCCAGACAAGTCGTCGTGGCGGCTGTCAGTGTATCTTCTTGAGGAACGATTTTATAACAGGTTCCCTCCAGTCCATACCATCCAGGCGGGCACGATGTATCATCTGAGACACGATAAAAAGAATTTAAATAACATTATTTTGCAGGTAGCATGTTTGGTTTTAGAAACATAAGAAATCAAAATGACAACAAAGTTCCAGACAATAAAAATGTTACGCCTGACTCGCGTTTTGTCTATACAAGACTCATCAGAGGAGCCCTGCCAAAAATATTGAAAAAATCCCAAAAATATATGATTATGAAGGGCACAGTACAATAAAACCAAAATTTACCGAACTGGGCAACCAAATTATAACTAAGATGATCAAACTATGTCTGGGGTAGGAAGAGTGAGTGCGTGAGTGAGTGGGTGAGTTGGTGTTTTACGCCCGTGCAACGCTATATGTTATTTGCAGGCGATGAACATAAAAAGGATGATAAAATGAACTTGAAATGATGATGATGATAAATGTAAATTAATTGAAATATGGGGATGGGCTGGGAAACAAAGGGAACGGTTAATTTTGGAGAACCACAGGAAAAGGGGAGAGGTGGGTAGGGACGGATAATTTAGGCTATGTGGTGCACTACTTCGTGGTCCACAAAGGGGTCTTTTACGTGCATGAAGCGTGGCACTCTCCACACACGTTGGCTAACTATGGTCAGCGGTCAGGGTTTCCGTATTATAAGCATGACAACCCCCGCGGACGAGGGCCACCATATTTAGCCAACTAGGGTACGCGCTTGGTCGCTCTGTGGGCTGAGCACTGACCCGACGTCAGATGGGGGGGGGTTAGGAACCTTAGGGGTTAGTCAATTTTGAAATTTAAACTTAACTGATACAATGAACATGTTTTGTTTACTAATAAAAAGTTATTTAAAACAATAGAACAGTGATTTTAAGAGCAGTTTTACCATCTTCTTTTTATACGTTTACACAACTTAAAAATTTATTTGCACAAATGATGAAATAATCAATAAAAAGGCACAATAGGTGAGAAGTTGACTACCGAATTCTAAATGATCGAGAAAAGGGAGTATCTAGTCGCTACCCAATTTTTAATAGCCATGGATAGTCCCTTGTTAATTGTAATGCTACTGATATTTATAAACTGTCGTACCCATGAAGCCACAGTTAACATACTCTTCTCCTGTCGAGGTATTTAATAAGTAGGTACCGTTGTAGAGTATACCAAATCCATACAGTGTACTACAGGAATCGGCCAACGTTGTGTTTCCTGCGAAAAGGAAAATAAAGGGAACATTACTAGGCAGAGAAAAGATTGTGAAGGAAAAAAAACTAAGAAAAATTGTCAAACGTAATCCAAAAAACAACAAAAAAAAAACAATTGTCGTATCATTCATTCGGATATCTAGTATTCAACTTGCATTGTAAATCAACGTTGTTGGTTTTTTTTAAATAAAAAAACAATTATACATCTACTTTTCATTGAAACTAAATTAAAATTATTACCAAATTATATTTTAATAATGATAAAGGAAATCCAGTTAAACGACTAAAACTTTGTCTCGTCGCATAGCTATATTTCCTTATTCATAGATTTAATTACCTAGTGAATATACATTGACACTGTTTCCCGTTCCACAATTCTGAAACTCGTGTCCTGGACACAATGTCGAGCATTCATCGTCACTAACTTCAGACATTTCGTTTTTCAGAACATCATGGTTGAAACAGCTGCATTCGTACTCCTGGATTCCGGCATACTGGTACCCATTACCAAGGCAATATTGCTTACAAAATGTCAGTTCCATCCAGTGTGTAAGGGTATGGTTGTAGTTTTGAGTCTTGTTATAACATCCAATATGAGCTGTGCAAAGTTATTTGAAGATTGAAATTGAAATGATTTTGCAGTTAGAATCTATGCATGTAAAAATGTTTCGTAAATCGAATCAGTCAAATGTTAAGATATATATAAGAAATTGAAATTACATGTAATTTGAAGATAGTATATACATGTGCAATGTATAATATGGAATCGGCAAAATGTTTCCAGAACAACTTATACCAAATTATCACTTTCCAGTAGCAATCGACTTCAGAAAAGCCTTACTTCAATTTTGGATAAAAGGTAAACAATTTTTAGGTAAAAACTACATCTTTATTGATATTGTACCTTGCACTTTCTGGCACATGAAGTTTCTGTTAGTTTTAGCATAAGCCGTTCTAAACTTCGTACGTGCTGAATAGTCCGAAATCAAGTAGACATATTTATCAACCCCCGTGGTTGGGTAGTACGTCACTATCTCTCCTGATGCCCAGGATTTCATGTTAGTATTAAACATATCAAGAATTCCAAGATGAACTCTGTCATATGGGTTTAGCAAAAAGGAGTCTGCAAAAGATATATTTCTTTTATAAAATAACGAAATATGGTTTTCATATTGGTGCCTCTCAGTTAAAATTTGGTACCTCATTTCGGTATTTTTGGTTTCATTATTGTATTCTCTTCATAATCATATAGGTTTTGGCTTTTTCAGTATTTTTGGTAGAGCGCGTCTGATGAGTGTTGAATAGACGAAACGCACGTCAGGCGTAGCAAAATTTATTGTCTGAAACTGTTATGTCATTTAAACTTCTATCAATAATTTAACCGAAAACACTGCACATTCATTTTCAAAATTTTGATACAGGGGAGAAAAACCCTGTGATTTGATAATTTTAAAATTAAAATTAATTTTTTGTGTAAGAAAGAAAACTTAATTTAAAATTAAAATGGCAGTATCTGTCTTTCATATGGTAACGTGAAATTAAAACTTGATAAGCAGTATTTGTGACATTGATAAAACCACTTACTTGCAAAATAATCATACATAGCAGAGTGATGGTCGGCGTCATATATCGTAGCTAGATGTCCATCCATTAAACGGCATGTTTCTCGGAATTCCTTAGTGTCGTGACCCGTGCCTGGTCCAAGAATTCTAAAGCACCTGCCATTATAGCCCACCCAGCCATCATCGCATGGCGTTTCCCCATCTATGAAGATGTTTGTTGAACAAACAATTATATGCAAAAAGAACGACGACGTTTTTGTCTTAAATAACTAGACTACTGCATTGTGGTGTGAAGCAAGATGCCATTGGCAATATCTCTCAGTCTTTTGTCTGGAAGTTTGAGGGTTCTTAAACACTTTTATCGAGGTTTCTATGTAATAACAGTCCTAATTAATGAATTGGACATTTTATCTTTGCTTTCAACAAAATCAGTTTTTTCATTTCAGCAAGGTTATATATTTTTTGTTGTTGTAGAGGCGTGTTTTGTCCAATAAATTCAATAATAGTCATTCAAATATTTTCATTATAATTTCTTTATTTTCGCATTTCTTATTTTCTTTTAAAACATACTTATGAACAGTTACCGATACTTGTTATATTTACCGTAAAAACTACATTCTTTGTAGCCTCCAAGTAACTGGTATTTTCCAGAGAAACTAACACCAGCGCCAAATAACTCTTCACATGAGGCATACTGTTGAAACTTATCTAAGTAAAGACGGTAAAATAATTTTATTTCAGAACATTATTTGGTAAAAATGACTGATGTGTTAACACAAAAGTCGTCGGAATAATTAAAACAAAAAATGAACTATAAAAAGATTAGATTTGAATACTGTTGTTTAAGCTTGGTTACAGACAGACATCACATATCACATTAGATCTTAGTGGACATCGAATATTATCTTAGTTTTGAACTGACATCACTAGTTAGCCATGCTTATAAAGGATACTGCATGACATTGGTTATAAACGGGCATCACATATTAACTACTGGCTAGTTAAAAACAGATATTATATATAATTGACACCCCTTGTTACTTTGGTTGACACCACTTGTTACTTTAGTTATAAATGACATTCATATAACCTTAGGTATAATCAGATATCAAACATCTAACAAGGTTTTAAACGGACAAAAAATAATTGTTTAAAACTTATATCCCATATTACCCTTCTTAATCACGAACATGTTAACAATACCACTAACGGACATCAAATATTACCTATTTGATACACAGAGACATGGTCATTAGGTCCTCCACAAGGCTGGATACCAAGACAAAGACTTTTACAGTTGCTTCCGTTGGTTTTGGCCGGCAATACGTCCCCACATGTACACGGATGGTTATCCCCAAGCATGGCGTAAGCTCTAGCTTCAGATCTGCACCATTCTATGCATGTTATCATATCTCTCTTTGTAAGAATGGTGTTATTAATCATTGTACTATCTGATCTAGTTATTTCAAAACAACCAAGATAATCTGCAAAATATATAAGCTCACTCACATAAGATGACGAAAAACCAGGGGCTGATCCAGGATTTTAGTTAAGGGGGGGGGGTAATAATTTTTGTTGTTGTTCGCCAAGCGAAGCGAGTCGCAATTTTTTATTTTATTTTATTTTGTGCAAAAAAAAACTCCAAAAACCCTAAGGTTCTTCCTACCCCAAACATAGGTTGATCATCTTAATTATAAATTGGTGGCCAAGTTCGGTATATTTTGGTTTTACTGTTCTATGCTCTTTATAATCATATATTTTTTGGCTTTTCAATATTTTTGGCAGAGCGCCTCTGATGAGTCTTGTATAGACGAAACGCGCGTCAGGCGTAGCAAAATTTATTATCTGGAACTTTGTTGTCATTTTAATTTTGAACACCCGTGAAGATTAGCGCTGCTGGTCGAGTTTTAATTCCTCGAGGTTGGCCCGCTACGGCACCAACACTTTTGTGTTGGAGAACACATCAAAGCTTTAAATTATCCTTTTAAATATCAAAATTGACTAAACCCTAAGGTTCTTCCTACCCCAGACATAGGTTGATCATCTTAGTTATACATTGGTTGCCCAGTTCGGTATTTTTTGGTTTTACTGTTCTATGCTCTTCATAATCATATGTTTTTTGCTTTTCAATATTTTTGGCAGAGCGCCTCTGATGAGTCTTGTGTAGACGAAACGCGCGTCAGGCGTAGCAAAATTTATTATCTGGAACTTTGCTGTCATTTTAATTTTGAACAACCGTGAAGATTAGCGCTGCTGGTGGAGTTTTAATTCCCCGAGGTTGGCCCGCTTCGGCACCAACACTTTTGTGTTGGAGAACACATCAAAGCTTTAAATTATCCGTTTAAATTTCAAAATTGACTTAACCCTAAGGTTCTTCCTACCCAAAACATAGGTTGATCATCTTAGTTATACAAAAGGTTGCCCAGTTCGGTATTTTTTGGTTTTACTGTTCTATGCTCTTCATAATCATGTTTTTTGCTTTTCAATATTTTTGGCAGAGCGCCTCTGATGAGTCTTGTGTAGACGAAACGCGCGTCAGGCGTAGCAAAATTTAATGTCTGGAACTTCGTTGTCATTTTAATTTTGAACACCCGTAAAGGTTAACGCTGCTGGTGGAGTTTTAATTCCCCAAGGATAGCCGGCTCCGGCACCAACACTTTTGTGTTGGAGAACACATCAAGGCTTTAAATTATCCGTTTAAATTTCAAAATTGACTAAACCTTAAGGTTCTTCCTACCCCAGACATAGGTTGATCATCTTAGTAATACAAAGGTTGCCCAGTTCGGTATATTTTGGTTTTACTGTTCTATGCTCTTCATAATCATATATTTTTTGGCTTTTCAATATTTTTGGCAGAGCGTCTCTGATGAGTCTTGTATAGACGAAACGCGCGTCAGGCTTAGCAAAATCTATTGTCTGGAACTTTGTTGTCATTTCAATTTTGAACACCCGTGAAGGTTAGCGCTGCTGGTGGAGTTTTAATTCCCCGAGGTTGGCCCGCTCCGACACCATCACTTTTGTGTTGGAGAACACATCAAAGCTTTAAATTATCCGTTTAAATTTCAAAATTGACTAAACCCCAAAGTTCTTCCTACCCCAGACATAGGTTGGTCATCTTAGTTATAAATTGGTTGCCCAGTTCGGTATGTTTTGGTTTTACTGTTCTAATACAAATACCAAAACACGGGTTGAAACGGTTAATTTGGATATGCTATATATCGATATTTCAAGGAGTAACCTCTCATCAGTAGCATTTAAACCAAAAAATTCTATGCTCTTCATAATCATATATTTTTTGGCTTTTCAGTATTTTTGGCAGAGCGCCTCTAATGAGTCTTGTATAGACGAAACGCGCGTCAGGCGTAGCAAAATTTATTGTCTGGAACTTTGTTGTCATTTTAATTCTGTCAGTCTTAGGGTAGCGTACGTCCGGTACGCCTTTCCTTTGATCTGCGCCTGAAAACAATAAATTGGAAGACAAAAATCTTATCTATTTAAGGGGACCATTTGATTCTGAGGGGGGGGCTGGCAGTTTCGGTCAAGACAGATTATTTATTTTCAAAATTTTGCGGGCCAGAATAGTTATTTTTCGCCGCTACGCGGCAAGAATATTTCTTTTCTACATACAATAGCTTAATTGAGCAAGGATCTTGGGACAGATTATTTATTTCCAACTTTTTCAAGGCCAGAATATCCATTTACAAAAAGCCCCCCCCCCCTCAAAATCAAATGGTCGTCCTCTAAGTGAAATAAATGAAAAAGATAAACGTGTATATAATGCGCATGTGTGGATAATGCGCAACTAGTTTTTACTATAAAATCATACTCTAGTTTTTACTATAAAATCATACTCATGCAATTTTCTATCACCAAGAGACCACAAACTACCCCGTATGTTTCTTTATAAACAGTACTACAAGTCTTGAAAAAGACATTGCATCTTTATCATCTAAGTAATCATCTTTATTAAAATGTTTTCAGCAATACTAGTACTCACCTTCACCTTTTTCACATATGAACGGAACGTTACCACCTAGTTTGGCCAATGCACCGCTTTGAGTAAAAACATAAAATTGACCATTAGCCTTAGTCAAGCTTGGGAATTCTGTAGTGAGAACATCTGAGCTATTTTGGCTGTTAGCCCAACGGAAGGACCGTGTATTGGTAGTAGCAGTCAGACCGATTCCCCATGTCGTTTTGTCCTTATATTGCTCCATTGATTGGGTCACATTTACCAGAAACTCTTTTTCTGAATAGTCATCTAGTGACACCAGATAGGCATCTTGCTCGAGACAGAAGGAGGCACAAGAAGAAATTGGTGTTGCAGAAGTCACAACCTTATAGCACGAGAAATGGTTGGTCCTTCCTATCCATGATTTGTCACAACCTGTAACAACAAGATGGAGCCTTCAGTATTGAAAAAACGAAAATTCAGGTAATTATTGGACTTCCAAATGAATTTATCCGATGTTTTTAGAATGCACTTTTTTATATGTTTATGGGTTTCTTAATAAACCCAGTAACATAAGTAACGCATCACTTCTCATCTATCAGAATAATTAAATATGTTGAAAATTTGAAATTGAAAAAACAAAATCTTAGATTGGTTAATTCAAAATTCATGCATGTTCCGAAAAGTTTGACCAATTCTCGTGAAAAAAACTTTTATCCATTTTCTGGTTACACATCTGGATAAGCATAAAATTTTCGCCATATTTATGAATTTTGCATTTTCTGTTAACAATGTGTTCTTAATTAAAAAAAAACGAAATCGGATTTCAAAACTTTGAGATAAACATACTGTTGATATTAAACTTTGAATCCAATGGAAATGAATGGGAGTGGTGCGTTTCGTGTGTTATTTATATATATTCTTTCCAAATTTAGAGTGGAACATTTGTAGAAATTTGAACGTTAAATTGCCTGGCTACAAGTACTGATTTATTGGTTTACAAAGTTTAGTTCATGGTCGTTAATGCTTTGTAAGAAAACACCCTTAAAACTCTTTTTACCTGAGGATGGACAATAGTCTGGTGACGTACTGCCCTCAGTAAAGAAGTTATTATCACCAATACCAAGAATCTCTAAGTCAATGCACGACTCGGCTGCTCTATACCCTGAAACTGTAAAAAACGCAGTAGAGAAGTTAATAATTGAAACAATTGAAGTTATTCATTTCATTGAGAAGATATATAATGAGACGTAGAATAAGTGTACGCGACACAACCTACTACATAAAGAGCCTGTGTCTTGCGAATTTAAAGGTTTGTATATTTCATTGTATTTACAGAATTTTATTTGGGGGGGGGGGGTATTTTTTATTTAAAACCTGAATTATCTTAATGCACTTTCAGGTAATTTTTAAATAACTAATGTCATGTACCAGTATTTTGAGAATTTTGAACCTTACTTTGAATAGCTACAAAGCTTTTGTCTCCTCCGCAAGCTTGGTCACTACTTCCGGGACAATCAATGTTACAGTCTCCAAATGACGTGTCAGAAGCAACCACCCCATCCTGACACCAACAGGTTTCGTTACTTATAACAGCATATCCTTTTTCTTGACCCTTGCAGAGCTGGATACAGTTTGTAATTGACATTTTATCATCTTTTACTACTGAGGATCCTAAACTTAAGCTTTGATCAACGCACCTATAACTTTCTAGAAAATCAATTGAATTATACAATTATCATTATGATCTTACAAGTTTAAGTTTATACATTCTTACAAATTTAGAAATTCATAACCACAGACGGCTAAAACAATGTAAGATTCAATCAGAAATCCAAATATGCAAGTTGTTGAACTATATTCACATTTGCATGCTGTAATATGAAGGTCTTAAGGTAAAATATACTTTTACTAAATTACATGCAGCGTATAAAAAAAATCATAAAGCAAGGTATAAAAAGAACATTATGACATTAACATAGTCGAATGTAGGGTTATAATCGTCACGATATGTGCACAAACATTCCAGAGGGGAATTTTCAAGATCATGCGAGAGGGCATATATCACCGAAAATAGCAACTGCCAAATTCGTGAAAATTGCAATATGGTACTCAAAAAAGCCATGCCTAAGGTACAATCCTGCTCACTCATAAATTCACATATAGTATACAGAAGTCAAAGCTTGAAAACAAGGCAAAGCAAATTTAAGGAAATAGGGGAATTTGGGTGCTCCAAATGACCATTTTGAGAATTTATCTCATCTTCAGTGAATGTTAGTAGTCCAGCTTGTTGTTAGTATATCTTATGGCAAGCCGTTTTTACATTTATTCTTCTTTATAAATATGGCATAAACTTTATAAGATATCTCATATGCTTTATAAGATACCTCATAAAGTTTATAAGATATCTTATAAATTTTAAAAGATATCTTATAAACTTTATAAGATATCTTATAAACTTTATAAGATACCTTATAAACAATAATTAATAAGATATCTTATATATTTTATAAGATATCTTATAAAATTTATGAGATATCTTATAAATTTTATAAGATATCTTATTTACTATATAAGATATCTTTAAAAGAAAATGAGATATCTTCTTAAAACAATGTTTATTAGATATCTAATAAAGTTTATAAGATATCTGATAAACTTTATGAGATATCTTATAAATTATTTTTTATGAGATTTCTTATAAAGTATATGAGATATCTTATAAATTTTATGAGATATCTTTAAAGAGGCCTTATAAAAAATATAAGATATCTTATAAAGTTTATAAGATATCTCATATACTTTAGAAGATATCTTATTAAATATATAAGATATCTCATATAAATAGGAGTTTATAAGATATCTTATAAAACATATGAGATATCTTATAAAACATATAAGATATCTTATGAGATATCTTATATAAAATAATCTATTAGATATCTTATAAAAGTTATAAGATATCTTATAAAGTTTATAAGATATCTCTTAAACTTTATGAGATATCTTATAAAAAACTAACTTATAATATATCTCATAAAATATATAAGATATGTAATAAACTTTATGAGATATCTTATAAACTTTATAAGATATCTTATTAGTTTTATAAAATATCTTATAAGTTTTAGAAGATATCTTATAAATTATTTTATATTAGATATCTAATAATCTTGATAAGATATCTTATAAACTTTATGAGATATCTTATTTGTTTTATAAGATATCTTATTTGTTTTATAAGATATCTGATAAACACCCATTTATATGAGATATCTTATATATTTAATCAGATATCTTATAAAGTATACGAGATATCTTATAGATTTTATGAGATATCTTTAAAGAGTAATAAATATAAATATGGCGTGCCATAATATCTTGATATTGATGTATGCCCTTTTGGTACGTACATGAGACATATTCGTTCTCGTTCGTACGAGTTTACATTTGTTCAATCAACCCAAACTGGCCGCCTCGTAAAAAGCTTAAGTGACTACCCATATGAACTTAGACATGCAATACACTCGTCACAGATCTAAAGAAAACCAGGAAAATTTTAAAGCGTCATACCTTAGCCCCATTTTGTTCAAACATAAGACGAATCGCGAAATTATATCTGGAGCATCCAAATTCCCGAAGTACTTCACATTTGCTTTGGAATGCTTTCGACTTTTTACTTTTTATTTGATAATATATCATCTTTCTATTTCCAACACTAACCATGTTTGTTGTTGTTGATGTTAACACTCCCATATATTGTTGAAAATTTCTATGAGGAACGTTAGAGCCATATGTTTCTCGTATCCTTTTAAATCTAACATATGTAGTATGCCTTTTTGAAAAAAATAGGCAATGAAAAGTTATCTTGGTTTATGACAGTTTATTTAGCTAAAACTGGAACATAGTCACATACCGTTCTTTTTACATATAGGTGTGCTGGCGGTTTCACAGTCATGGGAAAACCATTGATACTCCTTCTTGGAATTGACCTTTGTGACCTTTAGGACCACACACTTCATGTTTGAGTTTAATATTTGAGGCTCTGTCCAGCAAAACTGTGTGAACTGCATCATGTTACCATCGCTCCAGGTATAAATACCGTCCCCATCCTGACTGTACAGCCCCAGATACCAAGAGTCGCCAATGACGGGCTTTGAAAAGGCTATGTTGAGGTAAACGATAAAGAAAATATATTATATAGAAGAACGAAAAAGTAATTTTATTTTCCTACAATAAATAACTTTACATAATTTTTTTTAATGAAAGAAGCAAAGAGCCTTCAAGTGTGCAAAGTCAAAGGAAATCAACAACGCGATCGAACCCAAGTCGTAACGAGAGTGAATTCCGGTGCTCCGGAAGAGTAAGCAATTCCTGCTTGCTATAGCACACCCGTCATGCTGCCAATTTTCGATTCAGTGTGTCAAATCCGGTAAAGGAAGACAATATAAAACCCTATGACAAACCAACATAGATATAGAAATCCAATATTTGTCTATGAGTGCATGATGTCTTCCGCAAAACTCAACAATCGAGGAGCAATATCAACAACAATTGTGTTAGCAATTTTTGTGTCAAACGCTCTGCCAATGAAATCAATGTAATTCCCGTCATAGTTTTTTTTAATGTTTTCCTAAAGAGTCTATTTAGATAGTTCTAATAATCGATAATCCTTTAAAAATATTGTAAAACTGTTTTATAGTTTTAGACAGAATTGGTTTTTAGACCAAAATTATGTTTATTTATCTAACAAGCACAGGATACAGGACTTCAAAAAAATTATTATTGTTATTATTTATTATAATATATATATTCTTTTTTTAGTTTTTGCTATTGAACATTCTTCAAATATAATAAAGTATCAAGAAATACTATCTGTACCGCCACAGAGAATTTCTTGTCTTAAAGTATTCATTTTGCTTATTAGCAAATAAAGTTGATCAAGTACAAATTCGTCTTCTGCAGAAAGAAGCCATAAGAATTTGGCACCCGTATCAAGAGATTTAATGTTTTGAAACCGGTTTTCTATCTATTTAATATATTCTGTCTAATAGTGTCTAATTTAGGACATGTTAATAGAAAATGTTACTCATCTTCTATTTCATTTAAATTGCACAGTTTGCAGAATCTCTGAGATGCTGCTATATCTTTATGGCGTCCACGCTCTATTTCTAATTGGTGCGAGCTAATTCTAAAATTTATAATCGTACGTCTCTTTTTATAATTTCCAAGTTTAAATAATTTTCAAATGTGAAGTTATTCTTGAAAAACCTATATGTTCTAAGTTTGTTTCGCCTTTCTGGATTTTTATTGTCGTTAAATATATTTTTTCTCCATAATTTTTTATACTTAAGATGTATATGTTTGTATACATATTTTTTTAAACTAACTTGAAGATTTATTGCCACTTTTCTATCTTTGCCAAAGAAATTGAAAATTTCGTCTACACATTTATACCAACATTTTTTCTTATTCTCGTGTAACTTTTTAGATAAACTAAAAGCTTCTGCTACAAGGCTTTCATTCTCATTAAATTTTGACAACTGTCAAACACATGTACGAATTAAAACAACTATACTGCAACCAAAAGTATTGAGTTCGATTCTCTAGTTAGATATAGAAAAAAGCTATATAAATATAGCTGGTCTAGAAACATATATCAATTTGGTCTTGTCCTTGTTATGACTGACAGCAATCAATCAAGCGATAAAGATGGATTTTGAGTGCTGATTTGATATAATATGCGGCACAAACGAGTAGTTATGGAGTACTCTCAGACATTCCTAAGGCGCACTATGAAAATTTGTTAAAGGTTTAACCTCATAAAAATAGTTGTCAATTTTTTTATATGAAAGAAGATTAAAATTGAAAAGATAAAAAACACTGATAAAGAGCTTAAAATGTCATTTACAAAAACATTCCTGTAATTCCTATGAAGAAAAAAAAAACAATTAGTAAATTAAAAAAAAGGTTAACATAAAAACCTGGGAAGCGCCAACAAATTGTAATTATGATATTGTTTGATAAAGACTCCCCAGAGTCACTGTGGCAAAAAGATTCAACATATATTTATCGTTAAATTGTTAGTTTTATTGTTCAACTCAAGCCTGTAATTAAAAACTTGTGTTTCAGGAAAGTCTGACTGCTGTTTTCACCTAATGGAGAAAAAAATAATTAAAAACAAACTATCCAGGTGTCTCCAATAGATTAGTATATACATCTATGGTATTATAGTACTCACTTTCAATATATTCTTGAATAAATTCTGATTCAGGCTTGTCAAGAACAGACAACAGGGTTGCGTTATTGTCCTTGCAGAAGTTGACTGAGTCACGGAACGTCATCGACTGTTCACCAAAAGTATAACATGAGCCAGCGTAACCTACCCATCCCTGGTCACATATAGTACCGTCTGAAAAGTAGTGTAAAATAGGGTGTACTGCGACAATAGATACCTTTATACGTCATGGGCAAAGAATAATTATATTTTGTTAAGTTTTGTTATACAAAGTGAAAAAGATACATTTTTCTGTTATTATGGTAATCATCTATTTTGTTTTCTATTCTATAGTAAGATTGAGAACAATTGATAACTAAAATACTGTCGTAAGAGATATAAAAAGCGTACATCGTTGAAAAGGGTCTTATTCTTGAAATATTCTACTCTGATGTAAATTCCATGCTTATGGGAAACGCACCTGAATAAACCAAAAAAGCTGCCTTGATTCAAAATCATCAACCAAAAGTCAGGTTTAAGCATAGATGTAACAGCTTAAAATTGACAGCAAAATTGATCTTGAAGCTTGCATAAAGGGATGATTAATTATGTATGATTGTGTTGGAATGCCCACACAAAAGACGCCGAAAAATCGCCTTGGATAGTATTCCATTCAAATCAGTACATCAAAATATGGACGACGTTGAGGATGAGTGTACTTAAAATGGTGGCCATCTTGAAAATTTTAAAAGTGGCTTGCACATCTCAGGGTGACAAAACAAGTATTAAATTATCACCTTTAAATGTGCAGTAGGTTGGTGTTGAACCCAGCGAGAGACTGTAATTCCCATGGACTCGGATCATGCCGTTGACATAAACATTATCACAGCTAGCATACTGTTTTCTATTTAGATCTACAACAACAAAAAGGACAATATATCGCACTTTTTCACTGTAAAGGAAAAGTGTTGGTATTATGGTATGCCTGAAGATTTTAGTTTTTTTGTGTGTCTTGTACTCTATATTTGTACGGCTTAAGTTACGAACCCTAATTCTTACTCATAGTCGTGCTTTCTACTAGGTAGTGACAAATTTCAGAAAAGATCTGTTATATTTGTAATACGTTTTTGTCTCTTTAAGTCCTTATTTTTTTCTAGTAGAGTTAACACCACATGTTTCAATCTTAATTTGCTAAAAGAGGAAAATTTCTTAATGCATTTCATAAGTTTCTTACCTGTATACCTTACAAACATAGAACCGCTAACGTATAGCCAACTTCTACAAGAATTGATGCTGTCAAAAACAGCGTGCGGGTTCACAGCATTTAAGCATGTGCATACAGATTGCCCTCTGTCAATAACAGCGAAACGTGCACCTGCGCCGTGACAATATTGCTGGCAGGTCGTAAATTGGTTCTCGTAAACATTTACAACAGCTACTGCAGCATCTAATGACAGGTTGCTGTAGCAACCATCTAATAAACAAAGTAAAATCAACAATCTGACAAAATATTATTGCGTTAATATCTTTGGCTCTTACAAGTAATAAAAGTAAAAATGACAATAAAGATGTTGTGTTGCAGTAAACAGGAACTGCCAAAAATTAAGGCTCGATGTGTCATGAGTCAGACTTAATTTTAGTTGTATCGATGTTTCTTCACCGTTATGTGTCTGCTGTTTTTTACTTTGTCAGCCGAAACAACTATTTATCGTAACTTAATCTGGTCCAGCCCTATACTTCTTTATAAGTATATTAACCAAGTCATAACCATTTAGTTTCCGATTTCTCCGTTGTAAATTAGCCTTTATTTGTATATTCTTCTTGTGAATTGCAATTTAAGTAGTGATGTTAGCAGTCACGAGCGCATAGGAATATTTATATTGGTATGAGAATGCTTACTAACATCAAAATATTAGCATTGTAAACAGGAAGCAGGTATGTTTTACCATTAAATTAGTATAGCAGAACAAGCTACAAACTTTTATTTTATAATGACATTAGGACTAAATGACGCACAGCTATATGCAGATAATCATTAGCCCAACAAAAGGTTATAAAAGACGTTACATGCAAAGATTTGAGTGATGGCAAACCGACAATAAAAAGTGTAGAACCACCCATGTAATTGTAAGCAAATGCACTTTGTTGTTCGATAAATCATTTAATTTGATTTTATGTCATACTAGTAAATCTAAATGCAGCCAATACAGGAACTCTTTCTTTGTTGACACAATAGTCCATTGGAATAAGCTATCGGAAGACACATTGCGTAGAAACGCAGTTGAGAGCTTCACGGAAGCTCTCCCGACCTGCTACTAAAGCAGCAGCTCTCTTCCAGTATTGGTCCTGCATCGCATTTTTTCAGATTCAGATTCAGAATAATTTATGTAACAATTTCATAATAATTTGAAAATGGTCAGATTCTATTATAGAGGAATATTTCCCAATAAATTTTACCAATCTGTTCAGATGATACCGGTATTCAATTCTTTCGAAAGGGTCTTATCGAGCTCCATTAAAATACATCAACAACTCGAGCCCATATACAAACATTATTTCTTCTTTTGCTTTTATCACACCTTCATAAGACATACATACTTCAATACTGTTCATAGTGTGGGGTTCAATTTTATCATATCGAGAACCGCCAGAAAAAGATGCACTGTCAGTTAATTTTTTTAATGTTGTTAAGCAATTCAAGGGTAATGGATTGCTGATTTATCTTTTACTGTTCTTTACCTTGGTCTGTTCAGGGACTTTCCAAAGAATGAACTGACAGTAGTTTTCTTGTTCTTTATTTTGGAAATTTCTTCTAAGCACTTACATTGCATTATATGTTAGATGTATAAGAGGCCATAAAATGTATGCCTGTTAAACTTGTAAAGTATAGCTAATCTTGTCTATAAGATTGCAGTGCTTCTATATGAAAAACATACCATATGTCAAGTACACGCTCATCTCTCCGGCCTGACCTCCACAAAAACCGTCCGACAAGTCCTCGGTACAATTAGCGTTACATCGCTCGTTATTGGTTTGTAATAATTCCTTATACTGGCCACAATAACAAGATGAGTTGTAAAGTACAATATAATGGTGCTGCAGTTTATTACAGGCCGACCGACATTCCGGTGGGTTTGGTACGGCGTCGGTTTTTACAAGATCAGGGATGTCCTCGTCTATACACCCGATATAGTTCGATGCACCTTGAAAAATAAGTTTCATGAATAGCTTCATCAAAGCTTATGACTATACAGAATACTCATCGACTTTATGTCAAAGATTCTAAATGTCTAGAATGGGGTCTATTAGGAAAGTGTTGAATCGTATGCATTATATTCTAATCAAACTATAATTGCAAAACGGATAGCAGCAACCACTGGTCACATTGAAGCTTGCTGGCTGTTTTCATTTTGGATTTTTAAATTGTCGCTGATATATACGAAGGGTGCTTCGCGTACACTTATTTCACATCTAATTATTTTCTGTACAGAGAGTTGACAAAAAACCCAGTGGATTTTCAGAGGAACAAAATATAGTTGGGTTAGCGTGATGTTTCCTTTGAATCCTTTTCATCACAGTCAATTTAATATCTGACCATTTTAAACTGGAAGAAGACCTCTGGATTTCGATTTGCAAGATTTTTTTTTCTATTACAGATTTGGATTGTTTTAAGGGTGCTGTATTATGACCTTATATTCAACAACTCATCAGTATTTTTGCCGAGCAATATAAAGGTTGATCTTTTAGCAATTAAAAAGTAATTCCTCGTGTTTGTAAAAAGAAATAATAAAGTTAAGAAAATAAAACATAGAAATTGTTAAAATGTGATAAATCATAAAAAAAAAGTCTCTGGAATAATATAATAAAATTATATTCAGAATTTCAATATTTATCCATTTATCAGTTATTTCAAAGCCATCATAGGATAATCTTTCAGTCAAGGAACTTTATTTTTTTCTTTGTCGAGATTGTATGATAATATAATGGGAAATGTAACACGATTCCTGCATTTTAATGAGTTAATGTGACATAATTATGGTAAATTTACATCGATCATAACTCTTTTGTAATTAATACATCGAACAAATTATATAATTCCATGCATTGTTTCTTATATTGTCTTAGCAAGAATCGACACTTATTCTCCATTTAACGATTGATATAATGAAAACCCCGATTTTACCCGTAAAGCACCAAAATAATGTGCCAGTGTCTCACTGTTTTCATTATTCAGCAACTAAGATAAGTGGGAACTCCTTTGCCTCCATGATTTAAGCAAAGCGGTCCTCCGGAATAGGAAGACATATAGTAATTGAAAGATTTATATTTTACATACTTGTGGCCAATATCATTTATATGTTTTATATAACAAATAATTATGTAAAGACGTTACGCACGATATTGCGTCTATGTATAATAACTGCATGTTCCTGTCGAAAAATTTGCCTTTACAGGTTTTCAATACAATAAATATATGAAACCTGCATATCATGTTATAATCGTTAAAGCATAACTTTTTATGTCCGACATCAATCTTAACAAAAGCATATGTTCCCGACATTTTAAAAATGTAAGCAGTAAATGAGTTATGAGCAGTTTTAAATACAGTAATATGGATGCTGCTACAGTCGAGCGATCCTGAAATATGGATTATCAGATGAATTTTTAACAGCCCCCCCCCTGGTATTCAACTGACGAAAGATCCTTCCTGCGTAACACCTTATCGCCCGACAGTTTTGTTATTTTCTGACTTTGTTGTGTGAATTTTAAACAACTTTGCAACACCAATTTAGATCCAGTTTGCTTCTGGGTTGTTTAGTTCACGATTTCTGGTTTTCTATAGACCCTTGTTTGCAAAAAGACAGATATCCTTTAACAATTAAAACTTACGTGTACAGCTGAAATCAAAGTTACTGACATTGGCTTTTGGTTGCCAGTTTCCATTTTGATTGCAGACGACATCGGTATACGTGATGTACGCGGTATCCGACTCTTCTAAGGCATAGCCGGACAGACAGGCAACATAGAATACAGTACCGTAGCCGTTAACACCTCCGTAATTACTGATGATATCTGTATCGTTGATCGCTGGCGTCGGACAAACAATGGCTGCGAGGAAAGTTTAAAGCAGAGGTCAATTTTAACATAACAATGAAAAGCATGTCGGATACAAGAATACACACAGAGGATTCACCGCTTTTATAGGAAATAGATGCAGCACTGCTAGATCAAGTAGTCAAGAGTTTAAACATACTAGTAATCAAACATTCGAAGATTGTCTTCTTGTTTGGTTACGATATTTTCATTAATAATGAAGTTTAAAAAATATATATATTTTGAACAAACTCCGTATTGATATTTGTTCTTTAGAATTGATTGGTGATATTATGAGCTGATTGTATAAAAAGCATATTCGATTTTTTTCATCATTAATGTAATTGTAGTGACTTACGTGTACAAACTAAAGAATCACCGGCCCAAACACCACTGATACACTGTAAATGGTCGTCACCCCCAGTGACGTTGTAACCGGAAGCACATGTCAGGAAGACGTCTGTCGAGTTCTCGCTTTCTACTAGCTCATTTCCGGTCACAGCGTAAGCAGGACAAGACCCTATTGTGATTTGGAAAAATATTAAATTTAAGGTGTGGAATTTAAAAGGTAAAATGATCAAATACAAAATAAGCATTGAAATAATTTTATTGGATGATCATTCCAGAATAGTCAAAGACCAAGCGGCATTGTGATATAAGTGATTGAGGATAGACCTTGTTGGTACAGGCATTTTATAATCGAATGTGCTGTGAACATCGACACTGTTGTAAATTATAAACCGTTCCTTTTCAATGAGGCGTATAGAAAAGATGTGGAAAAAGAGTACGCAACAAAGCTCACATAGTTGTCTATTTTCTTTCAAACATGTCTCGGTGAGGCTTATGGAAAGGTTGGTTTTAAACTTTGAACAGGATATCAAAATGCAAGTCCAATAATTTGTGTTACTTTTGATCAATTCATCTATAGGGGAGCAACCATTTGATTTTAAGGGGGACTATGAATACTTTTTGCATCCTGTCGAAAAAATTAGAGCATGGGGTTTTTTTTGCGCTAGCGCGCAATATTTTTTTTTAATTCATAATATTTTTTAGCCATAAACTGCACCCTGCCTTTTTTTTACTTCAAAGCACCGTCCTGTTTTTATTTTTCCTGATTTTTGTCATCCTGACTTTTTTATTTCAAATTTCACCATAGCCCCCTCCCTAAAAATCAAATAGTCGCTCCCTAAAATTCGAGAAAAAAAAATAAAATGGAAAGGAGTAGAGCCACGAAGGCCCCAAATCGGCCCAAAAATTCAACTTTGATATACTTTACTGTAATTGCTCCCTTAATGTTTATAAGACTTCATATTTTATAAATTGCAATATCTTTTGGTTTAATTGTTTATCAACAAGGAGGACAGTGAGCTAAAAATCAGTCTATTTTGTACAAAATCTCGTTTTTTGACATTTTTCATTGATTTTCATGTATAAATCGATGAAAACGAAAATGGCCACACCCGTCGACCAAAATTATTTTGTGATAGAAATGTGTATTTTTATGTTATAAAATGATTATCAAAAAATTACGTTGGTCGACAAATGTGGCCAATACTATTTTTGAAAAAATACGACGAGAAAACAGTAAAAATTGGCGAAAAATTAAGAATTGTATAATTTGTGGCGTGTTTGAAATGCCAAGGCTAGACCTGCGATGTACATATTTTGTTAAATCGTCCATATATGAAAAGTTCAGATATGCCTTAACTTATTTTGGATAAATTTACGAAGAGTTGAAGTAGTTTAAAAATTAGTAAAAATACCGGGCCGATTTGAGGCATTCGTGGCTCTACTCCTTTTAAATACATTCTTTGTTATTTTGAAAAAAATGTTAAAATCCTTGACATAATATCTAAGCAACATTTTCTTGTTTTTTTTCCAACATTTTTTTCTAAATTTGACCTAGAACGTTTTCTAACAAAGTTGAAGCATTTGAATAAATTAGTTTTACAGACCTGAAACGACTGTCAAAAGTGCTACGAAGACAACGGAATATTGAAGGACCACAGCTTCCTGTTTTAACATCACAACTCTTCCGAAGCACCTATAATTTGGTTTTCTGCAACCTATAACTCTCCAAAAGAACTGTTCATTCTAATATCACCAACAGGTAGAGATTTTATTTGGAATAAAAATGTCCAATTCAATTTTGTCAGGCTCGTCTTCGATCTATTGAACTATATCTCTCGCCAATCAAAGAAATTCTGGAAACTCTTCAATACATTAGACATAACATTATGTCAACATTTATATAGTTCTGATGGCACTGGCTTAGAAAATCAAAACAATTGATGACTATTTACCTATTGCTATAGTGTAATTATAAAAATACCATTAAATTTTATTATTCAGACAAATGGACACTGAAGAATAACATCACTAAAGTTCACAAGATTGCAAACTATTAGAGTAAATACATAAAAATTGTCAATGCAAAATTGACATAAAAGCTTAATTTGTTACTAGCTTAGATAGTCAATTTGTTTTTGTTCCACGAAATTGCAATTGCTATCAATGGGACAAAGGACCTTATTGTACTTGAAACATGAACTTAGGTGACACAAAATTTATTTATCGGTTATTGATATGAAAGTACCGTAAACTATTTTTATTTTTCTGAAAATAATGCTTTTATTATTTTCTCAATTAATGGTTCTTGACTCGAGTGATTGAATAAAATTAATCATAGGTTAATAGGTACGATCATATACAAAACAATACCCGGATCGCGAGTTCCAAAATAGCCGCCATTTTACCTCGATTTTACTGGAAAACTTGTACCTATCCTGTGATAAATCAAACAGGGAAACCTTGTCCTTTTTCTCCAATCCCTTGGAAATGTTTGTTTTTATATTTCTTTAACCATTACAAGTTGATGAACAAAACTTTTTATTCAAATTTCTTTCAAATTTTCCTAAAATAAATAGGTAATATGTTGCTTCCATTGCTCCCAATGTTCTGACGTCAGATCTTACCTCAGTTGACCTTTGACATTTGGACATTCTAATATCCGGAATGTTCCGGAATGGATTAACTCGCGATTGGTCTATTGTTTCAAAACCAACATTATGCGAATATCCAGATAATTATAAAATCAAACATTATTCGAATATCCAGATAATATAGTATGCGTAAAAAACAAGACTGAGAAAAAAAAACAAAAAAAACGCTTAACGCAAACTGAAAAAAAATATCAATATCATCAAGAGCAACGACAGCAGCACAAAATGAAATAAATTTGAAAAGAGGAACTATTTAATATTTGAACAAAAAAGACAACAACAAAATCGAAAAAGGATGGTTTATATTGGAATTATAAAATTACTAATTTTTGAAAAATAAATTTTGTTCAAGGTCTTATAATTATGTAATTTTTATGACGCCATTTCCCCCAAAACATTCCGGTCTAACTTAACGATTTGATTTCAGTGTCGCTTTTTGGAGGAAAAGAACGGAGGAAAATATTTCCGTTTTCTCTGTCCCATAAACCTACATGTATAATTAATGTACTATAACGTCTGTCCCTTTTATTTAGAAATATTTAATTGTTTCTGAGAGTTTGTTAAAAGACTATTTCCTAAAATTTATATTATAATTCCATTGTTGCTCTTGTTAGTTAAGGATAAAAATTTCTGTTGTTTCCTTTCACAAAATTCCAAAGTTCTATCTATAAACAATAGCCTGCATACGTAAGTATGACGGATATTCGTCCGTCCAATTTCCCTCTTGGTTCCACTACGTATAACGATTACATCTGAAATTCCAATTCCGATATGAATATCAGTCCCAGACAGGCCATTGGTAAATTAAAATGCAGAATAAAGAATCTTTTTTTTCTATTTTGGAGTAACAGATTTTTATATCACCACATGTACTTAAATTCTTTACAAAGATGATAGATTTAATAACAGATTTTTTGGGTTCAATGTAAACACAACTCAAGAACAATTTAAACAAAAGATTTCATTTACAGATTAACCCCATCTTTAACGTTAATGTTTTACTAAGGAATAAAGAATTTCAATGAATTTCAATATTTACTTTGGAGCAGCCAAAGATGTGTTTATTTAAATTTAGTATTCATAAGAGTACATTTGTCTTTGTTCAAAGTCCAGGAACTGTAAGATTATTTTATTTGTCTTAGAATCAATCACCATATTACAGAATCTCATAACCCACGATATTATTTCCTGTGATCATGGAATCTTCAGATGTTGGATTGTATAGAATTCCCACGTGGGCAAGATTTTTTTTAAATACTAGTAACAGTTTATAAAATGTCACATTGCTTTGAATTGTAATTTTTTTTTTTTCAGGTAAAACCTTCAAGACAGTACATTGTCAATTACGAAATCAGACCTCTCGGGTGATACAAATTTTCTGATGATACAGAAAACAATAAAATCATACATTACAATGAAGCTGTTAGTTGCAGAACAATGTTCCAGACAACAAATTTTGCTACGCCTGGAGTGCATTTTGTATATTCAAGACTCACCAGAGGCGCTCTACCCAAAGATTGTTAATGTCAAACATGTGAATATGAAGAGCATAGAACAGTTTAACCAAAAATGTCGACCTGGGAACTTAGATCAACCTTTTTCTTGGGTAGGCCGGGAGAATCTAAAAATTTTACAATTTTTGAAATTTAAACGGATTCTTTTTAATGCCTTGAATGAACATGCAGTTTTAGACAAGAGATAGTTATAAAAAAAATTACAAGGACTACACGTGCAAAATATGAAACATAAATTGAAAAAAATCTTTTTATAAACTTTTTTTTCTTTTGAAAACACTGGATTTTTGTCAGACTCTGCCAGAGGTTTCTATGAATGCTGAAGAAATTTGTTTTTAATTCCTGTTGTTTTCAACAAGTAAAATGATTCAGATTTTTTAAGTTTCAAGAGTCAGCTGAGGAAAAAAGAAGTATATTATCTGACTGACATGGAAAAGGAGGTTTGGTACAACTATGTACCAATTTTGTTATTGATCCTTTAAGTAAAAGTCGAGAGATCGGCTTCGAAATTTCTATTTTTCTCCCCAAAATAGCCAATAGCCGAAGTCTGCTTGGAAAACAGGAGGCATATGCACACTGACATCGAGAGGGGGCCACGAAACAACTCATTGTGCTAAAGCAGTGTACCATATTTGAAATCAATCCCATTCAAGAGAAGCTGAAAAATATGTTATAACAATTGTGAATAAACGAACAAGACCTCTCCCTAACAAGATTAGGTATAAAACGTCATTCAGCAGCCAACCCAGCGGTTGCTTTAAGCCTTTTAGGTCTTGCTACAAGAAGTTGCCATCCTCCAACTATTACATTTGCTATTGCATTCATATGATCAGTTTGTTCAACTAGAGATCCAGATAAAGGTTCTAATTTAGACAAAGGATCAGTTTGGTGTTGGATCAACGAGCATTGAGACACACGCACTCATAATATGCTGATATATAAAATGAGGCATCATGCTCTGCCATTCAACCAAAGAAATACTAAAAATGCTTAACTAAGTCTCATTAGAGTTTGTTGCAAATTAGACAAGAACTTTGAGCCAGTGGCCCAAAGTTCTTCACATGAAAAAGCGTGTGACCTTGACCTTTGGTCTTTTGACCCAAATAATAATAGGCTTCTTCCTTATTCTATAAGTTCAAGTTTGTAGGTTTCATGGAAATCTATCATCGAAGTCAAAAGTCATGCTGTGGCAATTTCATTTTAACTTTAACACTTTTTACCTTGACTTCAACCTTTCGACCCCAAATCAACAGCTTTCTTTCTTACCACTAAAACTTTGATATGTAAAAGTTTATTGACATTTTATCAAGGTATTAACAAAAAGGCTTCAGAAACTAAAACGAACCAGACACCTAA
This sequence comes from Arcuatula senhousia, assembly GCA_963971305.1. Lineage (NCBI taxonomy): Eukaryota > Metazoa > Mollusca > Bivalvia > Mytilida > Mytilidae > Arcuatula > Arcuatula senhousia. The sequence goes on along the minus strand of OZ020308.1, from coordinate 17,225,014 downwards.
TACCGCACCAGTTTGTGACGTCACTTGTGATAAACCAAAACCAATCCTGACCTAAAGCGAATGGACGTACACCTAATACCTAACCAGTTTGTGTATAAGGATATAGCGACAGATACCAAATATTTCACCAGTTGAGTTTTGGGATATAGGGAGAGACACCTAATGCATCACCAGTTTGTGTGTTAGAATATAGGGACATACACCTAAAAACTCACCAGTGTGTGTGTGTTGAAATACAGGGACAGACACTAAATACTACCCAGTTGGGTGTTGGGATACAGGGACATGTGAATTTGGATATTGGGACGGACAAATATTACCTCACTAGTTTGTTAGTTGGGATTTAGGGTGACACGAAATACCTCACCAGTTTGTGAGTTGGGATAAAGATGGATACCTAATACCTCACTAGTTTGTGACTTGGGATATTAGGACGGAAACCTAATACCTCATCAGTTAAAGAGGTCGGATTAAAGGACCGACACCTAATACCTCATCAGTTTTTATTTTAGGATATGGGGAAAGACACCTAATACCTCACTAGTTAGTGAGTTGGGATATTGTGACTACACATAACACCTTAACAGTTTGTAAATCGACGATATTGAGATGTGGAATAAGTGTACGCGACACAACAAACATAAACAAACAGCAATTCAAAAAATCACAACGGAAAACAGCAAGCAGTCTTCAACATGACCATAGGTCACTGCTTACCGTCGTGCATTGGCCCAAGACTTATAATACAATACAAAAGTATCAAAACCAATCCCTAAATCATCAACGAAAGACCCAATTCTTGACATAAAACAGTTAACACAGAATGACAAGGACAAACAAAGGCTTTGGCATATGGCAAGCCGTTTTTACATTTATTCCTCTTTATAGATATCTCATAAACTTTATAAGATATCTCATATACTTTATAAGATATCTCATAAAGTTTATAAGATATCTCATAAAGTTTATAAGATATCTTATAAACTTTACGAGATATCTTATAAAAAATAATTTATTAGATATCTCATATACTTTATAAGATATCTTATAAACTTTAGGAGATATCTTATAAATTTTATAAGATATCTTATTTACTATATAAGATATCTTTAAAAGAAATTGAGATATCTACTAAACACAATGTTTATAAGATATCTTATAAAGTTTATAAGATATCTCATAATGTTTATAGGATATCTTATAAAGTATATGAGATATCTTATAAATTATTTTTTATAAGATATCTTATAAAGTTTATAAGATATCTTATAAAGTTTATCAGATATCTTATAAACTTTATGAGATATCTTATAAAGTATATGAGATATCTTATAAATTTTATGAGATATCTTTAAAGAGGCCTTATAAGAATATAAGATATCTTATAAAGTTTATAAGATATCTCATATACTTTATAAGATATCTTATTAAATATATAAGATATCTCATATAAATGGGAGTTTATAAGATATCTTATAAAACATATGAGATATCTTATAAAACATATAAGATATCTCATAAAACATATAAGATATCTTATAAAACATATAAGATATCTCATAAAGTTTATTAGATATCTTATAAAGATTATGAGATATCTTATATAAAATAATTTATAAGATATCTAATAAAAGTTATAAGATATCTTATAAAGTTTATAAGATATCTCGTAAACTTTATGAGATATCTTATAAAAAATAACTTATAAGATATCTCATAAAATATATAAGATATCTAATAAACTTTATGAGATATCTTATAAACTTTATAAGATATCTTATTAGTTTTATAAGATATCTTATAAGTTTTATAAGATATCTTATAAATTATTTTATATGAGATATCTAATAATCTTTACAAGATATCTTATAAACTTTATGAGATATCTTATATGTTTTATAAGATATCTTATTTGTTTTATAAGATATCTTATATGTTTTATAAGATATCTCATATGTTTTATAAGATATCTTATAAACTACCATTTATATGAGATATCTTATATATTTAATAAGATATCTCATAAAGTATACGAGATATCTTATAAATTTTATGAGATATCTTTAAAGAGGAATAAATATAAATATGGCGTGCCATATTGGCAAAGTTTCCTGGCTTAGGACAGGCACATATAAAATGTGGCGGGGTTAAACTAGTTTTTTGGATCCAACCTTTCCCCTATTGATAAGCTTGCACAAAGCATACATATAAAACACACTGTAAAACTCAATCTACAAAAGTTCAATTCAACAGGAGAGAGCCTAAGACAAAATACTGTACGAAAACAACAAGACAAGGAGGAACTCTCTTGAGAACACTCGAAGTTACTGACAACTAGCTAAGAAACATTTATCGATTGATGTAAAAGAATAAAAAATACATCAGTTCTAAATCCGACAAAACAATTAATGATTTAGAGATGTATCACTACACAGAACCGACATACTTGATCGCTGTGGTGCTTATAAATAATACAGTGGATACAAAGTGAAAATTTAACGTTTTAAAGTTACTATCAAGCTATCAATATTTCTGCCAAAACATACCAAATGCAAAGATTTTACTAAAACATTGAATTCGTATCCTTTTTTCAAAAGGTTTTTAAACCAGTTTTTAATTTCCATAAGGTTGTTTTTGAATTTTTGTGCTTTATAAACTACATTGCTATAAAAATCAGGATGAGATATTCCTTTAGCAATCAGAAATCTAGGTGTACAATCAAATTTTTCGATGAGATGTCCATATTTATGTGCAAATTTTGTAAAAGATTTGACTAATTTGTGGTAACGGTAACCTTGTTTTAGCAATTTTTCTGTAAGTTGGGATATTGTGACTGAGACATAATACCTCACCAGTTTTTAAGTTTGGATATTGTGACTGAGACATATAATACCTCACCAGTTTGTGAGTTGGGATAAAGGGACAAACACATAATACCTCACCAGTTTGTTAGTATGGATATAGGGACCAACACATAATACCTTACCAGTTTGTGATTAAGGATATAGGGAAAAAAACCTAATACCTCACTTGTTTGTGAGTTGGGATATAGGGATGGACACAAAATACCTCACCAGTTTGTGAAATGGGATATAGGGACAGACACCTATTACCTCACCAGTCTGTGAGTTGGGATTTAGGGACCAACACATAATACCTCACCAATTTGTGAGTATGGATATAGGGACCAACACATAATACCTCACCAGTTTGTGATTAAGGAAATAGGGACCAACACATAATACCTCACCAGTTTGTGATTAAGGATATAGGGAAAGAAACCTTACACCTCACTTGTTTGTGAGTTGGGATATAGGGATGGACACATAATACCTCACCAGTTTGTGAGTTGGGATATAGGGATGGACACATAATACCGCACCAGTTTGTGAGTTGGGATATAGGGACAGACACCTAATACTTCTCCAGTTTGTGAGTTGGAATTTAGGGACCGACACCTAATACCTCATCCGTTTGTGAGTTGGGATATAGGGACCAGCACCTAATATCTCACCAGTTTGTGTGTTAGAATATAGGGACAGACACCTAAATACCATAAATACCACACCAGGTGGGTGTTGGGATACAGGGACATGTGAATTTGGATATTGGGACTGACAAATATTACCTCACTAGTTTGTTAGTTGGGTTTTAGGGTGACACGAAATACCTCACCAGTTTGTGAGTTGGGATAAAGATGGATACCTAATACCTCACTAGTTTGTGACTTGGGATATTAGGACGGAAACCTAATACCTCATCAGTTAAAGAGGTCGGATTAAAGGACCGACACCTAATACCTCATCAGTTTGTGATTTAGGATATGGGGAAAGACACCTTATACCTCACTAGTTGGAATATTGTGACTGAGACATGATACCTCACCAGTTTTTAAGTTTGGATATTGTGACTGAGACATATAATACCTCACCAGTTTGTGAGTTGGGATATAGGGACAGAAACCTAATACCTCACCAGCTTGTGAGTTTTGATATAGGGACCAATACCTAATACCTCACCAGTTTGTGAGTTTGGATATAGGGACCAACACTTAAAACCTCACCAACTTGTGAGTTGGGATATAGGGACCAACACCTAATACTTCATCAGTTAGTAAAATGGGATATAGGGAGCAACACCTAATACCTCACCAACGTGTGAGTTGGGATATAGGGACCAACACCTTATACCTCACCAGTTTGTGACTTGGGATATTGAGACTAACACCTAATAGCTCACAAGTTTATGAGATGGGATAAAGGAACCGACACAAAATACCTCACCATTTTGTGAGTTGGGATATTAGAACAGACACATAATACCTCATCAACTTGTGAGTTGGGCTATAAGGACCAACACATAGTACCTCACCAGTTTGTGACTTGAGATATAGGAACCGACACATAATACCTCACCAGTTTGTGAGTTTGGATATAAGAACCGACACATAATACCTCGACAGTTTTATGAGTTGGAATAAAGGAACTAACACTTAAAACCTCAACTGTTTGTAAGTTGGAATATAAGGACAGACACCTTATACCTCACCAGTTTGTGAGTTGGGATATAGGGACAGACACCTTATACCTCACCGGTTTGTAAGTTTGGAATGAAGGGACTGACACCTTATACCTCACCAGTTTGTAAGTTTGGATATAGAGACCGACACCTAATACCTCACTAGTTGGGATATAGGGAACAACACACAATACCTCACCAGTTTCGGGGCTGGGATATAGGGACAGACACCTAATACCTCGCCAGCTTTGAGCTGGAATATTGAAACCAGCACCTAATACCTCACCAACTTGTGAGTTGGGATATAGGGAACAACACACAATACCTCACCAGTTCGTGATTTGGGATATAGGGACCAACGCCTAATACCTCACAAGTTTGTATGTTGGGGTATTGGAATTGACACATAATACCTCATCAGTTTGTGAGTTGTCATAAAGGGACTGACACCTAATACCTCATCAGTTGTTGGTTATGATATAGGGACAGACACATACCTCACTGGTTTGTAATTGGAACATTGGAATTGAATCCCCATACCCCACCAGTTTGTAAGTTGAGATATTGGAATTGACACATAATTCCTCACAAGTTTGTAAGTTTAGATATTGGAATTGACACATAATACCTCACCAGTTTGTGAGTTGTGATAAAGGTACTGACACATAATACTTCATCAGTTGTTGGTTATGATATAGGGACAAACACATACCTCACTGGTTTGTAATTGGAATATTGGAATTGAATCCCCATACCCCACCAGTTTGTAAGTTGAGATATTGGAATTGACACCCCATACATCACCAGTTTGTAAGTAGAGATATTGGAATTGACACATAATACCTCAAAAGTTTGTGATTTGGGATATAAGGACAGGACACATAATAACTCACTAGTTTGTAAGTTGAGATATTGGAATTGACACATAGTACCTCACTAGTTTGTAAGTTGGGGTATAAGGACAGGACACATAATACCTCACTAGTTTGTAAGTTGGGATATTGGAATTGACATATAATACTAGTACCTCACTAGTTTGTAAGTTGGGATGAACAGAGACCCCATTCCTCCGCAGGTTGTGAGTTGGGATATTGAGACTAACACCTAATACCTCACTGGTTTGTGAAATTGGATATAGGAACCGACACATAATACCTCACTAGATTGTAATTTGGAATATATGAACTGACACATAATACCTCACTAGATTGTAATTTGGAATATATGAACTGACACATAATACCTCACTAGATTGTAATTTGGAATATATGAACTGACACATAATACCTCACTAGATTGTAATTTGGAATATATGAACTGACACATAATACCTCACTAGATTGTGATTTGGAATATATGAACTGACACATAATACCTCACTAGATTGTAATTTGGAATATATGAACTGACACATAATACCTCACTAGATTGTAATTTGGGATATATGAACTGACACATAATACCTCACTAGATTGTAATTTGGAATATATGAACTGACACATAATACATCACTAGATTGTAATTTGGAATATATGAACTGACACATAATACCTCACTAGATTGTAATTTGGAATATATGAACTGACACATAATACCTCACTAGATTGTGATTTGGAATATATGAACTGACACATAATACCTCACTAGATTGTAATTTGGAATATACGAACTGACACATAATACCTCACTAGATTGTGATTTGGAATATATGAACTGACACATAATACCTCACTAGATTGTAATTTGGAACATTTGAACTGACACATAATACCTCACTAGATTGTAATTTGGAACATTTGAACTGACACATAATACCTCACCAGTTTGTGACTTGGGATATTAGGACGGAAACCTCATACCTCATCAGTTAAAGAGGTCGGAGTAAAGGACCGACACCTTATACCTCATCAGTTTGTGATTAAGGATATGGGGAAAGACACGTAATACCTCACTAGTTATATTAGTGAGTTGGGATATTGTGACTACACATAACACCTAAACAGTTTGTAAGTTGGGATATTGTGACTGGGACATAATACCTCACCAGTTTTTAAGTTTGGATATTGTGACTGAGACATATAATACCTCACCAGTTTGTGAGTTGGGAATTAGGGACCAACACATAATACCTCACCAATTTGTGAGTATGGATATAGGGACCAACACATAATACCTCACCAGTTTGTGATTAAGGATATAGGGAAAGAAACCTTATACGTCACTAGTTTGTGAGTTGGGATATAGGGATGGACACAAAATACCTCACAAGTTTGTGAGTTGGGATTTAGGGACTAACACCTAATACCTTGCCAGTTTGTGAGTTGGGATATAAGAACCAACGCCTAATAACTCACCAGTTTGTGTGTTAGAATATAGATACAGACACCTTAAAACTCACCAGTGTGTGTAGGAAATGGAATACAGGGACAGACAATAAATACCACACCAGGTGGGTGTTGGGATACAGGAACATGTGAATTTGGAATAAATACCACACCAGGTGGGTGTTGGGATACAGGAACATGTGAATTTGGATATTGGGGCGGACAAATATTACCTGACTAGTTTGTGAGTTGGGATTTAGGGAGACACGAAATACCTCACCAGTTGGTGAGTTGGGATAAAGAGATGGATACCTAATGCCTCACCAGTTTGTGACTTGGGATATTAGGACGGAAACCTCATACCTCATCAGTTAAAGAGGTCGGAGTAAAGGACCGACACCTAATACCTCATCAGTTTGTGATTAAGGATATGGGGAAAGACACCTAATACCTCACTAGTTAGTGAGTTGGGATATTGTGACTACATATTACACCTTAACAGTTTGTAAGTTGGAATATTGTGACTGAGACATAATACCTCACCAGTTTTTAAGTTTGGATATTGTGACTGAGACATATTAGTTAGTTAGTTAGTTATTGCTTTACTCCCAAGCAGCGCGATTTCGGCTATATCCGGGAGATGAACGATACAATGAACATGAAATGATGATGAAGTGGAGGAAATGGGGACACAAGGCCAATCGGGTAGGAGAGTTTTGACTGCCACTGGAAAAAGGAGTGATGGGTAGGGACGGGAAATTTAGCCTCCTGCATGGGGATCCTACGGGTCCTACTCTTACCAAGACCTGCAGCAGGGTTCTTTAACGTGCGAGGAACGTGACATTTTTCCCAACACGGTGCACCACTATGGTTTGCGGTCAGGTTTTCCGCATTATCGCCTGACGACCCCGCATCTCTCGATGTCAGGGCTGCCCCATTCAACCACCTGGGGCACACATCCCAGTCGCTTTGTGGGCAAAGCGGCCTGACCCCGATGTCAGGTTTCTGAGCGCTCTTTAGTGGACTTTTACCGACAAGCTTAGCGCTGCTGCGGGCCTATTCGCCTCCCGGGCCCCGCACGGGACGACTGAGACATATAATACCTCACCAGTTTGTGAGTTGGGATAAAGGGAAAAACACATAATACCTCACCAGTTTGTGAGTATGGATATAGGGACCAACACATAATACCTTACCAGTTTGTGATTAAGGATATAGGGAAAAAACCTAATACCTCACTTGTTTGTGAGTTGGGATATAGGGATGGACACAAAATACCTCACCAGTTTGTGAGTTGGGATATAGGGACAGACACCTAATACCTCACCAGTCTGTGAGTTGGGATTTAGGGACCAACACATAATACCTCACCAATTTGTGAGTATGGATATAGGGACCAACACATAATACCTCACCAGTTTGTGATTTAGGAAAAAGGGACCAACACATAATACCTCACCAGTTTGTGATTAAGGATATAAGGACCAACACATAATACCTCGCCAGTTTGTGATTAAGGATATAGGGAAAGAAACCTTATACCTCACTTGTTTGTGAGTTGGGATATAGGGATGGACACATAATACCTCACCAGTTTGTGAGTTGGGATATAGGGATGGACACATAATACCGCACCAGTTTGTGAGTTGGGATATAGGGACAGACACCTAATACCTCTCCAGTTTGTGAGTTGGAATTTAAGGACCGACACCTAATACCTCGCCAGTTTGTGAGTTGGGATATAGGGACCAGCACCTAATATCTCACCAGTTTCTGTGTTAGAATATAGGGACAGACACCTAAATACCACACCAGGTGGGCATTGGGATACAGGGACATGTGAATTTGGATATTGGGACGGACAAATATTACCTCACTAGTTTGTGAGTTGGGATTTAGGGCGACACGAAATACCTCACCAGTTTGTGAGTTGGAATAAAGAGATGGATACCTAATACCTCACCAGTTTGTGACTTGGGATAATAGGACGGAAACCTAATACCTCATCAGTTAAAGAGGTCGGAGTAAAGGACCGACACCTAATACCTCATCAGTTTGTGATTAAGGATATGGGGAAAGACACGTAATGCCTCACTAGTTAGTAAGTTGGGATATTGTGACTACATATTACACCTTAACAGTTTGTAAGTTGGAATATTGTGACTGAGACATGATACCTCACCAGTTTTTAAGTTTGGATATTGTGACTGAGACATATAATACCTCACCAGTTTGTGAGTTGTGATATAGGGACAGAAACCTAATACCTCACCAACTTGTGAGTTTTGATATAGGGACCAATACCTAATACCTCACCAGTTTGTGAGTTTGGATATAGGGACCAACACCTAATACTTCATCAGTTAGTAAAATGGGATATAGGGACCAACATCTAATACTTCACCAGTTTGTGAGTTGGGATATAGGAACCGACACATAATACCTCACCAGTTTGTGAGTTGGGATATTGGAATTGAAACATAATACCTCACCAGTTTGTGATTTGGGATATAAGGGCAGGACACATAATACCTCACTAGTTGGTAAGTTGGGATATTGGAATAGACATATAATACTAGTACCTCACTAGTTTGTAAGATGGGATATTGGAATTGACATATAATACTAGTACCTCACCAGTTTGTAAGTTGGGATATTGGAATTGACATTTAATACTAGTACCTCACCAGTTTGTAAGTTGGGATAAAGGAACAGACACCCAATTCCTCCACAGGTTGTGAGTTGGGATATTGAGACTAACACCTAATACCTCACTTGCTTGTGAAATTGGATATAGAAACCGACACATAATACCTCACTAGATTGTGATTTGGAATATATGAACTGACACATAATACCTCAACCCTCAACAGTTTGTGAGTTGGGATATTGGGACAGACACATAATACCTCACTGGTTTGTAAGCTGGGATATAGGAAACTAATACCTCACCAGCTTTGAGCTGGAATATTGAAACCAACACATAATACCTCACCAGTTGTTGGTTGTGATATAGGAACAGACACATACCTCACTGGTTTGTAAGTTGGGATATTGGAATTGACACCCCATACCTCACCACTTTGTGATATCGGATAAAGGGACAGACACATTATACCTCACCAGCTTGTGAGTTGGGATATAAGGACCTCACCAGTTTGTGAGTTGGGATATAAGGACCTCACCAGTTTGTGAGTTGGGATATAAGGACCTCACCAGTTTGTAAGTTGGGAAATAGGGATGGACACCCCATACCTTACCAGTTTGTGTGTTGATATTTAGGGATGGACACATAATACCTCACTAGTTTGTAAGTTGGGATATAAGGACCTCACCAGTTTGTGAGTTGAAATATAGGAACAGACATCTAACACCTCACCTGTTTGTGAGCTGAGATGTAGGGACCAACACCTAATACCTCATCAGTTGTGGCTTGTGATATAGGGACCAACACCTAATACCTCAGCACTTTGTAAGTTGAGATATAGGAACCAACATTAATACCTCACCAGTTTGTGAGTTGGGATGAAGGGACTGACACCTACCATCTCACCAGTTTGTGGGTTGGATATAACAGAAATAAATCTGTATCATACTTTTATTATATCAGATAATCCAACATTCAACAAATAACATAAAACATTTGGCATAAATGATTAGTTAAGGTTTCCACTTATTCAATTATGACCTACTGTAACTTATACTGCTATAAATTAGAAATAGAAGATCTGTTAGCTCCTTTTCACAGAAAACATTTAACTAATTATATCTTACTATGAGCTGCAATATGAAATATTTTGATTTTAAAAGACTTCTTATTTTTTACATCTTTATAATTGCTTTCCTTTTATAGACAAATACAATTTTTGCAAATCAATTTAACAACAGCAACAGTATCAAATTTCCAGATTAATGCAAAGAGTGAATAAAATATACTTGTGTATTTTATTTATTTTCTGATAAAACTTTATGCATTGATCATTCTATATTTCATCTTCATAAAAATATAAATCATAAAAACAAACAAAAAATAAATATCAAATGCATTTATATCCAAATGCTAAAAATAAAACAAGACAATGAAATAAAATATATTATATCACAGCTATTGCTATAAATAGAAAAATATATCACTTGAACAATATCAAAAGAAAGGGAACGGAACTGTACATTTACAGCAATAATTTTTACAAAGATCACATTTTTAAAGGCAAAATTATATAGGAACAATTTGTTCCTTGATCAATCCAGTTAAGTAGGAAAATGTCTTGTCACAAAAACTTCCTTTGTAAATTCATTTTAAAAGATCTCGTCAACAAGAAATAATGCTGGTTCTATAATTTATAAAGTCTGATCACAGTGGCTTTTCCAAAATATAATTGACACACCATCCAATTTTCAATGATACACAGGAAAAATAGCTACGGATGAAAAACGTACGTTTTCTATCCGTATTGCATCCGTTTTTTTCATCCGTATTACGGACGTATAGTACCACTGACGTTTTACGGATGATCAATACGGACGTTTTACGGACGTAAAACGTGATTATACGGACGTTTAACGTCCGTTAAACGGATGTTTTGATATTATGTACTATTTGTCCGTTTTACGGACGTTAAATTTTTATGCTTGAATTTCCCTGCATTTTTGGCATTTTGTTTAAAACCATACACATTTGTTTTGTTTTCTTCTTCTTTTTTTTTAAAAGAATTAAACAATAAAGGAGTAAATTGAAAAAGAAAATGTCAGGAAGACCACTGTATCAGATAAATTCATTACAAAAACATCAAGGCACAAAGTCTGACAAAGTTCATACATTTATTTCAGGACTCTGCTATTGTCATTTTCTCTCATTTTAATTGTGTGTTCGATCAGAGAGATACACACAAACACCCAGTTATACATGTGCTGTGCTGGCACTGATCCAAATTTAGTCACCTCACCATGTGGAACATCTACAATGAGAAATAAATCTTAATAATCTAGGAAAATTTGTAAAAATTGATCTATACAAACTTGTCTTGAAGGTATTTCAGCTATGCAAATATTTGCATGTCCTACTCTACTTTGGTTTAACCCACCATTTCTTTTAAATGCCTGTACCAAGTCAGGACCATTGCAATCTTCAATTTTTCTGGTTTGTCTTCCTTGTTTTGTCTTGTTTTATGGACATTTGAGATTGATTCTCCAAGTTTGGTAATTTTGTTATTAAGAGATACTGATACTGAAAGAAGTACATGTACCAACATTTGACCTTTGAAATTCTTATGCTTTCATGACAAAAGTTTGCTGGGCAAATCTATGATAATATTGATGAATCCCTCACTGGCAACCCCCTCCCTAATAAGCAGCTTTATTATCTCTATTTGTATTATTACCTTTAAGATAGACCTCAATCTTTTCTGGGGGTATTAGTTCATGATCTTCAGCTGCTGTGGGGTCATACTGAGCTATCTTAGATAATAAATCACCATTGACATACTGAAAACAAAAACAAGAGTCTTTAAGCATGTATTGTCTCACCTATTTTTTTTTCTCAAAGTGACTAAAATAAGTTTTTGTGAATATTTACTTTATGGACATATTTCTTTGTAAAAAATACTAAATGACTGAAATTAAATTTGTTCCCATATCAAATGTAACAATCTGTCAAAGTAAAAAATGGCCGGATTTCGTTACACAGGAATTAGGTGAGCAACATACCTGAAATCAAATCCAACTTTATGGGACCCCAACCCAATGCTGTAAACCAATGAAGTTGCTGTGATTAGTAGTTGCTGAGAAAAACTGTACTTAAAAATTTCTTCCCTGCCCTCCTGCCACCCGACATTCACCCTTTTATAACCAGGATTTTTCACTCTGTGAAATCAGGTCAAAAATGATTACATATGATATTGCAAGGAAAGGGAATCTGAACACCCTTAACAGTTAGTTACTTGACAACCCTTTGATCATTCTTTAACATTTCACAGATTAATCAGTGTTCCAGCTAGGCTGTTTTCAGAGGACGGTCCGCCCGCCTGCCTTTGCCTCCGCCCGATTGCCCTTTTCAGGACACCTGCCGGTATTCATCTCCGCCCTGCCCTTTTTGATCGTACATTTGCCCTTTTCAGTCAATTGTACATAGTTTGTGTATTGAGAATGAAACCATTTGGGATAAATTGGGCGACATATTTACAACCCCAAGCCAATTAACAAATAAAATAAACATGTGTTCTCTAGTCAATTAATTAGGGTATTTGTTTTGATTAAATTAATTTCAATTACAGGTAAGTTGTCCGATTGCACAGTAAAATTCTCTGCTTTGGTAATGATATTTGTTCACAAATCAGCAAATCTAAACCCAGCTGGATGTTTTCTATCAAAATTAACATTAAATGTGCACTTTTATTGAAAAATAGCAACGATGTATGCTGCATCATATATTTTTGTTTACAAATAATGACAGGAAACGGAAGTTAAAAACTAAAAATGAACTCTGACCAGAATGGTACTCAATATCCGGATTTTAATAGCAAATTCAATAAAAATGAAATGGTTAATTTTTTCTTGGGCTGACATTCAAGCTTTTTAGCACTGATAGAATGAATGAATGTAAGGAAAAGCCTAAAGTCTTGTTATAGAAACAAGAGACTCCCCTTTAACCTAAACATGCTTGTTTGTTTTGTTAAAATGAATGTGTGCTGTATTTGATTGTTATTAGCTATGCCCTTTTGAAAGATGAAGTCAACGCAAAAATGTGCCCTTTTTAGAAATTCATCCCTGCCCTTTTCAAATCCTGGCTGGAACACTGTTAATTATTCTTTAAATTTTTTATACTTACTGTACGTAGAACAGCCCAGTCATCTAATTCTCCCTTCTGTACTTTGTCAAGGTTGAATATTGCACACACAGCTTTCACGATCTTGACAACAATCTTGGGTGGTTCATTGTAACTCTTCAATTCAGCGAAAGCTTTAGCATCAATCTTGGAGACATTTTCTCTGAGTTCCATCAGCATCAGCCTGTCAAACATAATATCCATTCTGTTCTCATCGTCTCTCTCTGCCTCTGTTAATTGAAGGAAAAAAATTAAATTTGTGAATTTATTGTGTTCGTTAATCAATAAAAGTTATAAAAGTGAGTTTCTTTTGTTTTTATCTAAAGAGATTTGAAAAAGTAAAGCTGAATCTTTGCATCTTTAAGGAAAGCTATGCTTAACATACCCAGAACAATATTCTTATCATCTCCAGCAAACTCCCTCGTGATTTCTTTATGAGCCTGCTGTAACAGTCGTAACATTCTCTGGACCTCCTTGTTCTCATGGGCTGGTAGGATCTTGGTCTCTCCAATACTGATATCGACAACAGCTATAGCCTTGCCAGCATCGTCACGGAGAGGGAAGGCTAGATGTCTCTCACCGTAGGCATCAGCTGATATACTCTCTGATGTGTCCACTGTCTTAAATAGGTAATCCCTAGAAAGTAATGTATATCAAGATTGAGGACATAAACAGCTTAGGACAGCAAAATATGAAAGAACAAGAGTTGACACTAAAGTATGTCTCACCTGTCGGCACCATCACAGAACTCATTGAAGGTCTAGCTCGGCCATCAGAAAGTTAAGGTCAAGGTCATGTGACAGATGACATAATTCCATTTAACCATCACAAAAATGTCTGAAGTGTGTTCTAGATACCATAGTTATTGAGAACAATGGAAAAGACCAACGTTCAATGAGTCATTCAACCATGAAAATGGGGTGAAGGTCACATTACATGGTGATGTCAGTTGTGTATACCATAATCCCCAAATATCAGATGCCTTGCTATAATATACTTTTCACTTAACTCATTTTCCACCCAAAAATCATACATTCACAAAGTCATTGAACCGTGAAAATGGGGTCAGGGTCACTCAACATGGTGTCAGTTGTGTAGACCGAAACCTCAAATGTCTGTTTACCAAATACTTTTAACTTAATTTATTTTCCAAAAAAGTTTAAATTGTCCCAAAAATCATCTAAGTCCACAGAGTCACTGAACCATGAAAATTGTATCAAGGTCACAGGACATGGTGACAGTAGCATAGACCATAGCTCCAGGTGTCTGTATACCAGATATCAGATGCCTAGGTATTATACTTTTCACTTAATTCATTTTCCACAAAAGTCTTACAAAGAGGTTTTTTTTGCCCCAAAAATCATCTAAGTCCACAGAGTCACTGAACCATGAAAATGGGGTCAGGGTCAAACGGCAGGGCACCAGTTGCGTAGATCATAACCCAAACTGTCTGTATACCAGATATCAGATGCCTAGCTATTATACTTTTCTTGTAATTCATTTTCCACAAAAGTCTTACAAAGGGGTTTTTTGGTCCAAAAAAACATCTAAGTTCACAGAGTCGCTGAACCATGAAATTGGGGTCAAGGTCAAACGGCATGGTGCCAGTTGCGTAGACCATAACCCCAACTGTTTGTATACCAAATATCAGATGCCTAGCTATTATACTTTTCTTGTAATTCATTTTCCACAAAAGTCTTACCAAAAAAGTTTACGCCGGCACCGCCGCCGCCGGATAGTAATACCTATGTCTCGCCTTCAGCGACTAAAGTCCCAGGCGAGACAAAAATGGCAAAAGCTTGTTTTGTTGAGCTTTATTTTATTTCAGTCAAGTATGAAGAAAAATATAATTCCAATACAATGCATCATAGTGAGTTGTTTGCCTTTTTTATCATGGCACATATATGTTGATGTTTTCTTTAATATATAACTTGTCGCTCATATTTCATGATTAACCATGCGTTTTTGTTTAGTTTTTGTTATTCATATTCTACCACCAGACCTATTTTTTTCAAACTAATTTAATAACTTATACTAAAATATGTTTGTTTTACTCTCGCTCTGACAAAGATGATAATTAATGAGACATTTCCCTACCTAAACAAGTTGTCCTTCCTTTCCAGTCTTGGAGGGTTGACCATATTTTGTACATTGCCTTTAGTATCTGTGTACATCATTTTCCTGAGGACATAATCCAGCTTTTCTTTACCATCTGGTTCCACCATATAAGTAGATATCTCGTGAACATGAGGATTTCTACGATGGATCCACGACACGGCACTCTCTGTGATACGTAACAGTTTCTTCCTCATGTCTATGTGATGGTAAGCAATGCTGAAGGATTTGGCAATACCCTGAAAATCATAAAACAAATGTCCAATCTAAATTCTTTGAACATTATGTAAACAAAAGTATCCCCATGTCAAGATAAAAAATTTAATCTCACATAAATATGTAAGATATATAGGAAATTCATAGGCACATTTTTTCTTCTAAATACAGGTTTTTACATCTGAAAGGACATAATTGGGTCAATAAAAAGTAAATGGTAAAGGATGTTTCATTGTGTAAAAGATTTAAATATCTATCATATTTCCAAAACATAACAGTGTTGCCTTAAACTTAATTCACACAGAAGATTTTTTTCAAAACAGTAAATAATTGTTTCTTTAAAATCCACAAGAAGTTATATTTTAATTCAGTTGTGTAAATAAACCATTAATTAGACTTTTCTGTCATAAGCCTTCATCAGTTTCACAAAATAACGTCTAATAAATGGTTTATTTAAACAATTGGCAAAATGGTAAAGAAAAATATCTAACCTGGAAATACTGAATCTCATGTGTTATAAAGATTGTCTTTGAATGTCTGTCATTAAGAGTGTCGACACCAATTAAACCAAATACTCTCTTCCTCTTGTCCTTCAATGGGACGGTGATGAAGGATCCTTCTCGATCCTGAAACAAACAATGGTTAGATACAGAAAAGATATTATTCATCATAGGGACAATAAAACCTATTCTGTTGTAAAGTGAAACTGGAAATGTTTGTTCACACATACAGGAGACAAAACCGAAAAAAATTACATAGTTGTAGAGATTTTTTCCTGCATTGTAGACGGATTTCACCAATTTTTGTAAATAAACAATGTAAGGAATCTTTGTCAAGACCAACATTTTCAATAGTTTTATATCCAATTCAAGTGTTATCAAAGCCTATTTTTAAGATGGCAAACAATGATCATTGGTCCAAATTGAAGGCTTCTAGTATATCTATTGCAGTTTTTTAAATTGACGTTTTTTCATGATGTTTTGTCACTAATTCCACATCTCCACATCTATCAAAGGCATAATTCTAAAATAGTTTCAATCAAAGAAAGAGATGCAACTGACAAATAATCTTGCCCAGAATATTGTGTTTGTTAAGTACCTCTGGTAGTCTGTAAGGGTTCCAGAACTGTATGTTTCCATGGTTAGCTACTCTAGGTACGTGGATTGGTTGTCCTCTTTCAACAGCAGCAAAACTGAAAAAAAACAAAACAAATTATCTCCCCTTGATTACTTGTATCTGACATGGGTTTTTGGTCTCCCTCTTTTATCACCAAAGTCCAAAAAAATTGCTTTGATTTATCCAATACAAAGTGCATTGATTTGATGGCGTACTGTATTTAAATATACATTATTTTCCTATATTTTCACCTTTATGTTTATTTACTTCACAGTCAATATTACTGTACATTTAATATGTTGATCCATTATGAGGATTCTCCCTGCTTTCTATTGCATTGATTTAAAATTTCTGCTGTTTAATAAATAATGTGTCATGTACATGCTGCTTTTCTATTTGCAGCATTTCAAGTACCTCTGTTAATAAGTGTTGTGTCATTATATACTTATTCCTTATCCTTATCTTATGGGACTTGGCACATTCAAAAACCCTGTTGATACCTCTCTGGTTCTTTATTCCAAAACTCATATGACCTACCTAATTCCCTTCATATCTTTATACAGGATTTTGCCTAGCAGGAAGTCTGCATCATCAATAGTAGCAGCTACATATCTCAGACAGACATCACCACGCTCTGGGGAGAAACGATTCCTCTCAAGCATGGCAATGTTAGCACTGATTTTCTTTCCACTGCCATGAGATTCAGCGTCCTTAGAAGAATAGACATTAAAATATGATTATTTAAAGCTTATCATAAAAGCAGAACTATTGGGGGATTTAATTTTGTTAATTTTGGTAGTTAATTTCATAAGCTTATTGAATTTAGTCAAACATAGAATTCCAAAATCAAAAATCAGTTTTGAGTTCCTAACAACGAATATTTTAATCACTTAGAATGTAAATGATTATACAATATTTAAACAGGACTGCCCTTTCTATTAAAAGAGAAAAGAAAAATAAAACCCCCAAAAAACTCAATCTGCACTTCCCAACAAGCAACTTGAATTTTGAGGAAACTACATGGATTTGAGGCTGAACATTAAAAAAAAGATTATCCCCTAGGACATGTAATGCTCTTCTGTCAAGGAAAATGCATTTGACATATTCTAAATGTTATCATCCAACTTTATGACTACCCCACCTTTCTATCTATACATGACATACCTTATAGAGAGCTTGGAAGACACTCCTGTAAACTGGTTCCATGCTAGCACCACTGGTCTCAGCAGAACTGATGATCTGATATAACCATTTCTTCCTAGCCTCTCCTCGAATTCTCTCTGCATAGGTTCTCTGGAAAGATGTATTAAAATTAACCATAGAAAATAATGAGATGTGGAATAAGTGTACGCGACACAGCTCACATAACAAGTGACAATTTTGAAAACCCTAATGCACAACTGCCAGCAGCCTTTAAAGAGGCCAGTAGTGCTGCTCGCCATTCTGCAATTGAGCCAGGGTCTAATAAAATGTAGATAATTCAAATCCAGTGCTGAAATATTCACAGATAGATCCCCTTCTTAAACAAGGAACAGAAAACATCAAAAAGACAAGTACATGCATGTAAACCAAAATTAAGAAAAATGTACAAACAGTATACAGTATCAATTAGGTCACCAGAGGCTTTAGAATAAAAAAATTAGTACAAAGTCACAAACACTGAAAGTGTATAGACAAAACTATGCCTAAAATTGAACTCTCTTAGTCAAAATTGGAAAATGTGCTAAAACATATGAATATTAAACTGACATTCACTCAAACTTAAGAATTAAATTTGGATGTTCTTTTTTAACCTTTTATTAAAGACAAATAGCTTGAGGTCAAACATTCTATAACTTTTTTTTCGCAGGACAATTGTACAGTAAATATGAAAAGACTGACATTTCCTATTGATACATTTTTGGGGGGTTTGTTTTTGTTTAGTATTTTGTTTTAATTTATGTCATGTATTTCATTTTTTTTGTTATGATTTTGTTTCTTAGTGTTAACAAGTAACAGTTTGATACCATTTTTTCTTAATATTGTCCTCCACGATTGTCCTCATTTCTTAAAATAAAATGTTTTCTATGTAAAATGAAAAATATTTCACACAAATTAAAAGACATAAAAAAAGCTTTGCAAATGAGTTGTTTTGGAAAGAAAGATAAAAAAGTATAAAACAAAATGTTTGAAAGAGTCAGAAAATTATTTTGCAGATTGATTATATGACATCAGAAGAGCTACAAATAAAATATATCAAATAAATCAAAAACAAAATAAAGAGCTTGAAGAAGGTGTCATCAAGAGAAGACAGGATTTTACTGGAAAAAAAAAACAAGACAATATACTCACCTTTTTAGTTCCCTTTAAGCATGCATCATAAAGGTCATATTAGAATAACTGGTACTTTCAATGCAAATTTGTCTTAAAAACATCTGTCTAAACATTATTCGTACATTGTTTTATGCTGTTATCTTCCTAATGAGTACATGTATAATTATACATCTTTGTTTTCACTTTTTTAAGATAAATATCCACAGATGTCAACTCAGAAAAATCTAAATATTATTTTTATTTTATAAAAATGTTAGAGCAAGGGGGAGATAATTCATAATTTAAAATCAAATTTTGTCCATTTTGAGAAATTATGCATTGTTGAAAGGGAATATCAATGCACCAATATTTTTTAATGATCTATAACCAAAACATTTTGATCATATTTTTCAGAGTTCTACCACTCAAGAATTGAAAGTGATTATATTTCCAACAATTAATAAGTTAAATATGAAACAGCTACAATAACAATCAGGTTTATCCCCCTTTCCTCTATTGGCAATTTTGCATCAAGACTACTGTGTAACATAAATCATTTTCTTTTCTTATAGTTATATAGTGTCAATTCTTACCTCCACACTATTGGTAAGGAATTCTATGTAATAGTCGAATGAGTCGGCTCCAGAAATTTCATCAATGACAGCCTGAACAAATGTCCTGAACTCCCTCTTACTCAGTCTGTTGTCCTGGGCATACTTAGATGTCTTCTTCAGCCTAGCTTTAGCTGTCAAAAAGGATTGATAACATATTTTAATACATGAAAATTTAAACTTTAAATTTCCAAAACAGAAAACTCAATGTTTTAGCTGCAAAAAGGTTTGATAACATAGAAGACTAAAACATGCTGACAATATATTTATATAAAAAAAACAACATATAACATGTCTCAAGATGTTATACTTGTATGCAATGTAATCATGTAAATAGATACATTAAAAATGTTTGGTAAAACAAAGAACAAAATTTCAAAACCTTTCTTCATTATTTAAGTTCAGCAATAACTAACAATTTGGTAGTAAAAACATATTATTTAAAAATCACTTTTTAAATGTTTAGTGAACAAACAAAAAAATTTCCCACTGATTTCCATCCCCCCAAAATCACCTTAATCCTTCAAAAATCTACCTAGTAGAAGAAATAAAACTCACATTATTTAACTCACTAAAATACTATGCATAGCCAAAAAATATCAAAAGTATTTGTGACAATTTGAACATTACATAAATTCTACATGTTAAAGCGCTTAACGTATCTAAAAACCTGTAAATCACATTTTCACCAACCCAAATATGAACGTTCCATGCTAAAGCCCATAGTCTACACATGGCACAATAAATAGAAGTTTTAGGTACCATGGTCATAACCTACACATGACCCATCATAAAGAAATCCCCTACCCACTACTTCCTTACGTGTAGTGGTAGTAGATGTCATTTCAGATCTGGGTGTGTCCAGGATTGTCATCTCATTTAATTGTGCTGTTTTAAACCTTTGGTATGCTTATCATATAATAATACATTACATCATTAACAAATTTTCACTTTTATATATATGAACAATAAATGGTATTTGGACTTCTATGGAAAGAATGTTATATATCAGAAACCTAATCCTCAAGGGTTACAGTTATTTACTGGTTTTCATCAAAGTTAGACACAAGGCATGTAAACATAAAACATAAAATAATTTGGTCTCTTTTTTTGCAGTTAATTCTTTTGATATTTCTAGAAGATTTTGTGATAAACTTGAACAGACAAAAAAAAAAACACAAAAAACAAACAAACCAAACATGGAATACTGTAAAGATACCCCCCTGCCTATATTGAAAAAAAGTCCAATTATCTCCCCTGAATTTTATTCCAGAGCTATGAAATTTCTTCCTTCGAATCCCCATATGATGTACTTCTTTCATGCATTGTTTGATCTAAATCCATCAAGCCGTTTAAAAGAAGTGTGCTTACAGGACGTATGGGCAGAGACAATGTGATTTCTATATACCCCCAAAACTTTGTTTGCGTGAGGTATAATCAACAGAGTGTAAATCTATATCCCCCATTTAAAATGCTTGAACATTTCATATCAACTCAGTATAACCTACCTTTATTAATAGCCTCATTCTCCTGCCCATCTTTATACTTCATCATGATAGTCTCTACATCCTCAAGGTCCAGGAAGCCTGATCCATCATTGTCCCATTTCTCAAACAGTTGGTCCATCATCTGTTTACGTTGAGAAGACAGGGCTTCTTTTCTGGCCTATAGAAATGTTAAAAGAGAGTAATAAGAAAATCTGTAAATACTTTTTTTTATAGTGTCCTAAGTAGAAGTTTGTATTTACATCCTTGTATTTTCAATTTTCAACTGTTATATTGAACTAGTCTGAAACTATAGCAAGGAATTTAAAAGATGATTTCAAATAGCATTCCTTTTAAAACTTACAAAATGAAATAACCAGGATGCTAAAAAGACTTAGGGAAACACTTCTTTATTATCATTATAAATACAATACCTTGTCTTCCAAGAAAATTGTAGATCAAAACATTAACTTGAAGTTCAGTACAAGGTTTCCATTATATCTTTTTTGATATTTTCCATATGTACAACATAATTAACTTTAATTTCTACTCTATATTTTAAGTTCTATGATGGGATTTAATGGCTTAATGATAAATGATTTTATTTTTTTTATAAATAGGAACCAGAGTTTGCAAATCAGCTAGTGAACTAATATTCATGACTAAAATTAGTATTTTAAGGTACCGTTGGCAAATAGTGCCAAAAGAATCCTACCTTAACAAGTCTTTCCATCTTTTCTTCCTCAGTTTCTTCATATCCATCCCTGATGAATTTTCCCAGCATTACAAACACATCTTGTCTGGGCTTCTCTTCCTTACACAGGAAGGTCTCGGTCAGTTGTACAAACTGGGAGACGTTCAACACATTCTCATCAAATGCTGATGTACCTGAGCGAGCACTACGGGCTGTCATTACTGTCAAAAAGAAAACAAATATTTATTAAAATGTACAGACTGAAATTGGTAAAGTTATTGTAGCAATCTCAATTTGTGAATATTATTTACAACTTTTTTGCTAAAGCACCTCTGATGACTGTTCATCAGATGATTCATAAGCCACCAAGTGCAATGAAAAGTTGTCTGTAATTTCTTTATTTTATTATGTTAATATAGATCCTCAGCAACTGATATAATTCTTTTTCTGATACACTGAGGCTTAATGTATACCCCTAAAATTGTTTTTCCTAAGCTCCAGCTGAAAAAATAGCAGAAATCAAACTAGAATTTTACTAGATTTTTTTTTCACTTCAGATAAGTTGTGTAATACATGTATATAATAAGGATTAATCATCTAAACATCTTATCTAACCTGTTCTTTCCCTGTCAAATGTGGTTCCCTCAGCAAACTTAACACTACCAAGCTGTTGTGTGGTCTCTGACACATTGGAGGTTTCTCTAGGTTCTGCTATTGATAAACATTAGTAAATAACTTTATAACTTAAAGTATTTAGAAATTGTCAATGGGAAACATTTAAAAAAATATAATGTGAAAAAAAAAGAAACACAATTCATGCAATAAAGCTACATGCCAAATAAAAATAACATTCTAATATGAGTCCCCGGAAAGAACAATAGAAACCATGGCGACAAGCCATGTTTAAATTCCAATAAAACACAGGTCGACGTCACAGTTCATTTTGCAACGTCATTATATGATTTTACGCTGAAATTGCCGACGTCATAAAGGATCATTTGCACATAAACGTAGCAAGAAACAACAAAATGGCTTCTGTAGCATTGTACACTATAGGTCTTTGAAAACACAAAATTGTCATATTAGAATAGAAATAATTCATGTCCAGCCGTGGTTTATTTTCGATTTAACCATGGGTGCCCATTATTTTCGTGTATTTAACCCCTCGCTCCGCTGCGCTACGCTCTGGGTAAAATATCCACGAAAATAATGGGCACCCATGGTTAAATCTCCAATAAACCACGGGCGGCCATGAATTATTTCTTAATTCAAACTGAATTTTGTTGATTTTTTTTCATTTTTTGAAAGTGCATATTTGTGCCATCAAGGTTCAACTGGCAACAAAACTCTATTTTTTTTTACAAACAATTATCTCTGGTCTTTTTACCTTGAGATTCTTGGACCTCTGGTTTAGCTTCGCTCTGTGTAACTGTCTCTGATACAGCTTCTATTGGTTTGTCATCTGATTTGACCTCTTGACCTTGCTCTACTGGTTTAGCCTCCTCAATTTTTGTCTCCTCTGGCTTCTGTTCTGGTTTAACCTCCTCTTTTTCACTCTTTTCCTCTGGTTTGACATCCTCTTTCTTTGTCTCCTCCGTTTTGTCCCCTACTTCCTCTTCAGATGTTTTAGGTTCTGCCTCTTTGGTTTCTTCCTTAGCCTCTTCTGATTTTGATTCCTCTTTCTGTTCTGATTTGACCTCCTCTTTTTCTTGACCTTTCTCAGCCTTGGTTGATGGTTTTGATTCTTCCTGTTTAGAGTCATCAGTTTTCTGTTCTTCTTTAGGCTTTGTCTCATCAGATGTTTTTGTCTCCCCTTCTTTTCCCTCCTTTTTGACCTCCTCGTCTTTCTTACTTTCACTTTCTGTTTTATCCTTTGTTTCTTGAGTCTCTGTCTTCTCTTGTTCCTTTGGGGTGGGTGATGCAGGTTTCTGTTCATCTTTAGGAGGGGGTGTGGCTGGTTTTTGTTCCTCTTTCGGAGGAGGAGTAACAGATTTTTGTTCATCCTTAGGGGTTGGCGATGGTGCCTTTGTTTCATCTTTTTTGTCTGTTTTATTAACAAAACAAAATGAACTAAAGAGTGAACAGCATGCAAAAAATCAACAAAGAATTGAAAAAAACACATGCAAAAAATGCTGCAAGAAAAGGGTGTGGCCAAAGAGATATGTATGTCAAAATATAAAAGAGTTTAAACATTTCGATAATTCAGCTTTGCTTTAAACCATTCATCATCTCTGTCAAGAATGCCCCCATTCCACACCAATGTATAACATTTTTGTACAAAATAAAGATACTGTTTTTTCAGTTACTGTTTAAAAATGAAAAAAAAATCATAGTAATAAAGATGTTGTCAATAGTTAAAGAGCACAGTCTTTAACACTAACCTTTATTTAAAAGTTTAAAAAAACTGAAGAGAAAATAAATAATCATACAAATAATTCAAAGCTATATGAAATAACTACATTAAAGACTGAAGGGTATTTTTTTAGGGGGGAGAAGCTTATTTTGTTATTTTAGAATGAAGAAAGCTTCCCTAAACAGATATCATCCCTAGATATCATCTTTTCTTTTTACCTTGTACATTTTCTGTTTTAGGTTCAGTGACAGTTTCTTTCTGTACTGGTTCTGTGACGGTCTGTTTCTGTTGTTGTTGTACAGGTTGTGTAGACATGATTTCATCATCACTGTAGTCATCTTCTGCCTCATCAACTTCGACAACTGGCCCTGAAAAGTCATAAGTAAATGTAAAACAAGACTTGAATAATAAGCATTACATTTTTCATATTTTCTATGTACCTTTTATAAATATTTACAGACAGAACAACTGAAATAATTTTCTCAGTCATCTAAGGTATTTATCAAATACATGCATTTAACCCAAATAAAACATTTGTTATTACTTGCTGCTAAGTTTCAACATATTTTACAAAGTTAATTTGTAACTAATCTAAATATTTTTTTTTGTTCAATTCTATTTTGAAAATTTCTTCATTTATGGGGAATCAACATTCAAGAATACATATAATTATGATCTTACATCTCCTTGGGTTTCTAACATGTGTCTTAACTTCGTCTTTAACTGTGTCCCAGAAATTCTCAAATAAACTAAGAATTCTGTGTCTGTCCAACAATCCAATCTGTAAAAAATCATAATCTTGATTTAAGCATCTATCTTCCTAAAATGATAGGGGCCCCTGAAGGGGAATAACAACCTATGACTGCTTTTACAGAGGTGATATCTAATCTCCATTTTGTTAAAATAAAAAACTTCCTTATATGCCTCTTGGCATTTTAAAAAGTGACCCAATGTCACCAGATGGGGGATACCCTGCAGAAGGCACTTGATATGCCAGAAGTCTTTGTCAAATTTGTTCAAGATTGTCTAAATTGTGCTTATTTTTCAATGATCAGTCACTGATCTAATGATTCTTTGATAACAATGATACTGATTGCTGTATGCTTTTCATCTGGGGCCAGAAGTTGTAATGGTTGAGCAACATGAAATAAATGTAAATGAACTGAAGTTTATTATAATTTTTTTTAAATATTATCAGGCAGTAATTTGTTAAATCAGAGTAACAATGTTAACTAATAATAATAATTACATTAATTTTAAGACAAAAATAATATTGCAAAAACTTGAAATAATACGGTAAATAGAGAAATTTCCAGGAGGTTCTAATTTTTACTATATTCCCGACCATTACTCAATCACGAAATTTAGAACCTGCGTAAAAAAGAATCAACATAAATTTGCATTTAGAAAATTATCAAATCACGGAAATAAATATCCCATCCGCATATATAACAACATAGTCTTTTTGTATGAAATAGTGTAATTTGCACACTGCGAAAATTACCCGCTTTACGGTATACAAAACTTACGCCACTGTGATCACAGGATAGAAATAGATTGGTAAGTGCTATCCTCCTGTTTTCTCTCTCGTATGAAGCTCTGTAGGAGACGGCACATTGTGACAAATGCTTCATGAATTCGTCAAACAGGTCACGGGTCAAGTCGTCAACAAAGGAACTCAGATACTACAAAATAAGGAACAATCATTATGCTTTCAACATATTAATAATATTTAAACAGTACTAATGTGTAAAGAAAAAATCCAGATTCCAGCTTGAAAATCAAAACCATTATTTGGGATTAGGTGCATAAAATTATCCTTACTGAACATAAAATAACAGCGTGCGAAATTAGCACTGGCCTGCTTGCCCCTGGCCAGTAAACATCCTTTCGGGCAGGTGAAATTTGAAGGAAATTTGTTTTGAATATTATAATAGAACAAAAGCTTAAAATCAAGGATCTCAAATCCTAATTTCCTAGGATGCAGTAATTCATTGCTCCGTATTCTTTCACTTTTTCCATTTCCTACAATTCTGATCACTAAAAATTACAATTATAAGAATTAAACCTTTGGTAAAATATTGATGTAATTTTTGAGTTACTTGTATGCTAAGGGTTTATAAAAAAAGGTAATTACTATTCAATATCTTACTTTGGCAAAATCTTTGACAGTGAGACACTTTCCACTTTCATCTGTGGCCTCTAGAGTTTTACTGAGTTTAGCAGCATCTCGTAACTCCTCAGGAAAGGCAGTCTCGGCAATCTCAGAGAAAGATCTGAGAGCATTCTGTACCTGTAATTCACATATAAAATAAGTCTACAAACAGCTGAAGGTGACAAAAGTTTTTACACAAAATAATAGTCCTAAACTGGCAACATTACTTCAGAAACCAGAATATGGCAAAAACTTTTATTTTTAATAATATTCTTAAAACTAGCAATAAAAATAATTTGCTGTATTTTTGATTCAATAATTTGGAGATAAAAAGAAATAAGAATATGTCTAGAAGTCATGAAGCACTGCCTTATTTCTCATAATCATTTTTCAATAATTACTGAACAATGGAGTAATGATTTTTGTACATGAATAAGTGTATACATTTTCTGACTTTCATGATTAGAGCAAACTATCTTCATAGAAACAAACTTGATGGTAAACCTGGTTTGGGCAGAACAAGCAAATGAATGGACAGACAAACAAAACAAGCCTTAACACAATATGCTCCATTAATTTAAAGGCAAGGCATACATAATTCTTGAAACTTATGGTGCTCATTGATACCATTTTTCACAAAGCCTCCCACCACTTACCAGTGAGAGTTCCACTTTGGCATCGGGAAGAGAATTCCATTCTTTAAACTGGTCTATGAATGCAGATTCTCTCCTCTCTCGCTCCTTCTGTTTCAATTGTTCCTGTTTCTCACGTTCTTCACGTCTTCGTTTGGCGTCGGCTTTGATTCTTGCTAACCTGTACAAATGTTGAACAAAATGTTATAGTATACCTAAAACATGCATGCATGTATCAATACAGATTTATTTCATTTAAATGGCTTATTATTTTCATTTGGTTTTGATGCAATTTATTGTATACCAATTTTCAAAAAACGTTCATCTTATAGAAACTAATTTTTTAACCATAGCTAACTATGATTTTACAAGTGTCACAAAGATGTTCTTTTTGAATTTTATTTTTAGAGATAGGTACTTTTACAGAATACGCACTGCTTATTGTGGCCCTGGCTTGCCCACTTCACTTCTAAATAGTATAAATCTTTCAGACATATCTTTGTTTTCCATTTAAATCTTTATTTTACAATTTGTGCCAACAACTATTTTCTTTAAATAATAAATGTTTAGTATAAGAGATAATCAGACACTAACCTATTGTCTTCAATGTTAAATAATTGTCTCCTTAATTCTTCTGCCACTTCTCTAAGGCCTCTTACATAAGGTGAAGCTTCAGAAAAGTTACTGTATTTTGGATTATTTCTAAGGAGGTATTGAGCCAAAAAGTTAATAGGGTTAAAATTTGGGTCCTCTTCATTTTCTTCTGTAAGTCCTTGTTTATCTGCCTCAAGCAGCAGTTTCTCGACACCTAAGATCAAGGTAGGTAGAACTTTCTCTACAAGGTATGCCCGGACTTCTAACGTGGCTTCGTTATCATTTAACCACTGTCGAGCTAGGATCTCTGTTGGGATTTTTCTAGCCATTTTCCTGGCATCATCACGAGAAGTTTTGACGTTGTTTTTCTTTTCATTCCTCATACCAACAAGTTTTTCCATCATACTTTGTTCATGTAACCTTTTCCATCGTCTTACTGCACTCCTTCAAAAATAAGAAACAATTGATGAGTTAGGCCAAAGAAAGTTAATATTTAGATTCTCAGGTGCAACCTTATCTGTTGTAAGGCAGCCTCATTGTCACTTTTTGTTGCTGTTTTCATAAAATAAATTTGAAGAAAAATCAACTGTCTCGTTACTTTTGTTTAGTGATCTACTTTTTGGACCAATAAAAAAATTAAGCAGAATCTTCCCACTTTCATCTTTTTTATTAAATGCCTTGATAAGTTAAACACTAATTTTGTATGGCAAAATCAAAAGCAATAAAGATTTTTTTAAAAGTAGATCATGTCATAAATTGTTAATGTTTTTTTTATATATATTACAGTATATATTTTAATGGCTCTTTGCTTCATTCATTGTAAGTTGTCTTGTCATTGAGCCAATCATTTCTGATGAACTTTATTGCTGATATTTTGAAACAAATACATGTAATTCATGCTGTAGGATCAACAAGGAATCTGTGGTCCGTCGAAGCAGGGTTATATTGAAAATGTCCCCCCAAAAAAGAAACACTAAATTTTGATTTCTTCAGAATTTCATAACAGTGCTCACAAATCATTTTTTTCAATTATGAGGACTGTATTTCACAATAATTCTTTATTTACTTCATCCGACTGGTTACCTGTAAATTATTTCCAACTAAACACTACTAAAGACTGACAAAATGGATTCCCTAGTCTTTTATATACATGCATTTACCTGACAACAGGTTTCATATAATCAGACCCTGCAGGGGTGTGCTTTCCACTACCAGGAGTAATCGACTGCCTCCCTGGACTTTGAGGAGATGACATGGAGACTCTCTTTGTGGGACTTCCTGCCCTACCAGATCCTGGCTTAGACGCCAGTATATCAGTCATTTCTCTA